>OY757013.1:188785011-189113635 GCA_963580285.1 Lucinisca nassula | reverse complement strand
AAAGCCAAAAGGACAGTTACTTTCCCACAAAATGGCCAATAGGCTATCCAAAATAAAATAATATAAGCGAACACTCAAAGACAAATAACAAAAATAAACCGCGACAGAAGAACCGCCTTGGAACGGTCAGCGGACAAGTTTGATGAGGATTAGATAACAAGAATTCCGCCGAAGGCTATGTCGCGCCTGTTGGGGCGCAAAGTCATCGAACCATGATACGTAGGTCAAGGTCAAACATAGATGCTTGCACAAAAGATTTCATTCTCAAATGCAAGCTTGTACTAAGTATCATTCATGAAGCTCTAATAATTCTTGAGAAATGAACTTAACCATTAGGGTGAACACTAGGGTGGTCGCAATATTTTATAAAGTCAGTGAACCATGAAATTTAGGTCAAGGTCAAATATGGATGCTTGCATTTACATGTAAGTTGCCATCCCCCGATTCAAGTTTGCACCAAACATCATTAATGAAGCTCTTATAGTTCTTGAGAAATTAACTTGACCATTAGGGTGAACGCTAGGGTGGTCGCAATATTTTACAAAGTCAGTGAACCATGAAATATAGGTCAAGGTCAAATATGGATGCTTGCATTTAAGTAACCATCCCCAGATAAAAGTTTGTACCAGGTATCATTAATAAAGCTCTTATAGTTCTTTAGAAATAATCTTGACCATTAGGGTGAACGCTAGGGTGGTCGCAATATTTTACAAAGTCAGTGAACCATGAAATGTAGGTCAAGGTCAAATATGGATGCTTGCATTTAAGTTGCCATCACCAGATACAAGTTTGTACCACATATCATTAATGAATCTCTAATAGTTCTTGAGAAATAAACTTGACCATTAGGGTGAACGCTAGGGTGGTCGCAATATTTTATAAAGTCAGTGAACCATGAAATGTAGGTCAAGGTCAAATATGGATGCTTGCATGTAAGTTGTCATCCCCAGATACAAGTTTGTACCAAGTATCATTAATCAAGCTCTTATAGTTCTTGAGAAATAAACTTGACCATTACGGTGAACGCTAGGGTGGTCGCAAATGTTGACGCCTTGACGAACGGACGGACGAACGAACGAACGGACGGAAGAACGAACGAACGAACGGACGGAAAACCGGGCGCCTATATCGCGCCATGCTAATAGCAGGCGCGACAAAAACTAAAGACGCTATTGCCCGGACAAGAAAACTTGCTAATGACACACGGACGACAGACGACGGACAGCAGGCCATGACATATACTGACCTGGAGGAGCTAATGATAGTTTTATCATCACCATAATTCGACCTGTCCAAAACTGTAAAAGTCAAACCAGTCGAGCCATGGGAGCAGTCTAGGATTACCCGAGTAAGAAAACAAAAAGAATTAGACACACGGCTTCTTGGACCCAGCTGCTTTATCTTGCCTTATACATGTTTGCTGGCGGAAAAAAAATCTCTGGCGAGACAGCGCTTCTGCAACTCAGTCACGCCTGAGGGTTTGCTGGTCAGAATTCCAAGTGAGTTCATCCAAATATATGCTGCTCATGGTAAGATAGTCTCGCCTGAGGGTAAGCTGGTTGCCAACGCGGTAAGAACCCTGCTGTCAATAACACACTTTATTTCTGACTATAAACCTTTAACGTTACTCGATATAATGCATTTTTTCAGTTGGTAAACTGGCAAATAGTGTATATCATCTGATCAGGACTTGCAATGTCTGGAATGATAAGTGTTTGTGTGTGTGTGGGGGGGGGGGGGGGGGGGTAAGGGTTGACATCTGGTCAGGACTTGCAATGTCTGCAATGATAAGTGTTTTTGTGGGCAGAGGGGGGGGGGGGTAAGGGTTGACATCTGGTCAGGACTTGCAATGTTTGCAATAATTAATGTTGTTGTGATCAGGTGATCAGGGGGTAAGGGTTGACATCTGGTCAGGACTTGCAATGTTTGCAATAATTAGTGTTGTTGTGATCAGGGGGGTAAGGGTTGACAGCTGATCTGGACTTGCAATGTTTGCAATGATTAGTGTTGTTCTGATCAGGGGGGTAAGGGTTGACAGCTGATCTGGACTTGCAATGTTTGCAATAATTAGGGTTGTTGTGATCAGGGGGTAAGGGTTGACAGCTGATCTGGACTTGCAATGTTTTCAATAATTAGTGTTGTTGTGATCAGGGGGGTAAGGGTTGACAGCTGGTCTGGACTTGCAATGTTTGCAATAATTAGGGTTGTTGTGATCAGGGGGGTAAGGGTTGACAGCTGATCTGAACTTGCAATGTTTGCAATAATTAGGGTTGTTGTGATCAGGGGGTAAGGGTTGACAGCTGATCTGGACTTGCAATGTTTGCAATAATTAGGGTTGTTGTGATCAGGGGGGTAAGGGTTGACAGCTGATCTGGACTTGCAATGTTTGCAATAATTAGGGTTGTTGTGATCAGGGGGGTAAGGGTTGACAGCTGATCTGAACTTGCAATGTTTGCAATAATTAGGGTTGTTGTGATCAGGGGGTAAGGGTTGACAGCTGATCTGGACTTGCAATGTTTTCAATAATAAGTGTTGTTGTGATCAGGGGGGTAAGGGTTGACAGCTGGTGTGGACTTGCAATGTTTGCAATGATTAGTGTTGTTCTGATCAGGGGGGTAAGGGTTGACAGCTGATCTGGACTTGCAATGTTTGCAATGATTAGTGTTGTTGTGATCGGGGGGGGGGGGGTAAGGGTTGACAGCTGATCTGGACGTGCAATGTTTGCAATGATTAGTGTTGTTGTGACCAGGGGGGGTAAGGGTTGACATCTGGTCAGGACTTGCAATGTTTACAATGATTAGTGTTGTTGTGATCAGGGAGGGTAAGTGTTGACAGCTGATCTGGACTTGCAATGTTTGCAATGATTAGTGTTGTTGTGACCAGGGGGGGGGGGGGGGGGGGGTAAGGGTTGACATCTGGTCTGGACTTGCAATGTTTGCAATGATTAGTGTTGTTGTGATCAGGGGGGTACGGGTTGACATCTGGTCTGGACTTGCAATGTTTTCAATAATTATACCCCCGGCGTATGCCATGGGGGTATATAGTTTTTGTCTTTTCCGTCTGTCTGTCCGTAAACAATTATTTTGTGTCAAAGATATCTCAGGAACTGCTTCACATAGAAACTTGAAATTTTGCACACATGATCAGTATGACTACTTGTATTGTGGGAAAGAAAATAAGGGCCAAGGGGTCAGACCTTTTAGAGTTATTTCCCTTTGTAGTTCGGCACTGGCCGGGGGTATACGTGCCCCACTGGGCACTTTTGTCTAGTTAGTGTTGTTGTGACCAGGGGGTAAGGGTTGACAGCTGATCTGGACTTGCAATGTTTGCAATAATTAGTGTTGTTGTGATCAGAGGGGTAAGGGTTGACATCTGATCTGGACTTGCAATGTTTGCAATAATTAGTGTTGTTGTGATCAGTGGGTAAGGGTTGACATCTGATCTGGACTTGCAATGTTTGCAATAATTAGTGTTGTTGTGATCAGTGGGGTAAGGGTTGACAGCTGATCTGGACTTGCAATGTTTGCAATAATTAGTGTTGTTGTGATCAGTGGGTAAGGGTTGACATCTGATCTGGACTTGCAATGTTTGCAATAATAAGTGTTATTGTGATCAGGGGGGTAAGGGTTGACAGCTGATCTGGACTTGCAATGTTTTTAATAATTAGTGTTGTTGTGACCAGGGGGTTCGACGTTGATTTGACATTGAGTGTATGTTGGATATCATCTGCCTGGTATCACTCAGCTATCCCTTATTGAACACATTCATTTTTGTTTCTAGTGTCCCACAGGGCTCTGTGCTCAGACCCACATTATTCGTTTCCAAAAAGTTACCTTGGTATCACTCAGCTCTCCCTTATTGATCACATTCATTTTTGTTTCTAGTGTCCCACAGGGCTCTGTGCTCAGACCCACCTTATTAATTTCCAAAAATTACCTTGATGTGTTCCTAACCTGACTGGACCGCAGCACATCTCATCATGGTTCCCCTAATAGGGTGTACTTCTATTCAGATGTTATGTACCTCTTGAAATGTGCATATTTCAAGAATTTTACCTTTAACTCCATACTAATATACATTCAAGTACTGTTTATGGCTAACTCATTACCTTAAGACCGGACTGACACCACAGCTCACTACGGCTCCTGTAAAAGGGAGTGCTTGTACTTCGCTAACACCATTGCGATATCGGGAGTGCTATTGCACGGGTTATTTTCCAACAAAGCCACCCTTTTTCCTCCAATTTTTATGTAAACAACCTTAGTTATTCCTTCTATTAAACTTCAGTTTATGAGTTATTATACCTTTTTTAAATTTATTTTACGTTTAAGTTACTTTCATTTTATTTATCTATCCATTTCTTCATTAATCTAAGTGCCGAGATGGTCTTTTTAGTTATGTGTCTCTATCTACTTCCTAACGTTGTAGATTTTCATTTTCCTCACTTTTTAGTTTATACAACCAAAGCTTATATATACGGCTGGATAGGCCTAACGGCACTCGAGTTGTAGACGGACCGACATAGACAACGAGACTGATAATAACTTGAGTACTACCCTACCCCTGCACCACCCCTCCACTAACCCTACCACCATACCCCTACACACAACGACCCTACCTGGAGGATTTTAGCATAACATTCCCTTACTTTGAAATGGCTGACCCCTATCTCAACACTAAATAAATAATACCTCAGTAAACTAAAAGTAGTACGATTAGCCAATAATGATACATGGCAGCTGGTATCGAACATGCCTTAAGCATGCAAATGAGTCTAGATAAGGAATAGAGACCCTGTCAAATACTCACTACAAGTTATACGGCTATTGCATGGGACTGTGTTGTTTGTACAATGGTACGCCACACAGATAGTTTCATGTGGTGGTCGTGTACACATATACAGCTAAAGCATACTATAAAAACTTAGATGCAAACCAATGATGAACATTGCCTTAGAGCAGTACGGTGCGGTGCTCTATTTACGTTTAGAGTTTGACATATCAAAACATCACGTGACTATTACACACGTCACCATTTTGTGGGGTTGAAGCAGACGATCCAAAAACAGCTTCCCAGGTCTCGACAAAATTTAATGTTAATACCTAGATATATTTGAATATTTTCATACCCAGACAATAACTGATCATACCCCAACCCTCCGCTCAGCTCCGGGTTGGGTCCAGTTAAGACATCATGTGATTTATAACTGAAAATCGTCCTAGAAGAATGCTGTGTACATCTTGCAGAATCAAAACAACCCGACTTTTGCGTCTATAAAGAAGCCGATTTGGAAGAAAAATAGGGTGAGTAAATAGCATAGAATTTCTAACTTTTGGCAAAAGTATACGTTTGTAAAGTAATTCACCGCCTGCTTCCTGTGTCTCGAGACTGGTTATTTCTATAACAACCTCTAAAAGCATATTGTTTTAATACTTTTACACGGAAGGGTTATTACAATGACTGCATTGTGGCGACCCGAGGGTTGGGCGCCTATAAGCCGGTTAAGGGTCAATGGTTTGGCTATGAATGACTGACTGATAGTCTCTCATTTATGGCTGGATCAACACGGTCCCAAGTCCGTGGTCACAGTGTGCTCATTCAATGATAACTAACATGTCGACAAACAAACCATTTTATGCCCAGTCGACATCCAAACCACTGAAAGGGTTGTATTTATCTTGTACGTGTATAATTATATATACTCGAGTCGTCAGGAAGCACGGTTATAAAACATTTATCAACCATGGTTGACCCAATATGATGTTGTCATTTATATATATGCTGTTCTCAAAGTTGTTTTACTACTTAACTGCGTTTCCAACGTTGGTTCGACGTTGATTTGACATTGAGTGTATGTTGGATATCATCTGCCTGGTATCACTCAGCTATCCCTTATTGAACACATTCATTTTTGTTTCTAGTGTCCCACAGGGCTCTGTGCTCAGACCCACATTATTCGTTTCCCAAAAGTTACCTTGGTATCACTCAGCTCTCCCTTATTGATCACATTCATTTTTGTTTCTAGTGTCCCACAGGGCTCTGTGCTCAGACCCACCTTATTAATTTCCAAAAATTACCTTGATGTGTTCCTAACCTGACTGGACCGCAGCACATCTCATCATGGTTCCCCTAATAGGGTGTACTTCTATTCAGATGTTATGTACCTCTTGAAATGTGCATATTTCAAGAATTTTACCTTTAACTCCATACTAATATACAAGTACTGTTTATGGCTAACTCATTACCTTAAGACCGGACTGACACCACAGCTCACTACGGCTCCTGTAAAAGGGAGTGCTTGTACTTCGCTAACACCATTGCGATATCGGGAGTGCTATTGCACGGGTTATTTTCCAACAAAGCCACCCTTTTTCCTCCAATTTTTATGTAAACAACCTTAGTTATTCCTTCTATTAAACTTCAGTTTATGAGTTATTATACCTTTTTAAATTTATTTTACGTTTAAGTTACTTTCATTTTATTTATCTATCCATTTCTTCATTAATCTAAGTGCCGAGATGGTCTTTTTAGTTATGTGTCTCTATCTACTTCCTAACGTTGTAGATTTTCATTTTCCTCACTTTTTAGTTTATACAACCAAAGCTTATATATACGGCTGGATAGGCCTAACGGCACTCGAGTTGTAGACGGACCGACATAGACAACGAGACTGATAATAACTTGAGTACTACCCTACCCCTGCACCACCCCTCCACTAACCCTACCACCATACCCCTACACACAACGACCCTACCTGGAGGATTTTAGCATAACATTCCCTTACTTTGAAATGGCTGACCCCTATCTCAACACTAAATAAATAATACCTCAGTAAACTAAAAGTAGTGCGATTAGCCAATAATGATACATGGCAGCTGGTATCGAACATGCCTTAAGCATGCAAATGAGTCTAGATAAGGAATAGAGACCCTGTCAAATACTCACTACAAGTTATACGGCTATTGCATGGGACTGTGTTGTTTGTACAATGGTACGCCACACAGATAGTTTCATGTGGTGGTCGTGTACACATATACAGCTAAAGCATACTATAAAAACTTAGATGCAAACCAATGATGAACATTGCCTTAGAGCAGTACGGTGCGGTGCTCTATTTACGTTTAGAGTTTGCCATATCAAAACATCACGTGACTATTACACACGTCACCATTTTGTGGGGTTGAAGCAGACGATCCAAAAACAGCTTCCCAGGTCTCGACAAAATTTAATGTTAATACCTAGATATATTTGAATATTTTCATACCCAGACAATAACTGATCATACCCCAACCCTCCGCTCAGCTCCGGGTTGGGTCCAGTTAAGACATAATGTGATTTATAACTGAAAATCGTCCTAGAAGAATGCTGTGTACATCTTGCAGAATCAAAACAACCCGACTTTTGCGTCTATAAAGAAGCCGATTTGGAAGAAAAATAGGGTGAGTAAATAGCATAGAATTTCTAACTTTTGGCAAAAGTATACGTTTGTAAAGTAATTCACCGCCTGCTTCCTGTGTCTCGAGACTGGTTATTTCTATAACAACCTCTAAAAGCATATTGTTTTAATACTTTTACACCAGTCAGGTATCTTACGGAAAACCGTGACCATCATTTGTCACGGTTTTCCATGACACATAAGTAAAAGCCAAAGTAATGGTTTTCCATGACGTTAACGTTTTCTCTATGTAAATGACCACGTGATAGTTTGGGAGAAATTATTTTCTCGAATACAGGTAACGGAAAACCGTGACCTGTCTTTAAATTGGGCTTTGTCATGGATAACCATGACTATTATGTTTTTAAAGTGTGCATTGTCTACCGTGGTCTGATTCCTATGTTCACACGCATGACAAGTATGTAGAAATACTCAGGAGAGGTTGGTCGGACCACAGAGCCGTATCCTCCACAGCGTTTTCAAAGAAGATTCGGCCAGGAGAGCCTTCCGGCCAGCGACATTGAAGGGGGTGGTGCAGAGCTGAAATGCTCCTATATCATCAAACATACTGGCAAAATGACAAATATGTTACTGTTACTGGGGAAAAATGGAGAAAAAAATACTTGAAAAAAAAAAATATCACAGAAATAATATGGCCTGTTGATACTGAATATATCGACCACAAGAATGCTGGTACGCACTGAGGACCATCAATAACTGATCATAAATCGCTAAGAGTGTACAAGGGGATAAACTGATAAAGAGAATACCAAATTCGTATCATTTGATATCAAGTTTATCAGGATCGGCTTCAAGAACGCATGTAGATTCGCTCGGCAAGCCTCGCGATTCTACAAGCGTTCTCGAAGCCTTGCCCGATAAACTTGCCCGATGGTCACTCCCTCACTCCTATACATTTTGGAAGGAGAGTCCCGAGAAGTTCCCATTGTTTACTTTGGGACTACAATTCAGGATCAAAATGGTCACCCCATGTTTCATCCAGGATCACAAATGTCTTATAAAATTTAGCTTGGTCTGCCTGAAAACAATCTTAAAGTTTTCTTGAAAAATCTACAGCATGTAGGGGAACCCATCTTACTGGCAGTTTGACCGTCTCTAGATTGTCAGTAAAAGCAATATTAACAGAGCCAACACCGACACCCATAGTGTCTTCAATATGTTAGGCTGTTTCATGTCGGCATCACGAAAACACACCTATATATTTTGACTGCTTTAAACCCGACTTTTATATAGTAAAACTGGGGTTTACAACGGAAACGACCGCCTTGCGACGGCCTGTAGCAATACCAATTGGGTCTGCTATCAGAATTCTAAATTAAGGGATTAGCAGTATTCATGGTAACTACTTCAGCAAAAAGTAGGAACATTTCTTTAATAAACCCAGAGTCCTAGAGCAAAATGAATAGCACCATATGAGACGCGTCACAAGAAAACCTGTTTTATTGTGCAGCTAGCAAAGGCTCATATTAGCCTGAATGTATGCGCCTTCAGTCTGCATGAGCCATCTTTGGTTCTCAAGAGTGAACATTTATGTTTCTGGTCAGAGTACACAGCGACACAGGCTGGTGAGTCTTTACTTGTCAGATAAGTTACCATCTAAATTGCAGTTATAATTTCTCATGCCATTTCACTGACATTCATAGTCAGATTTTCTTTTAGGGCCACTGATGAGGCTTTGATAGCAGAAACTAGTATTGGCTGATATAAGTTGTCAGCATTACTTCGAGGGTCAGTGATGAGGCCTTGATGGCTGAAACTAGCTAGTCTGGCCCAAACACCAAATGGCTATGTATATTTTCGTTTTTGGCTGCGTTCATGGTTATCAAAGGGCACCTTTTTGGACTTGTTCAATGGTACCTGGCAGTTGAAATGCCGTTTTAAAAGACACTGATCCGCAGTCATCAACTGACACGGAAGTTTAAAATTGCTGCCTATCATTAAGTGCAGCGATCAAAAATTTCCATGGTAGTTGATGAACGCGGATCAATAAGCCTTGTCACACTATGCCGCGTTTTCACTGCGATGGGACGGCGTTGTTTAATTTTTCAGAACGCCGCGAGATCGCAAGAAATATGGGATTGTGAACATGGACCTGTCATGGCGACCAAGACGTTGCTACGGAGCTTACATGGCGATCTATCGCGATCCTGCTGCGTTCTTGATGGCGATTGTATGCGCTCTCATGGCGCTTCCTCTGCGCTTTTACGGCGCTCACAATGCGTGTACTGCGCTTTTACGGCGCTCACAATGCGTGCACTGCGCTTTTACGGCGCTCACATGTTGAAGACGTTCTCAAAGTGTAAACAGACAGCTTCATCAGTCGAACAGTTTTGTTTGGTTTGAGGTTTAACGTCCCATCAACACATTATAGGTCATTTTGGAGACGTTGCTTCTAATTTTGTGGGACTTTTACCCGACATTGAGATGAAATGAAACCAATAGGGTTAATAAGCATGGACGGTCCGTCTCGCACCGCTTTGCCTGGGCAAGCTTAGATCCCCTAAGCGGTTTACCAGTACTCCTGTGCCGTCGGAAGCAAGTCCACCGCATTTACCGCAAGCAGGAGCAAGTCCACCGCCATTACCTTACCCGGGATGAGTCACCTCAGAAGTAGGTTTTTCGGGACAGTACACAATCAAACTCTACTCGAGCCACTATTTATACAAGCGGGCGGCCCCGCCTATCGGGACTGGAAGAAATAGATGGGCTGCATGATGCTTCCACGCAGAGATGAAACCGACCTCACACGAATACTGGAAAACCGCTTAGAGGATCTAAGCCTGCCCAGGCAAAGCGGTGCAAGAAGGACCTTTCATGCTTATACGTGTAAACTCAATTGGTTTCATTGGGCGACAGGGCTTGAAATGTCATTTAATCTCAATGTCGGGTAAAAGTCCCACAAAATTGGAAGCAACGTCTCCAAAATGACCTATACAGTGTTGACTGGGACGTTAAAAATCAAATCAATCAATCAGTTAATCAATTATGCAAGCGGAGCTTATATGGCGTTGTAGGAAACCTCTGTGCGCCCCTGCCGAGCTCCCGTAGCGTTGTAAGAGACCTTACTGTGCTGCTATGGCAACCTTATGGCAACCTCACTGCGCTCTGATCAGAACGCCGAGCGACGGCGTTTGTTTTGAGCATGCTCAAAATGCGCGCCGTCGCTTGGCGTTCTATGCGATCCCAACGCGCCTACTGGCGATGCCACTGCATTGCCACGGCGATGTTTGCGATCGTACTGCGAGCACTTCGGCGTTCTGCATTTTTCTTGGACGTCATGAGGAAGCAGCCCTGGTGTGACAGGGGTTTTAGAAACAACGTTTCGAATGTAACTGGCAATCGAAAATGCTGTTTTTCAGTCTCGTTGATCTGCCTGCGTTGACTCTTAGGTTTTGAAGAAAAGACATCGTGTAGCTGCATTGGAAAGTTTAGGACTAAACATTGTGCTTGTATTTCATATTTGAAATACGACATACGGAAAAGATACTAGGTTCGTGTCTTTTGATATCAAGTTTATCGGGCAAGGCTTCGAGAAAGCTTGTTGAATCGCGAGCCTTGCCGAGCGATTTTTCATGCCTTCTCAAAGCCGAGCCTGTTAAACTTTATATCAAATGACATGAACCTTGTATTCTGCTTATCAGTTAATCTCCTTGTACACTCCTTCAGTGTTTTGTCAATAATGCTAGTAATCAAGTGCATAGAAATGAAATGTCACGCTGACCTGATAAAGATTACTTGTACTATGATGGCATATCTTTATCAGATCGTTGTGTTACAATGCAACTGATATAAGGGGTAACTGATGATATGGTATATTATTCTAAGCTAGGCGGGTAGTGTAAGACTGAGGATGGGATTTGCTTGTCAGCTTGGTAGCGATGTTAATACAATGGTAGCGTAGTTAATGGCCTCGGCTGCTCACATGTACATGACTATGACTGACAATGTACAAAATCGAGAACTGGTTATATTTTAGATGCGCTAGTTTTCTCCCCTACACGACAGAGGGTTGTGTATATAATAAAGTCTCGACCGGGCTGGTGTATTGGGTCATTGGCAAACAGTACAGATCTAAATCAGACGCCATGATATCTTATCAGGGTCTGCTCTGATTGCAAATCTGCTTTTAAGTGTTAAACTTAACAGTTAAATATTAAGTTGAGGACTATTTTACCAACTTACACCCAGAGATTATCGACTCTACAGCACTCTCGGTGCTTTGATAAAAGCAGCAGCACAGTATGTGGTGCAAAGGGGTAGCCCCGTTCTAAAGTCTGGTACAATCGCTAAAAGTTTGGGTTGTGGACCTAGTATGGAGGCGTTTTGCTAGGTTGTGATTTCGCAAAGAATTCTTATAGCCTATATGACTACATATTTTGGAAAAAAAAAACTTTATCGCTATATGGCTGACCAACAAAGCCCCCTCCCCCAATGCTACTCATGCGACCTTTATTTTACTTTCAAAACCTGGTATGTATTTTTTCTGTCGCGTCTCATTATTTTCTACATCATAGAAAGGGTTAGGTGCGGATTGTGTTTGTTTGATTTGAGGTTTAACGTCCCCGTCAACACTGTATAGGTCATTTTTGAGACGTTGCTTCCAATTTTGTGGGACTTTTACCCGACATTGAAATGAAATGACATCTCTGCCCTGTCACCCAATGAACCCAATAGGGTTTATAAGCATGGACTCGCTGACTCGCACTGCTTTGCCTGGACAAGCTTAGATCCTCTAAGCGGTATACCAGTACTCGTATGCGGTCGAATTTCAGCTCTGCGTGGAAGGATCATGCAGCCAATTTATATCTTCAAGCCCCGATGGGCGGGGGCCCTAATTAGGTGTGTACTGCATCCTTCTTGTGTTTCGGAAAAATCACCAAGTACACGGTGTCCGACTGTACCCGCTTAAGATTGAGCTTAAAAAACAGTTTGTTAAGGGTAACCCGACCCTACCTAGAAATTTGCTGTGATCCTAATTTTTTTTTCACACTTTCGTCAGAAAAAAAAATAACCTTGCATATCACCACAGTACCAGATTTTTTGGTAGTTTTTCAAGAGTACATTACATTATTTACATTTTCTAGGCCTTGCCAATAGGCTGATACAGTCGGACACTTTTTTCTAGCGAAATTACAACTATAATTCAGATACATGTAGTTTAAAATCGCCAAAAGAATATAATATTCACATAAATCAATGTCAAAATAACATAAGGATACTTTTTAAGCTGCCTTACTCCGAAAATGCCCACAAAGTAGTCAGTGGTAAATCAGTTGTGATCGTTCGGTTTGTTTTGTTTTGTTTTTAAAAACTGGCGGTTTGAGACGTTGTTTTGACGTGAGCATTTTTCAACCAATAAAAAAAGTTATGTTTAATATGGACTGAAGGTAATAGAATTAAACAAGCAACAAATGTTTTAATTGGGTTTTATATTGCATGCTCGATTAAGGATGACAATTGTAACACACGGAACCTTTACGTGATAAATGAAAGTGTCCGAATGTACCCCATCTGTCCGAACGTATCTACAGTGACCGTACTTGTATACTGCAGTTTTATATACAGTATATGTAGTTTGGTGTCTCTGATGGGAGCTGTGGGTTGATTGTATCGAATCCTGTTCATTGCCTTCACTTCTATTTTATATAAATTGTTGACAATAACTGCTCCCCGCTATAAAACACAAGTGACGGAAATCCGTGACGTTGACTGGCTTCAGTTTGTCATGGAATACCATGCCAGTCACAATATGGAGAGTCACGGTTATCCGTGACTAACTGTTTTGCAAATAGGACCCCAGGTTGGTTTGCCATCGAATAACTCGGTATTAGCTGCGAATAACTTCGATTTTGCTATTGAGAAATGGTTATATATACATTTTTCTAGATAACTACGATGGCGGTTTTCCTCAATTTGAAGGATTAAAAGTGAAAACTTGCTTCAAATAATCAACTTCTGCAGCTGTTGCCACCTCCATTTCCCCCTCTTGTTGAGTCTTAGAGTACCTGAATGTAAAGTGGCTCTGACGTCATTTTTAAATTGGTTCCCGAACTATGTGTAAATGTTTACAGGATCAAAATAACGTGCAAAATAAGCAAGATACAACAGAAAAACATGCCGCAATAGGGAAACAGAACAATGTCATGGAAACCCGTGACAAATGATGGTCACGGTTTTCCGTAAGATACCCGACTGTACACGGAAGGGTTATTACAATGACTGCATTGTGGCGACCCGAGGGTTGGGCGCCTATAAGCCGGTTAAGGGTCAATGGTTTGGCTATGAATGACTGACTGATAGT
The DNA here is from genome assembly GCA_963580285.1 of Lucinisca nassula. Lineage (NCBI taxonomy): Eukaryota > Metazoa > Mollusca > Bivalvia > Lucinida > Lucinidae > Lucinisca > Lucinisca nassula. The sequence goes on along the minus strand of OY757013.1, from coordinate 189,099,878 downwards.
CTCTCATTTATGGCTGGATCAACACGGTCCCAAGTCCGTGGTCACAGTGTGCTCATTCAATGATAACTAACATGTCGACAAACAAACCATTTTATGCCCAGTCGACATCCAAACCACTGAAAGGGTTGTATTTATCTTGTACGTGTATAATTATATATACTCGAGTCGTCAGGAAGCACGGTTATAAAACATTTATCAACCATGGTTGACCCAATATGATGTTGTCATTTATATATATGCTGTTCTCAAAGTTGTTTTACTACTTAACTGCGTTTCCAACGTTGGTTCGACGTTGATTTGACATTGAGTGTATGTTGGATATCATCTGCCTGGTATCACTCAGCTATCCCTTATTGAACACATTCATTTTTGTTTCTAGTGTCCCACAGGGCTCTGTGCTCAGACCCACATTATTCGTTTCCAAAAAGTTACCTTGGTATCACTCAGCTCTCCCTTATTGATCACATTCATTTTTGTTTCTAGTGTCCCACAGGGCTCTGTGCTCAGACCCACCTTATTAATTTCCAAAAATTACCTTGATGTGTTCCTAACCTGACTGGACCGCAGCACATCTCATCATGGTTCCCCTAATAGGGTGTACTTCTATTCAGATGTTATGTACCTCTTGAAATGTGCATATTTCAAGAATTTTACCTTTAACTCCATACTAATATACAAGTACTGTTTATGGCTAACTCATTACCTTAAGACCGGACTGACACCACAGCTCACTACGGCTCCTGTAAAAGGGAGTGCTTGTACTTCGCTAACACCATTGCGATATCGGGAGTGCTATTGCACGGGTTATTTTCCAACAAAGCCACCCTTTTTCCTCCAATTTTTATGTAAACAACCTTAGTTATTCCTTCTATTAAACTTCAGTTTATGAGTTATTATACCTTTTTAAATTTATTTTACGTTTAAGTTACTTTCATTTTATTTATCTATCCATTTCTTCATTAATCTAAGTGCCGAGATGGTCTTTTTAGTTATGTGTCTCTATCTACTTCCTAACGTTGTAGATTTTCATTTTCCTCACTTTTTAGTTTATACAACCAAAGCTTATATATACGGCTGGATAGGCCTAACGGCACTCGAGTTGTAGACGGACCGACATAGACAACGAGACTGATAATAACTTGAGTACTACCCTACCCCTGCACCACCCCTCCACTAACCCTACCACCATACCCCTACACACAACGACCCTACCTGGAGGATTTTAGCATAACATTCCCTTACTTTGAAATGGCTGACCCCTATCTCAACACTAAATAAATAATACCTCAGTAAACTAAAAGTAGTACGATTAGCCAATAATGATACATGGCAGCTGGTATCGAACATGCCTTAAGCATGCAAATGAGTCTAGATAAGGAATAGAGACCCTGTCAAATACTCACTACAAGTTATACGGCTATTGCATGGGACTGTGTTGTTTGTACAATGGTACGCCACACAGATAGTTTCATGTGGTGGTCGTGTACACATATACAGCTAAAGCATACTATAAAAACTTAGATGCAAACCAATGATGAACATTGCCTTAGAGCAGTACGGTGCGGTGCTCTATTTACGTTTAGAGTTTGACATATCAAAACATCACGTGACTATTACACACGTCACCATTTTGTGGGGTTGAAGCAGACGATCCAAAAACAGCTTCCCAGGTCTCGACAAAATTTAATGTTAATACCTAGATATATTTGAATATTTTCATACCCAGACAATAACTGATCATACCCCAACCCTCCGCTCAGCTCCGGGTTGGGTCCAGTTAAGACATAATGTGATTTATAACTGAAAATCGTCCTAGAAGAATGCTGTGTACATCTTGCAGAATCAAAACAACCCGACTTTTGCGTCTATAAAGAAGCCGATTTGGAAGAAAAATAGGGTGAGTAAATAGCATAGAATTTCTAACTTTTGGCAAAAGTATACGTTTGTAAAGTAATTCACCGCCTGCTTCCTGTGTCTCGAGACTGGTTATTTCTATAACAACCTCTAAAAGCATATTGTTTTAATACTTTTACACGGAAGGGTTATTACAATGACTGCATTGTGGCGACCCGAGGGTTGGGCGCCTATAAGCCGGTTAAGGGTCAATGGTTTGGCTATGAATGACTGACTGATAGTCTCTCATTTATGGCTGGATCAACACGGTCCCAAGTCCGTGGTCACAGTGTGCTCATTCAATGATAACTAACATGTCGACAAACAAACCATTTTATGCCCAGTCGACATCCAAACCACTGAAAGGGTTGTATTTATCTTGTACGTGTATAATTATATATACTCGAGTCGTCAGGAAGCACGGTTATAAAACATTTATCAACCATGGTTGACCCAATATGATGTTGTCATTTATATATATGCTGTTCTCAAAGTTGTTTTACTACTTAACTGCGTTTCCAACGTTGGTTCGACGTTGATTTGACATTGAGTGTATGTTGGATATCATCTGCCTGGTATCACTCAGCTATCCCTTATTGAACACATTCATTTTTGTTTCTAGTGTCCCACAGGGCTCTGTGCTCAGACCCACATTATTCGTTTCCCAAAAGTTACCTTGGTATCACTCAGCTCTCCCTTATTGATCACATTCATTTTTGTTTCTAGTGTCCCACAGGGCTCTGTGCTCAGACCCACCTTATTAATTTCCAAAAATTACCTTGATGTGTTCCTAACCTGACTGGACCGCAGCACATCTCATCATGGTTCCCCTAATAGGGTGTACTTCTATTCAGATGTTATGTACCTCTTGAAATGTGCATATTTCAAGAATTTTACCTTTAACTCCATACTAATATACAAGTACTGTTTATGGCTAACTCATTACCTTAAGACCGGACTGACACCACAGCTCACTACGGCTCCTGTAAAAGGGAGTGCTTGTACTTCGCTAACACCATTGCGATATCGGGAGTGCTATTGCACGGGTTATTTTCCAACAAAGCCACCCTTTTTCCTCCAATTTTTATGTAAACAACCTTAGTTATTCCTTCTATTAAACTTCAGTTTATGAGTTATTATACCTTTTTAAATTTATTTTACGTTTAAGTTACTTTCATTTTATTTATCTATCCATTTCTTCATTAATCTAAGTGCCGAGATGGTCTTTTTAGTTATGTGTCTCTATCTACTTCCTAACGTTGTAGATTTTCATTTTCCTCACTTTTTAGTTTATACAACCAAAGCTTATATATACGGCTGGATAGGCCTAACGGCACTCGAGTTGTAGACGGACCGACATAGACAACGAGACTGATAATAACTTGAGTACTACCCTACCCCTGCACCACCCCTCCACTAACCCTACCACCATACCCCTACACACAACGACCCTACCTGGAGGATTTTAGCATAACATTCCCTTACTTTGAAATGGCTGACCCCTATCTCAACACTAAATAAATAATACCTCAGTAAACTAAAAGTAGTACGATTAGCCAATAATGATACATGGCAGCTGGTATCGAACATGCCTTAAGCATGCAAATGAGTCTAGATAAGGAATAGAGACCCTGTCAAATACTCACTACAAGTTATACGGCTATTGCATGGGACTGTGTTGTTTGTACAATGGTACGCCACACAGATAGTTTCATGTGGTGGTCGTGTACACATATACAGCTAAAGCATACTATAAAAACTTAGATGCAAACCAATGATGAACATTGCCTTAGAGCAGTACGGTGCGGTGCTCTATTTACGTTTAGAGTTTGACATATCAAAACATCACGTGACTATTACACACGTCACCATTTTGTGGGGTTGAAGCAGACGATCCAAAAACAGCTTCCCAGGTCTCGACAAAATTTAATGTTAATCACTCATTCTCAAATGAATTGGGATATTGAAGTCGCCGTATATTTTCTGAAATCAAGCAGTCGTTTTTAACCAATGCATACGTTTATATGACAGAACAACAGGTCCCGCAGGTATCATGATAAACCTCCTGTAGAAAAGTACCTTTTCAAAGAAAATGAGCCACGGGAAAACCTGGTTTTGTAACGTTCGAGACTGTCGCTTTTCGAATTCTCTTTGTTTGCGCACTTACAAATTTGAAATTTCACTAGTAAGGAAAGGGTTAGGTGGTTTCCATAAATTTTACATATTCTGGGTAGGGAAATAACTACCATTAGCAGGACCACATGGAATCTTACTAAGTATTTTTCCCCGATTATGGCTGTCGCCGAAATTTAATAAAACATTGTAATGTACGAGACGACGTTTTTCTTCTTGTTATTTCAAAACAACGTTTAGGTTTTTATACACGGAAACATGACCAAATGGAGATTCTATATTATATTAAGCATATAAGGTTGTTTGATTTTACCTGTACAATAGGGAATGAAAAATACTTGCCATACAAAAATGTGCATGGATTTGTTGCAAAAATGCATGTAATGTTCGTGATCATTATACCAGGTTTATTACGTATGTATGGACAAAAAATGATAGATTGAGTTAAACTCCCGCAATGTGTGACTAGCACAAATACATCATATGGAACGAAAATAATATTTTGATGTTGAAATTCCCTCATTTCCAGTGTTTTGTAATGTTCGATACCTGTAATGTTCGATACCGAAAATTGTTAGTCTAACAGCTTGATCACATTGTTCTCACGTGACACAGTTTTCCGTTACCAAATTACGTAGTAGAAAGTATCTGCAGACGACATGGTTGCCTTTTCCGGTGTTTGATGGGTAAGGGAGTCGGGAGACAATACCACAGTTAAGGGAAAACAGAAGTCATATTTTGTTTTTAAATACCTGCATAGAAACTTTTTATCTTTTTCCAATATTATTTGTCACACTTAATATTGTTCAATTAAGAATATGCCACCAAACATCATTATTAATGAACAACATTTGCACGCTTGCAAGATCATTATTCTATTGCAATAAGCAGTGGATGTATGCGATGAAATGTCCGCTACATTTGGTATCGAACATGACAGGTTTGCTATGTTGACCGTCCAGGGATAATGACTGCAAATAAATGAACAAATTTAAATTGTGCAACCTTAGTTGAGAAAAAGAACACGTTTAGTGATATACATGTTTGCTACATTTCTACCAATAGCTGCAAACGGTAACAATGTTGCTTCCAAATTTATTACTTATTTTCGATTTTGGATTTGAGTCCCATAGCTTATAACCTTTTCCCAAATTTTATTTGCCAGAATGAATATTTTCAAAATAAAATGTGCACTGTATGGAAGGCACTTCAACTCTCAAATTTGAATTTCCAAATGCATATTTTGAATGTTAAAAACAGGGTAAGTGCAGTTTATGTCACTAACATTATTGTATCGAATACTACAAATTGTATCGAACATCCCCACATAAAATAAATGGGTATATTTTAGGGTATGCTGGTTTACCCTTGATTATGTTAACTAGATACAACAAATACAATATTAGATTAATTTTCAGTTTTACAGGTAGAAATGGTAAGGTGGCATAGCATGTCCCTTTACCGGGTATGGTAATGTCCGAGACCATCATAGCTGCCATTTACAGACATGCATTTGTTTACATTTCTGAGAACTTATTTACAAACTTCACACGTATTACTTTCTTCCAGCTGGTAGACAAAATTGGTTACACTTTGAAGACTTTTGTCTAGACAAATATTTCTCTGGAATGCACTGTAATGTTCGATACTGTATTCTCGCGGTTGCATTATTAATTTTAGATACTTGATTATTGAGAACATAAGGTCATGCGGTTGTTGTGTGTTAATATGTGATAAATATGTCTTTTAATGTTTCGGCTGCCTTAAGAAAGCAGTTTATCTGTCAGGAGAGCATTTTTTATGCATAAAAGTATATACCAAGGCTTTTTTTGCGTAATAGCAACACCATGTTTTAAAAGCATATGACTGAACATGCACTGTTACATTAGTTAGATCCAAAATATGAATGAAAATGACACTAACAGCTATATTGTCAGTTTATCGCGTTAGTAAACTACCTGACTTATAGTAACAAAATCACTGTAATGTCAGCGACTTTTTACATATGATTAAAAGAACCTATTGCTTATGTTGATCGTTTATCTAAAGTAATATTACTTGTGTTCCTTATTTACCACTCAATACCTGTTCAAATGCAATAGTCGTAAGTGATCTAGCTATTTTGTGCTTCTCTTAAAACAAAACGAAAGTTGTATGTTTTCAGAAAACTATTTCTTTTTCAGTTTTCTCTAACCAACCCCGAATTTTATTCTAAATGGCAATTCATTTCTTTACCATATATATGACCATATGTTCAGTTTTGTCCCCGCTTAATAACCCGGTCATAAGTTTCTGTCATTGCGAGCTGCGGTCTCTTGATTTTTGTGATGTTATAGACGGGGGCAACGAACAAGTTGATTGTAGCGTACATTTCTCACAATCAAAATTTATCAAAATACCGACATATTTCTAGCTGTTGGGGTGAAATAACTTTTGATTTCTTGATCAAGGAATTTTAACTGAGTATAGGTACATGTTAATACTTTATTTTGAACATATCGGTGACTGAATCTAAGTAACTTTATAATTTGACTTTTTAAACGGCTAAAATCCCAATTCATTTGAGAATGAGTGTAATACCTAGATATATTTGAATATTTTCATACCCAGACAATAACTGATCATACCCCAACCCTCCGCTCAGCTCCGGGTTGGGTCCAGTTAAGACATAATGTGATTTATAACTGAAAATCGTCCTAGAAGAATGCTGTGTACATCTTGCAGAATCAAAACAACCCGACTTTTGCGTCTATAAAGAAGCCGATTTGGAAGAAAAATAGGGTGAGTAAATAGCATAGAATTTCTAACTTTTGGCAAAAGTATACGTTTGTAAAGTAATTCACCGCCTGCTTCCTGTGTCTCGAGACTGGTTATTTCTATAACAACCTCTAAAAGCATATTGTTTTAATACTTTTACACGGAAGGGTTATTACAATGACTGCATTGTGGCGACCCGAGGGTTTGGGCGCCTATAAGCCGGTTAAGGGTCAATGGTTTGGCTATGAATGACTGACTGATAGTCTCTCATTTATGGCTGGATCAACACGGTCCCAAGTCCGTGGTCACAGTGTGCTCATTCAATGATAACTAACATGTCGACAAACAAACCATTTTATGCCCAGTCGACACCCAAACCACTGAAAGGGTTGTATTTATCTTGTACGTGTATAATTATATATACTCGAGTCGTCAGGAAGCACGGTTATAAAACATTTATCAACCATGGTTGACCCAATATGATGTTGTCATTTATATATATGCTGTTCTCAAAGTTGTTTTACTACTTAACTGCGTTTCCAACGTTGGTTCGACGTTGATTTGACATTGAGTGTATGTTGGATATCATCTGCCTGGTATCACTCAGCTATCCCTTATTGAACACATTCATTTTTGTTTCTAGTGTCCCACAGGGCTCTGTGCTCAGACCCACATTATTCGTTTCCAAAAAGTTACCTTGGTATCACTCAGCTCTCCCTTATTGATCACATTCATTTTTGTTTCTAGTGTCCCACAGGGCTCTGTGCTCAGACCCACCTTATTAATTTCCAAAAATTACCTTGATGTGTTCCTAACCTGACTGGACCGCAGCACATCTCATCATGGTTCCCCTAATAGGGTGTACTTCTATTCAGATGTTATGTACCTCTTGAAATGTGCATATTTCAAGAATTTTACCTTTAACTCCATACTAATATACAAGTACTGTTTATGGCTAACTCATTACCTTAAGACCGGACTGACACCACAGCTCACTACGGCTCCTGTAAAAGGGAGTGCTTGTACTTCGCTAACACCATTGCGATATCGGGAGTGCTATTGCACGGGTTATTTTCCAACAAAGCCACCCTTTTTCCTCCAATTTTTATGTAAACAACCTTAGTTATTCCTTCTATTAAACTTCAGTTTATGAGTTATTATACCTTTTTAAATTTATTTTACGTTTAAGTTACTTTCATTTTATTTATCTATCCATTTCTTCATTAATCTAAGTGCCGAGATGGTCTTTTTAGTTATGTGTCTCTATCTACTTCCTAACGTTGTAGATTTTCATTTTCCTCACTTTTTAGTTTATACAACCAAAGCTTATATATACGGCTGGATAGGCCTAACGGCACTCGAGTTGTAGACGGACCGACATAGACAACGAGACTGATAATAACTTGAGTACTACCCTACCCCTGCACCACCCCTCCACTAACCCTACCACCATACCCCTACACACAACGACCCTACCTGGAGGATTTTAGCATAACATTCCCTTACTTTGAAATGGCTGACCCCTATCTCAACACTAAATAAATAATACCTCAGTAAACTAAAAGTAGTACGATTAGCCAATAATGATACATGGCAGCTGGTATCGAACATGCCTTAAGCATGCAAATGAGTCTAGATAAGGAATAGAGACCCTGTCAAATACTCACTACAAGTTATACGGCTATTGCATGGGACTGTGTTGTTTGTACAATGGTACGCCACACAGATAGTTTCATGTGGTGGTCGTGTACACATATACAGCTAAAGCATACTATAAAAACTTAGATGCAAACCAATGATGAACATTGCCTTAGAGCAGTACGGTGCGGTGCTCTATTTACGTTTAGAGTTTGACATATCAAAACATCACGTGACTATTACACACGTCACCATTTTGTGGGGTTGAAGCAGACGATCCAAAAACAGCTTCCCAGGTCTCGACAAAATTTAATGTTAATACCTAGATATATTTGAATATTTTCATACCCAGACAATAACTGATCATACCCCAACCCTCCGCTCAGCTCCGGGTTGGGTCCAGTTAAGACATAATGTGATTTATAACTGAAAATCGTCCTAGAAGAATGCTGTGTACATCTTGCAGAATCAAAACAACCCGACTTTTGCGTCTATAAAGAAGCCGATTTGGAAGAAAAATAGGGTGAGTAAATAGCATAGAATTTCTAACTTTTGGCAAAAGTATACGTTTGTAAAGTAATTCACCGCCTGCTTCCTGTGTCTCGAGACTGGTTATTTCTATAACAACCTCTAAAAGCATATTGTTTTAATACTTTTACACGGAAGGGTTATTACAATGACTGCATTGTGGCGACCCGAGGGTTGGGCGCCTATAAGCCGGTTAAGGGTCAATGGTTTGGCTATGAATGACTGACTGATAGTCTCTCATTTATGGCTGGATCAACACGGTCCCAAGTCCGTGGTCACAGTGTGCTCATTCAATGATAACTAACATGTCGACAAACAAACCATTTTATGCCCAGTCGACATCCAAACCACTGAAAGGGTTGTATTTATCTTGTACGTGTATAATTATATATACTCGAGTCGTCAGGAAGCACGGTTATAAAACATTTATCAACCATGGTTGACCCAATATGATGTTGTCATTTATATATATGCTGTTCTCAAAGTTGTTTTACTACTTAACTGCGTTTCCAACGTTGGTTCGACGTTGATTTGACATTGAGTGTATGTTGGATATCATCTGCCTGGTATCACTCAGCTATCCCTTATTGAACACATTCATTTTTGTTTCTAGTGTCCCACAGGGCTCTGTGCTCAGACCCACATTATTCGTTTCCAAAAAGTTACCTTGGTATCACTCAGCTCTCCCTTATTGATCACATTCATTTTTGTTTCTAGTGTCCCACAGGGCTCTGTGCTCAGACCCACCTTATTAATTTCCAAAAATTACCTTGATGTGTTCCTAACCTGACTGGACCGCAGCACATCTCATCATGGTTCCCCTAATAGGGTGTACTTCTATTCAGATGTTATGTACCTCTTGAAATGTGCATATTTCAAGAATTTTACCTTTAACTCCATACTAATATACAAGTACTGTTTATGGCTAACTCATTACCTTAAGACCGGACTGACACCACAGCTCACTACGGCTCCTGTAAAAGGGAGTGCTTGTACTTCGCTAACACCATTGCGATATCGGGAGTGCTATTGCACGGGTTATTTTCCAACAAAGCCACCCTTTTTCCTCCAATTTTTATGTAAACAACCTTAGTTATTCCTTCTATTAAACTTCAGTTTATGAGTTATTATACCTTTTTAAATTTATTTTACGTTTAAGTTACTTTCATTTTATTTATCTATCCATTTCTTCATTAATCTAAGTGCCGAGATGGTCTTTTTAGTTATGTGTCTCTATCTACTTCCTAACGTTGTAGATTTTCATTTTCCTCACTTTTTAGTTTATACAACCAAAGCTTATATATACGGCTGGATAGGCCTAACGGCACTCGAGTTGTAGACGGACCGACATAGACAACGAGACTGATAATAACTTGAGTACTACCCTACCCCTGCACCACCCCTCCACTAACCCTACCACCATACCCCTACACACAACGACCCTACCTGGAGGATTTTAGCATAACATTCCCTTACTTTGAAATGGCTGACCCCTATCTCAACACTAAATAAATAATACCTCAGTAAACTAAAAGTAGTACGATTAGCCAATAATGATACATGGCAGCTGGTATCGAACATGCCTTAAGCATGCAAATGAGTCTAGATAAGGAATAGAGACCCTGTCAAATACTCACTACAAGTTATACGGCTATTGCATGGGACTGTGTTGTTTGTACAATGGTACGCCACACAGATAGTTTCATGTGGTGGTCGTGTACACATATACAGCTAAAGCATACTATAAAAACTTAGATGCAAACCAATGATGAACATTGCCTTAGAGCAGTACGGTGCGGTGCTCTATTTACGTTTAGAGTTTGACATATCAAAACATCACGTGACTATTACACACGTCACCATTTTGTGGGGTTGAAGCAGACGATCCAAAAACAGCTTCCCAGGTCTCGACAAAATTTAATGTTAATACCTAGATATATTTGAATATTTTCATACCCAGACAATAACTGATCATACCCCAACCCTCCGCTCAGCTCCGGGTTGGGTCCAGTTAAGACATAATGTGATTTATAACTGAAAATCGTCCTAGAAGAATGCTGTGTACATCTTGCAGAATCAAAACAACCCGACTTTTGCGTCTATAAAGAAGCCGATTTGGAAGAAAAATAGGGTGAGTAAATAGCATAGAATTTCTAACTTTTGGCAAAAGTATACGTTTGTAAAGTAATTCACCGCCTGCTTCCTGTGTCTCGAGACTGGTTATTTCTATAACAACCTCTAAAAGCATATTGTTTTAATACTTTTACACGGAAGGGTTATTACAATGACTGCATTGTGGCGACCCGAGGGTTGGGCGCCTATAAGCCGGTTAAGGGTCAATGGTTTGGCTATGAATGACTGACTGATAGTCTCTCATTTATGGCTGGATCAACACGGTCCCAAGTCCGTGGTCACAGTGTGCTCATTCAATGATAACTAACATGTCGACAAACAAACCATTTTATGCCCAGTCGACATCCAAACCACTGAAAGGGTTGTATTTATCTTGTACGTGTATAATTATATATACTCGAGTCGTCAGGAAGCACGGTTATAAAACATTTATCAACCATGGTTGACCCAATATGATGTTGTCATTTATATATATGCTGTTCTCAAAGTTGTTTTACTACTTAACTGCGTTTCCAACGTTGGTTCGACGTTGATTTGACATTGAGTGTATGTTGGATATCATCTGCCTGGTATCACTCAGCTATCCCTTATTGAACACATTCATTTTTGTTTCTAGTGTCCCACAGGGCTCTGTGCTCAGACCCACATTATTCGTTTCCAAAAAGTTACCTTGGTATCACTCAGCTCTCCCTTATTGATCACATTCATTTTTGTTTCTAGTGTCCCACAGGGCTCTGTGCTCAGACCCACCTTATTAATTTCCAAAAATTACCTTGATGTGTTCCTAACCTGACTGGACCGCAGCACATCTCATCATGGTTCCCCTAATAGGGTGTACTTCTATTCAGATGTTATGTACCTCTTGAAATGTGCATATTTCAAGAATTTTACCTTTAACTCCATACTAATATACAAGTACTGTTTATGGCTAACTCATTACCTTAAGACCGGACTGACACCACAGCTCACTACGGCTCCTGTAAAAGGGAGTGCTTGTACTTCGCTAACACCATTGCGATATCGGGAGTGCTATTGCACGGGTTATTTTCCAACAAAGCCACCCTTTTTCCTCCAATTTTTATGTAAACAACCTTAGTTATTCCTTCTATTAAACTTCAGTTTATGAGTTATTATACCTTTTTAAATTTATTTTACGTTTAAGTTACTTTCATTTTATTTATCTATCCATTTCTTCATTAATCTAAGTGCCGAGATGGTCTTTTTAGTTATGTGTCTCTATCTACTTCCTAACGTTGTAGATTTTCATTTTCCTCACTTTTTAGTTTATACAACCAAAGCTTATATATACGGCTGGATAGGCCTAACGGCACTCGAGTTGTAGACGGACCGACATAGACAACGAGACTGATAATAACTTGAGTACTACCCTACCCCTGCACCACCCCTCCACTAACCCTACCACCATACCCCTACACACAACGACCCTACCTGGAGGATTTTAGCATAACATTCCCTTACTTTGAAATGGCTGACCCCTATCTCAACACTAAATAAATAATACCTCAGTAAACTAAAAGTAGTACGATTAGCCAATAATGATACATGGCAGCTGGTATCGAACATGCCTTAAGCATGCAAATGAGTCTAGATAAGGAATAGAGACCCTGTCAAATACTCACTACAAGTTATACGGCTATTGCATGGGACTGTGTTGTTTGTACAATGGTACGCCACACAGATAGTTTCATGTGGTGGTCGTGTACACATATACAGCTAAAGCATACTATAAAAACTTAGATGCAAACCAATGATGAACATTGCCTTAGAGCAGTACGGTGCGGTGCTCTATTTACGTTTAGAGTTTGACATATCAAAACATCACGTGACTATTACACACGTCACCATTTTGTGGGGTTGAAGCAGACGATCCAAAAACAGCTTCCCAGGTCTCGACAAAATTTAATGTTAATACCTAGATATATTTGAATATTTTCATACCCAGACAATAACTGATCATACCCCAACCCTCCGCTCAGCTCCGGGTTGGGTCCAGTTAAGACATAATGTGATTTATAACTGAAAATCGTCCTAGAAGAATGCTGTGTACATCTTGCAGAATCAAAACAACCCGACTTTTGCGTCTATAAAGAAGCCGATTTGGAAGAAAAATAGGGTGAGTAAATAGCATAGAATTTCTAACTTTTGGCAAAAGTATACGTTTGTAAAGTAATTCACCGCCTGCTTCCTGTGTCTCGAGACTGGTTATTTCTATAACAACCTCTAAAAGCATATTGTTTTAATACTTTTACACGGAAGGGTTATTACAATGACTGCATTGTGGCGACCCGAGGGTTGGGCGCCTATAAGCCGGTTAAGGGTCAATGGTTTGGCTATGAATGACTGACTGATAGTCTCTCATTTATGGCTGGATCAACACGGTCCCAAGTCCGTGGTCACAGTGTGCTCATTCAATGATAACTAACATGTCGACAAACAAGCCATTTTATGCCCAGTCGACATCCAAACCACTGAAAGGGTTGTATTTATCTTGTACGTGTATAATTATATATACTCGAGTCGTCAGGAAGCACGGTTATAAAACATTTATCAACCATGGTTGACCCAATATGATGTTGTCATTTATATATATGCTGTTCTCAAAGTTGTTTTACTACTTAACTGCGTTTCCAACGTTGGTTCGACGTTGATTTGACATTGAGTGTATGTTGGATATCATCTGCCTGGTATCACTCAGCTATTCCTTATTGAACACATTCATTTTTGTTTCTAGTGTCCCACAGGGCTCTGTGCTCAGACCCACATTATTCGTTTCCAAAAAGTTACCTTGGTATCACTCAGCTCTCCCTTATTGATCACATTCATTTTTGTTTCTAGTGTCCCACAGGGCTCTGTGCTCAGACCCACCTTATTAATTTCCAAAAATTACCTTGATGTGTTCCTAACCTGACTGGACCGCAGCACATCTCATCATGGTTCCCCTAATAGGGTGTACTTCTATTCAGATGTTATGTACCTCTTGAAATGTGCATATTTCAAGAATTTTACCTTTAACTCCATACTAATATACAAGTACTGTTTATGGCTAACTCATTACCTTAAGACCGGACTGACACCACAGCTCACTACGGCTCCTGTAAAAGGGAGTGCTTGTACTTCGCTAACACCATTGCGATATCGGGAGTGCTATTGCACGGGTTATTTTCCAACAAAGCCACCCTTTTTCCTCCAATTTTTATGTAAACAACCTTAGTTATTCCTTCTATTAAACTTCAGTTTATGAGTTATTATACCTTTTTAAATTTATTTTACGTTTAAGTTACTTTCATTTTATTTATCTATCCATTTCTTCATTAATCTAAGTGCCGAGATGGTCTTTTTAGTTATGTGTCTCTATCTACTTCCTAACGTTGTAGATTTTCATTTTCCTCACTTTTTAGTTTATACAACCAAAGCTTATATATACGGCTGGATAGGCCTAACGGCACTCGAGTTGTAGACGGACCGACATAGACAACGAGACTGATAATAACTTGAGTACTACCCTACCCCTGCACCACCCCTCCACTAACCCTACCACCATACCCCTACACACAACGACCCTACCTGGAGGATTTTAGCATAACATTCCCTTACTTTGAAATGGCTGACCCCTATCTCAACACTAAATAAATAATACCTCAGTAAACTAAAAGTAGTACGATTAGCCAATAATGATACATGGCAGCTGGTATCGAACATGCCTTAAGCATGCAAATGAGTCTAGATAAGGAATAGAGACCCTGTCAAATACTCACTACAAGTTATACGGCTATTGCATGGGACTGTGTTGTTTGTACAATGGTACGCCACACAGATAGTTTCATGTGGTGGTCGTGTACACATATACAGCTAAAGCATACTATAAAAACTTAGATGCAAACCAATGATGAACATTGCCTTAGAGCAGTACGGTGCGGTGCTCTATTTACGTTTAGAGTTTGACATATCAAAACATCACGTGACTATTACACACGTCACCATTTTGTGGGGTTGAAGCAGACGATCCAAAAACAGCTTCCCAGGTCTCGACAAAATTTAATGTTAATACCTAGATATATTTGAATATTTTCATACCCAGACAATAACTGATCATACCCCAACCCTCCGCTCAGCTCCGGGTTGGGTCCAGTTAAGACATAATGTGATTTATAACTGAAAATCGTCCTAGAAGAATGCTGTGTACATCTTGCAGAATCAAAACAACCCGACTTTTGCGTCTATAAAGAAGCCGATTTGGAAGAAAAATAGGGTGAGTAAATAGCATAGAATTTCTAACTTTTGGCAAAAGTATACGTTTGTAAAGTAATTCACCGCCTGCTTCCTGTGTCTCGAGACTGGTTATTTCTATAACAACCTCTAAAAGCATATTGTTTTAATACTTTTACACGGAAGGGTTATTACAATGACTGCATTGTGGCGACCCGAGGGTTGGGCGCCTATAAGCCGGTTAAGGGTCAATGGTTTGGCTATGAATGACTGACTGATAGTCTCTCATTTATGGCTGGATCAACACGGTCCCAAGTCCGTGGTCACAGTGTGCTCATTCAATGATAACTAACATGTCGACAAACAAACCATTTTATGCCCAGTCGACATCCAAACCACTGAAAGGGTTGTATTTATCTTGTACGTGTATAATTATATATACTCGAGTCGTCAGGAAGCACGGTTATAAAACATTTATCAACCATGGTTGACCCAATATGATGTTGTCATTTATATATATGCTGTTCTCAAAGTTGTTTTACTACTTAACTGCGTTTCCAACGTTGGTTCGACGTTGATTTGACATTGAGTGTATGTTGGATATCATCTGCCTGGTATCACTCAGCTATCCCTTATTGAACACATTCATTTTTGTTTCTAGTGTCTCACAGGGCTCTGTGCTCAGACCCACATTATTCGTTTCCAAAAAGTTACCTTGGTATCACTCAGCTCTCCCTTATTGATCACATTCATTTTTGTTTCTAGTGTCCCACAGGGCTCTGTGCTCAGACCCACCTTATTAATTTCCAAAAATTACCTTGATGTGTTCCTAACCTGACTGGACCGCAGCACATCTCATCATGGTTCCCCTAATAGGGTGTACTTCTATTCAGATGTTATGTACCTCTTGAAATGTGCATATTTCAAGAATTTTACCTTTAACTCCATACTAATATACAAGTACTGTTTATGGCTAACTCATTACCTTAAGACCGGACTGACACCACAGCTCACTACGGCTCCTGTAAAAGGGAGTGCTTGTACTTCGCTAACACCATTGCGATATCGGGAGTGCTATTGCACGGGTTATTTTCCAACAAAGCCACCCTTTTTCCTCCAATTTTTATGTAAACAACCTTAGTTATTCCTTCTATTAAACTTCAGTTTATGAGTTATTATACCTTTTTAAATTTATTTTACGTTTAAGTTACTTTCATTTTATTTATCTATCCATTTCTTCATTAATCTAAGTGCCGAGATGGTCTTTTTAGTTATGTGTCTCTATCTACTTCCTAACGTTGTAGATTTTCATTTTCCTCACTTTTTAGTTTATACAACCAAAGCTTATATATACGGCTGGATAGGCCTAACGGCACTCGAGTTGTAGACGGACCGACATAGACAACGAGACTGATAATAACTTGAGTACTACCCTACCCCTGCACCACCCCTCCACTAACCCTACCACCATACCCCTACACACAACGACCCTACCTGGAGGATTTTAGCATAACATTCCCTTACTTTGAAATGGCTGACCCCTATCTCAACACTAAATAAATAATACCTCAGTAAACTAAAAGTAGTACGATTAGCCAATAATGATACATGGCAGCTGGTATCGAACATGCCTTAAGCATGCAAATGAGTCTAGATAAGGAATAGAGACCCTGTCAAATACTCACTACAAGTTATACGGCTATTGCATGGGACTGTGTTGTTTGTACAATGGTACGCCACACAGATAGTTTCATGTGGTGGTCGTGTACACATATACAGCTAAAGCATACTATAAAAACTTAGATGCAAACCAATGATGAACATTGCCTTAGAGCAGTACGGTGCGGTGCTCTATTTACGTTTAGAGTTTGACATATCAAAACATCACGTGACTATTACACACGTCACCATTTTGTGGGGTTGAAGCAGACGATCCAAAAACAGCTTCCCAGGTCTCGACAAAATTTAATGTTAATACCTAGATATATTTGAATATTTTCATACCCAGACAATAACTGATCATACCCCAACCCTCCGCTCAGCTCCGGGTTGGGTCCAGTTAAGACATAATGTGATTTATAACTGAAAATCGTCCTAGAAGAATGCTGTGTACATCTTGCAGAATCAAAACAACCCGACTTTTGCGTCTATAAAGAAGCCGATTTGGAAGAAAAATAGGGTGAGTAAATAGCATAGAATTTCTAACTTTTGGCAAAAGTATACGTTTGTAAAGTAATTCACCGCCTGCTTCCTGTGTCTCGAGACTGGTTATTTCTATAACAACCTCTAAAAGCATATTGTTTTAATACTTTTACACGGAAGGGTTATTACAATGACTGCATTGTGGCGACCCGAGGGTTGGGCGCCTATAAGCCGGTTAAGGGTCAATGGTTTGGCTATGAATGACTGACTGATAGTCTCTCATTTATGGCTGGATCAACACGGTCCCAAGTCCGTGGTCACAGTGTGCTCATTCAATGATAACTAACATGTCGACAAACAAACCATTTTATGCCCAGTCGACATCCAAACCACTGAAAGGGTTGTATTTATCTTGTACGTGTATAATTATATATACTCGAGTCGTCAGGAAGCACGGTTATAAAACATTTATCAACCATGGTTGACCCAATATGATGTTGTCATTTATATATATGCTGTTCTCAAAGTTGTTTTACTACTTAACTGCGTTTCCAACGTTGGTTCGACGTTGATTTGACATTGAGTGTATGTTGGATATCATCTGCCTGGTATCACTCAGCTATCCCTTATTGAACACATTCATTTTTGTTTCTAGTGTCCCACAGGGCTCTGTGCTCAGACCCACATTATTCGTTTCCAAAAAGTTACCTTGGTATCACTCAGCTCTCCCTTATTGATCACATTCATTTTTGTTTCTAGTGTCCCACAGGGCTCTGTGCTCAGACCCACCTTATTAATTTCCAAAAATTACCTTGATGTATTCCTAACCTGACTGGACCGCAGTACATCTCATCATGGTTCCCCTAATAGGGTGTACTTCTATTCAGATGTTATGTACCTCTTGAAATGTGCATATTTCAAGAATTTTACCTTTAACTCCATACTAATATACAAGTACTGTTTATGGCTAACTCATTACCTTAAGACCGGACTGACACCACAGCTCACTACGGCTCCTGTAAAAGGGAGTGCTTGTACTTCGCTAACACCATTGCGATATCGGGAGTGCTATTGCACGGGTTATTTTCCAACAAAGCCACCCTTTTTCCTCCAATTTTTATGTAAACAACCTTAGTTATTCCTTCTATTAAACTTCATGGTGAAGCTTGTAGTTGGCCAGTGCGTGGTTACCCTTCTGTCTGTGTATGCCCCACAGAGTGGTTTAAGTGCTGAAGTCAAGGACTTGTTCTTTGACCAACTGCGTGCTGTGACTGCCAGGATCCCAGGATCCGAACTCCTGATCCCATGCGGAGATTGGAATGGCCACGTAGGCCGTGCAGGCACTGGATACAAGGAAGTGCATGGTGGGATCGGGTATGGTAGACCTGAACCAGATGTTGAGGGTGAGAGGATTCTAGAGTATGCCCTGGCTTTTGACCTGCTTCTTGGAAACACATGTTTCAAGAAACGTGACAGTCATCTTATCACATACAAGTCAGGAAGCGCAGCGACGCAGATAGATTTCATCCTTTACCGCAGGACAATGCGCAAACTTGTCACAGATGTGAAAGTGATCCCTGGAGAGGAAGTAGCCCTGCAACATCAGCTACTCATATGCGACATGAGGATTGATGTGCCACCAAAACCCAAGCGCAAGTTCACCCCCAGACTAAAAGTTTGGAAGCTGAAAGAATCTCAGACAAGAAATCATTTCCAGGATGTTTTCAGCCAGCATGTGAGTGCTTCGGCAGGTGTAGCAGATGCTACCACTGAGGATATATGGAACAGCATCAAGACCGGTCTGCTCAAGACAACTGAAGAGGTGTGTGGCACAACTCGGCCCCACCGCTGGCGTCGCGAAACCTGGTGGTGGAATGAGGATGTTAATAAGGTCATAGCAGCCAAGCGGCAAGCCTTTAAAGCTTGGAAGACTGGTAAGGGCACCCGTGCATCATATCTTGCGGCCAAACGCATAGCCAGACGTGCGGTGCACCATGCTCGCCAAGAAGCTGAGAAGGAGATCTACAAGAATATTGACCCTAAGTCCTCAGAAGTATACCGCCTTGCTAACCAGATGAGAAGAGAGAATGCCGATGTTGTAGGTGACAAACCAGTAAAGAATGATGCAGGGGAGATGTCAATGAGTGATGACTCAAAGCAGAGGGCCTGGTTAGAACACTACCAAAGGCTACTCAATGTTGAGTTCGACTGGGACCCAGACCACCTGTCTGATGAACCACCAGTGGAAGGGCCACCCATCCCAATCACTATTGATATGGTTAAGAAGGCTATCTCTCAGATGAAGACTGGCAAAGCACCTGGTCCCTCTGGCATAGTGGTGGAGATGATAAGAGCTGCAGGTGATGCGGGTGCCTCGATGATCCGTGACCTTGCAGCTGCAATCATCCGTGATGGGAAGGTACCTTCTGACTGGGAACAGAGTTTCATTGTCTGTCTCTACAAGGGCAAGGGCGATGCATTGGAACGGGGCAACTACCGTGGTCTCAAGCTGACAGAACAGGTCATGAAAGTCCTGGAAAGGATTGTGGATGGCCTCATTAGGCAGTTGGTGTCCATCGACGATTCCCAGTTTGGCTTCGTCCCAGGAAGAGGCACAACAGATGCAATTTTTGTTGTCCGACAGCTGCAAGAGAAGTATCTGGCGGCCAACAAGAGACTCTACATGGCTTTTGTAGACCTGGAGAAGGCATTTGATCGAGTGCCTAGGAAAGTCATCTGGTGGGCACTAAGAAAACTTGGAGTGGACGAGTGGATTGTGAAACTGGTCCAAGGGATGTACGCAAATGCTCGGAGCCGTGTCCGCGTTGGTGATGGTTACAGTGAAGAATTCGAGGTGAAGGTGGGTGTTCATCAAGGCTCTGTTCTCAGCCCACTGCTTTTCATCATTGTGCTTGAAGCCTTGTCATGCGAGTTCCGCTCTGGAGTCCCCTGGGAGGACCTGTATGCTGATGACCTTGTCATCATAGCTGAATCCCTTGAGGAATGTGTCAGGAGGCTCTTAACTTGGAAAGACGCAATGGAGGCGAAAGGGCTGAGAGTGAATGCAGGAAAGACAAAGATCATGATCTGTGGTACAGGTCTGGACCTCTTGCAGAGTACAGGCCAGTTCCCATGCGCTGTATGTCGCACTGGAGTGGGCAGCAACAGTATCTTTTGTAATGGCTGCAAGTTCTGGGTGCACAAGAAATGCAGTGGGCTCAAACGCTTGATAGAGGACCCTGAGTACAGGTGTACACGGTGCCAAGGAACTGCACGCCCCTTAGATGGCAGACCACAGAGGGAAGTTCAAGTCGGATCAGACAAGCTGGAGGTTGTAGCTTCCTTCTGCTACCTAGGTGATATGCTCTCTGCAGGGGGTGGTTGCGACCTTTCAACTACATCACGTGTGAAAACAGCCTGGAAGAAATTCAAGGAGTTGCTGCCAGTTCTCTCTTCCCGCCACCTCTCGTTCAAGACACGTGGCCGTGTGTATAGCTCTTGTGTGCGGAGCGCAATGCTCCATGCCAGTGAGACATGGCCATTGACAAAGCCAAACCTCCAACGTCTACAGCGAAATGACAGGGCAATGATCAGACAGATCTGCAATGTCAAGCCACAGGACACTGTCACCATCAGGTCCAGTGAGTTACTTGAGCGTCTTGGCATTGAGGACCTGGACCTCATCCTGAAAGAGAGAAGACTTCGCTGGTATGGACATGTGGAACGCTCCAACGGTGCAATCAAGACTGCCTGTGACATACAGGTAAGTGGAAAGCGGGGGCCAGGAAGGCCCAAGATGACCTGGAAGCAACTAACAGAAAGAGATTGCAGAGAATGGAAGCTCTCTGCTATCGATCCTCATGATAGACAAGCCTGGAGATCTGGTGTAAGATCTGCCATGCGTGCAGCAAGCCAGCTACCTGGAAGGGGGCCCACTTATGTGGACGTTGCCCCTGTACCTGCACGTTAATCAAAAATCCGTTGATGATGATGATGATTCAGTTTATGAGTTATTATACCTTTTTAAATTTATTTTACGTTTAAGTTACTTTCATTTTATTTATCTATCCATTTCTTCATTAATCTAAGTGCCGAGATGGTCTTTTTAGTTATGTGTCTCTATCTACTTCCTAACGTTGTAGATTTTCATTTTCCTCACTTTTTAGTTTATACAACCAAAGCTTATATATACGGCTGGATAGGCCTAACGGCACTCGAGTTGTAGACGGACCGACATAGACAACGAGACTGATAATAACTTGAGTACTACCCTACCCCTGCACCACCCCTCCACTAACCCTACCACCATACCCCTACACACAACGACCCTACCTGGAGGATTTTAGCATAACATTCCCTTACTTTGAAATGGCTGACCCCTATCTCAACACTAAATAAATAATACCTCAGTAAACTAAAAGTAGTACGATTAGCCAATAATGATACATGGCAGCTGGTATCGAACATGCCTTAAGCATGCAAATGAGTCTAGATAAGGAATAGAGACCCTGTCAAATACTCACTACAAGTTATACGGCTATTGCATGGGACTGTGTTGTTTGTACAATGGTACGCCACACAGATAGTTTCATGTGGTGGTCGTGTACACATATACAGCTAAAGCATACTATAAAAACTTAGATGCAAACCAATGATGAACATTGCCTTAGAGCAGTACGGTGCGGTGCTCTATTTACGTTTAGAGTTTGACATATCAAAACATCACGTGACTATTACACACGTCACCATTTTGTGGGGTTGAAGCAGACGATCCAAAAACAGCTTCCCAGGTCTCGACAAAATTTAATGTTAATACCTAGATATATTTGAATATTTTCATACCCAGACAATAACTGATCATACCCCAACCCTCCGCTCAGCTCCGGGTTGGGTCCAGTTAAGACATAATGTGATTTATAACTGAAAATCGTCCTAGAAGAATGCTGTGTACATCTTGCAGAATCAAAACAACCCGACTTTTGCGTCTATAAAGAAGCCGATTTGGAAGAAAAATAGGGTGAGTAAATAGCATAGAATTTCTAACTTTTGGCAAAAGTATACGTTTGTAAAGTAATTCACCGCCTGCTTCCTGTGTCTCGAGACTGGTTATTTCTATAACAACCTCTAAAAGCATATTGTTTTAATACTTTTACACGGAAGGGTTATTACAATGACTGCATTGTGGCGACCCGAGGGTTGGGCGCCTATAAGCCGGTTAAGGGTCAATGGTTTGGCTATGAATGACTGACTGATAGTCTCTCATTTATGGCTGGATCAACACGGTCCCAAGTCCGTGGTCACAGTGTGCTCATTCAATGATAACTAACATGTCGACAAACAAACCATTTTATGCCCAGTCGACATCCAAACCACTGAAAGGGTTGTATTTATCTTGTACGTGTATAATTATATATACTCGAGTCGTCAGGAAGCACGGTTATAAAACATTTATCAACCATGGTTGACCCAATATGATGTTGTCATTTATATATATGCTGTTCTCAAAGTTGTTTTACTACTTAACTGCGTTTCCAACGTTGGTTCGACGTTGATTTGACATTGAGTGTATGTTGGATATCATCTGCCTGGTATCACTCAGCTATCCCTTATTGAACACATTCATTTTTGTTTCTAGTGTCCCACAGGGCTCTGTGCTCAGACCCACATTATTCGTTTCCAAAAAGTTACCTTGGTATCACTCAGCTCTCCCTTATTGATCACATTCATTTTTGTTTCTAGTGTCCCACAGGGCTCTGTGCTCAGACCCACCTTATTAATTTCCAAAAATTACCTTGATGTGTTCCTAACCTGACTGGACCGCAGCACATCTCATCATGGTTCCCCTAATAGGGTGTACTTCTATTCAGATGTTATGTACCTCTTGAAATGTGCATATTTCAAGAATTTTACCTTTAACTCCATACTAATATACAAGTACTGTTTATGGCTAACTCATTACCTTAAGACCGGACTGACACCACAGCTCACTACGGCTCCTGTAAAAGGGAGTGCTTGTACTTCGCTAACACCATTGCGATATCGGGAGTGCTATTGCACGGGTTATTTTCCAACAAAGCCACCCTTTTTCCTCCAATTTTTATGTAAACAACCTTAGTTATTCCTTCTATTAAACTTCAGTTTATGAGTTATTATACCTTTTTAAATTTATTTTACGTTTAAGTTACTTTCATTTTATTTATCTATCCATTTCTTCATTAATCTAAGTGCCGAGATGGTCTTTTTAGTTATGTGTCTCTATCTACTTCCTAACGTTGTAGATTTTCATTTTCCTCACTTTTTAGTTTATACAACCAAAGCTTATATATACGGCTGGATAGGCCTAACGGCACTCGAGTTGTAGACGGACCGACATAGACAACGAGACTGATAATAACTTGAGTACTACCCTACCCCTGCACCACCCCTCCACTAACCCTACCACCATACCCCTACACACAAAGACCCTACCTGGAGGATTTTAGCATAACATTCCCTTACTTTGAAATGGCTGACCCCTATCTCAACACTAAATAAATAATACCTCAGTAAACTAAAAGTAGTACGATTAGCCAATAATGATACATGGCAGCTGGTATCGAACATGCCTTAAGCATGCAAATGAGTCTAGATAAGGAATAGAGACCCTGTCAAATACTCACTACAAGTTATACGGCTATTGCATGGGACTGTGTTGTTTGTACAATGGTACGCCACACAGATAGTTTCATGTGGTGGTCGTGTACACATATACAGCTAAAGCATACTATAAAAACTTAGATGCAAACCAATGATGAACATTGCCTTAGAGCAGTACGGTGCGGTGCTCTATTTACGTTTAGAGTTTGACATATCAAAACATCACGTGACTATTACACACGTCACCATTTTGTGGGGTTGAAGCAGACGATCCAAAAACAGCTTCCCAGGTCTCGACAAAATTTAATGTTAATACCTAGATATATTTGAATATTTTCATACCCAGACAATAACTGATCATACCCCAACCCTCCGCTCAGCTCCGGGTTGGGTCCAGTTAAGACATAATGTGATTTATAACTGAAAATCGTCCTAGAAGAATGCTGTGTACATCTTGCAGAATCAAAACAACCCGACTTTTGCGTCTATAAAGAAGCCGATTTGGAAGAAAAATAGGGTGAGTAAATAGCATAGAATTTCTAACTTTTGGCAAAAGTATACGTTTGTAAAGTAATTCACCGCCTGCTTCCTGTGTCTCGAGACTGGTTATTTCTATAACAACCTCTAAAAGCATATTGTTTTAATACTTTTACACGGAAGGGTTATTACAATGACTGCATTGTGGCGACCCGAGGGTTGGGCGCCTATAAGCCGGTTAAGGGTCAATGGTTTGGCTATGAATGACTGACTGATAGTCTCTCATTTATGGCTGGATCAACACGGTCCCAAGTCCGTGGTCACAGTGTGCTCATTCAATGATAACTAACATGTCGACAAACAAACCATTTTATGCCCAGTCGACATCCAAACCACTGAAAGGGTTGTATTTATCTTGTACGTGTATAATTATATATACTCGAGTCGTCAGGAAGCACGGTTATAAAACATTTATCAACCATGGTTGACCCAATATGATGTTGTCATTTATATATATGCTGTTCTCAAAGTTGTTTTACTACTTAACTGCGTTTCCAACGTTGGTTCGACGTTGATTTGACATTGAGTGTATGTTGGATATCATCTGCCTGGTATCACTCAGCTATCCCTTATTGAACACATTCATTTTTGTTTCTAGTGTCCCACAGGGCTCTGTGCTCAGACCCACATTATTCGTTTCCAAAAAGTTACCTTGGTATCACTCAGCTCTCCCTTATTGATCACATTCATTTTTGTTTCTAGTGTCCCACAGGGCTCTGTGCTCAGACCCACCTTATTAATTTCCAAAAATTACCTTGATGTGTTCCTAACCTGACTGGACCGCAGCACATCTCATCATGGTTCCCCTAATAGGGTGTACTTCTATTCAGATGTTATGTACCTCTTGAAATGTGCATATTTCAAGAATTTTACCTTTAACTCCATACTAATATACAAGTACTGTTTATGGCTAACTCATTACCTTAAGACCGGACTGACACCACAGCTCACTACGGCTCCTGTAAAAGGGAGTGCTTGTACTTCGCTAACACCATTGCGATATCGGGAGTGCTATTGCACGGGTTATTTTCCAACAAAGCCACCCTTTTTCCTCCAATTTTTATGTAAACAACCTTAGTTATTCCTTCTATTAAACTTCAGTTTATGAGTTATTATACCTTTTTAAATTTATTTTACGTTTAAGTTACTTTCATTTTATTTATCTATCCATTTCTTCATTAATCTAAGTGCCGAGATGGTCTTTTTAGTTATGTGTCTCTATCTACTTCCTTACGTTGTAGATTTTCATTTTCCTCACTTTTTAGTTTATACAACCAAAGCTTATATATACGGCTGGATAGGCCTAACGGCACTCGAGTTGTAGACGGACCGACATAGACAACGAGACTGATAATAACTTGAGTACTACCCTACCCCTGCACCACCCCTCCACTAACCCTACCACCATACCCCTACACACAACGACCCTACCTGGAGGATTTTAGCATAACATTCCCTTACTTTGAAATGGCTGACCCCTATCTCAACACTAAATAAATAATACCTCAGTAAACTAAAAGTAGTACGATTAGCCAATAATGATACATGGCAGCTGGTATCGAACATGCCTTAAGCATGCAAATGAGTCTAGATAAGGAATAGAGACCCTGTCAAATACTCACTACAAGTTATACGGCTATTGCATGGGACTGTGTTGTTTGTACAATGGTACACCACACAGATAGTTTCATGTGGTGGTCGTGTACACATATACAGCTAAAGCATACTATAAAAACTTAGATGCAAACCAATGATGAACATTGCCTTAGAGCAGTACGGTGCGGTGCTCTATTTACGTTTAGAGTTTGACATATCAAAACATCACGTGACTATTACACACGTCACCATTTTGTGGGGTTGAAGCAGACGATCCAAAAACAGCTTCCCAGGTCTCGACAAAATTTAATGTTAATACCTAGATATATTTGAATATTTTCATACCCAGACAATAACTGATCATACCCCAACCCTCCGCTCAGCTCCGGGTTGGGTCCAGTTAAGACATAATGTGATTTATAACTGAAAATCGTCCTAGAAGAATGCTGTGTACATCTTGCAGAATCAAAACAACCCGACTTTTGCGTCTATAAAGAAGCCGATTTGGAAGAAAAATAGGGTGAGTAAATAGCATAGAATTTCTAACTTTTGGCAAAAGTATACGTTTGTAAAGTAATTCACCGCCTGCTTCCTGTGTCTCGAGACTGGTTATTTCTATAACAACCTCTAAAAGCATATTGTTTTAATACTTTTACACGGAAGGGTTATTACAATGACTGCATTGTGGCGACCCGAGGGTTGGGCGCCTATAAGCCGGTTAAGGGTCAATGGTTTGGCTATGAATGACTGACTGATAGTCTCTCATTTATGGCTGGATCAACACGGTCCCAAGTCCGTGGTCACAGTGTGCTCATTCAATGATAACTAACATGTCGACAAACAAACCATTTTATGCCCAGTCGACATCCAAACCACTGAAAGGGTTGTATTTATCTTGTACGTGTATAATTATATATACTCGAGTCGTCAGGAAGCACGGTTATAAAACATTTATCAACCATGGTTGACCCAATATGATGTTGTCATTTATATATATGCTGTTCTCAAAGTTGTTTTACTACTTAACTGCGTTTCCAACGTTGGTTCGACGTTGATTTGACATTGAGTGTATGTTGGATATCATCTGCCTGGTATCACTCAGCTATCCCTTATTGAACACATTCATTTTTGTTTCTAGTGTCCCACAGGGCTCTGTGCTCAGACCCACATTATTCGTTTCCAAAAAGTTACCTTGGTATCACTCAGCTCTCCCTTATTGATCACATTCATTTTTGTTTCTAGTGTCCCACAGGGCTCTGTGCTCAGACCCACCTTATTAATTTCCAAAAATTACCTTGATGTGTTCCTAACCTGACTGGACCGCAGCACATCTCATCATGGTTCCCCTAATAGGGTGTACTTCTATTCAGATGTTATGTACCTCTTGAAATGTGCATATTTCAAGAATTTTACCTTTAACTCCATACTAATATACAAGTACTGTTTATGGCTAACTCATTACCTTAAGACCGGACTGACACCACAGCTCACTACGGCTCCTGTAAAAGGGAGTGCTTGTACTTCGCTAACACCATTGCGATATCGGGAGTGCTATTGCACGGGTTATTTTCCAACAAAGCCACCCTTTTTCCTCCAATTTTTATGTAAACAACCTTAGTTATTCCTTCTATTAAACTTCAGTTTATGAGTTATTATACCTTTTTAAATTTATTTTACGTTTAAGTTACTTTCATTTTATTTATCTATCCATTTCTTCATTAATCTAAGTGCCGAGATGGTCTTTTTAGTTATGTGTCTCTATCTACTTCCTAACGTTGTAGATTTTCATTTTCCTCACTTTTTAGTTTATACAACCAAAGCTTATATATACGGCTGGATAGGCCTAACGGCACTCGAGTTGTAGACGGACCGACATAGACAACGAGACTGATAATAACTTGAGTACTACCCTACCCCTGCACCACCCCTCCACTAACCCTACCACCATACCCCTACACACAACGACCCTACCTGGAGGATTTTAGCATAACATTCCCTTACTTTGAAATGGCTGACCCCTATCTCAACACTAAATAAATAATACCTCAGTAAACTAAAAGTAGTACGATTAGCCAATAATGATACATGGCAGCTGGTATCGAACATGCCTTAAGCATGCAAATGAGTCTAGATAAGGAATAGAGACCCTGTCAAATACTCACTACAAGTTATACGGCTATTGCATGGGACTGTGTTGTTTGTACAATGGTACGCCACACAGATAGTTTCATGTGGTGGTCGTGTACACATATACAGCTAAAGCATACGGGTAAATCACAGTATTGTGGCCACCTAGGTTGCACCTGGTAGCAAAAAATCAACTTTGCACAATTCTTATAAAAACATTTTTTTCATAGGGGTTAGTATCCTAAATGTATAGCATTTGCAGCTTTTCGGGCGGAGAGTGGTACAAATGTGTTTTTTTATGCTTCACATGTATGTGGGTGGAAAGTGGTTACGGACACTACAGGGTGTGCAAAACACTATAGCTAAACAACATTAACCATATTAAACTTTATTAACTTTGCTTTAAACATGACTAGGAACACTAACAAGTAAAAATAATCAGTCTTTGCAAAAGTAATAAAGCTTGAAGAAAAAATAATGCACATAAGTTGCCATCACTGTTCAAGACACACAAATAATAAGCCAAAACTTTGTTATGATAATCCGGATAAGCCAATCATTCCAAATAAAACTTATTTAAACCAGACATCAAAGTCATATGCACAAACTGAAAACAAGATGTAGTTCTTTGGACATAAGTTGAATGGAAAAAAATCAGAAGATTTATGACAGCTAAAATGGTTACGGACACTACAAATTTAACAATGCTTCATTTTTTTCAAATTTCAATCAACTGTTTACTTTTTTTAAAGAAATATGCAGTGAAAAAATATAAAATAAATTACAAAATAAATTAAACAGGAAAATATTTGCTGGAATGTTTGAAATTTAACATAGAAGGTTCCAATAAACGGAAACACATAATGTACAAAAAAGTGAAACCCTGATTTAAGAATATAAAATTAATATGCTAAGCAAATCAAATAGAAATTAATTCATAACACAATTTAAGCAAACCTATAGGATGAAAATTTGATAAATATCCAGCAACTTTTAAATTTTGAAACTTAAGTGGTGCAAAATGTTACGGACACTACAGCATTTTTAGGCGAATCAAATAGCTAAATCGTACATTCATGTATCAGGTCTTTGTATAAAGCAAATTTAATTTAAAATGGTCTCCAAAATCAGATGATAAGTAAAAAAAACAAAAAAAAAAAAAAAAACACCAGGAATGTACATTTTTCAACTATTAATTGTCACCAAAAGCAAACATTATTTTTTTTTGTTACATAGGCCCCCTGCCCATCGAGGCTTGAAGAAATAGATGAGCTGCATGATGCCTCCAGGATTAGCTAATACCAACCGCCCAGAAATACTGGTAAACCACTTAGAGGATCTAAGCCTGCCCAGTCATAATGGTGCAAGTCAGACCTTCTGTGCTTATAAACCCTATTGGGTTCATTGGGCATTAGGGCTTGAGATGTCATTTTATCTCAATATCGGGTAAAAGTCCCACAAAATTGGAAGCAACATCTCCAAAATGACCTATACAGTGTTGACAGGGACGTTAAACCTCAAATCAAACAACAACAACAAAAAAAAAAAACTTACTGTATAATAGCTACGTAAAATTGTCAGACATGTTAAATATTTGATACAAAGAAGTAGATGTATATAATTGGCCCCCGCCCATCGGGGCTTGAAGAAATAGATGGACTGCATGATGCTTCCACACAGAGCTGAAACCGACCCACACACGCGTATTGGTAGACCGCTTAGAGGATCTAAGCCTGCCCAGGCAAAGCAGTGGGAGTTGGCCCGTCCATGCTTATAAACCCTATTGGTTTCATTCGGCAGCAGGGCTTGAGATGTCATTTCATCTCAGTGTCGGGTAAAAGTCCCACAAAATTGGAAGCAACGTCTCCAAAATGACCTATACAGTGTTAACGGGGACGTTAAACCTCAAATCAAACAAAAGATGTATATGATGCAAAATAATTTTGGTTTACGATTTCAGTATAGCTTTTACAATTGCCCTGTGATGAAGACTAGAATTTGATAAACATAACAGTTAATAATTCAATATATTAACAAGTTAAAGGTTAAAAATTTGAAATTTGAACATTTCATGTTAGGTAAGGAGACTAGAATTTGATAAACATAACAACAATTAACAATTTAGCATACATGTATTTACAAGTTAAAAGCTAGAAATTTGAACATTTCATGATTTAAAAAATAGATTGGGTTGCATGGTGCTTCCATGCAGAGCTGAATCCGACTGCACATGAGACTTACATACAGTATCACTTTGCCTGGACAGACTTAGACCTTCTAAAATATGTGTACTGGTAAACGGCTTAGGTTTAAACCTACCCAGGCAAAGTGATGAGAGTCAGACTGCCCATGCATATAAACCCTATTTGTTTCATTGGGCGGCAGGCCTTGAGATGTCATTTCATCTAAGCGCAGGGTAAGGGTAAAAAAATCCACAAAATTAGAGGCAACATCTCAAAAAATTAAAATGACCTATATAGTGTTGATGGGGCCTTTAAACCTCAGTCCCTGCCCTTCGGGCGTGGTGAAATAGATTGGGGTGTATGATGCTTCCACCCATGAATACTGGCAAATCAACTGCTTAGAGGGTCCAAGCCTGCCTTGGAACAGTGTGCAAGTCAGACAGTCCATGCTTATAAACCTTATTGGTTTCATTTGGCGGTAGAGCTTGGGATGTCATTTCATCTCAGTGTCGGGTAAAAGTCTCACAAATTGGAAGCAATGTCTCCAAAATGACCTATATAGTGTTGACGGGGACATTAAACCTAAAATCAAACAAATAATGAGGCAGTTCTAATGAGCACCAACAGGCTATGTTTGGAGTTCAAACCAGTAAAATATCGTAAATCAAAAAGTAACTATTTTAAAGATAGAAAAGAATGCACTATGTCACACGGGTGTGTTATTGTAATGTGAAAAAAAAAACACGCCAAAAAAAAAGTGACAATAAACCAATAAATTAAGAGTTAAAATTGATACAGGAATATGTGTTTCAAAGAAACTGGAATATAAGTATAATGCTTAAACTAGATATTGAAATTTCTTGTAGTGTCCGTAACCAATTTAGTTCTTGAGAGATGTATCAAAACTTCAGATATTCAACGCCTATGGAATGTATTAATTTAAAGAACTGCTAGTATTTTTGCACAAGCCTACCTTGTTTGTAAAATAAAACCAGAACGTTCATGCAGTTTCGCTCTGCTGGCCCCCTAATTATATGATTTTCTATTAAATTATGAAAAAAAAATTAAATAAACAATAATAATAATAATTCCAGTGGCTATTTTAGCATCCAGTGCATTATTTCTAGATGAAATTAAAACTTATACCTGCCAATGATCAGACATTTATTCACAAATGTTACTGATGTGTGACCCCATAGATTATGGTTACGGACACTACAAGAACATAGTAGCTGATTACTTATCCTCTGCAGATACCCTTGGGACTTTGCTAATTAGATTCTTCTGCTTTATTATTATAGAGAATACTTACTCTGTCATAAAACTTCAAAACAAGACAGTCAACAACCATGTAGACACACCAGTTTTATTTTTTTCATGGAGATGCAATTTTTTAAAATTATTGCGCAATTTTGCATCAAAAAGTGTACATTGTTGTGTCATCCATTTGGAACAATTGAGTTATAATTGATTAGTCTGAAGACATATAATATCATTTTGAAAAGTATTATTAAAGTAATGTTTCCCAGATTTTAATATCGATATCAGTAAAAAGGCGTTTGTTTTCAGGTTACGGACACTACAGCATTTTTGTAGTGTCCGTAACCACAAAATCGTTCACAGAGGATGATTAGTTGTTGGAAAAAATACTAATTGTGTTTCATTAAAGGTTATTATACACAAAGTATTAAAAACAGAATTTTTTATTCAAACAAAGCTACTGGCAGTAACAAAATGTATCATGGTTACGGACACTACCACTTTTTTTTTTGACTGTTGTTTTCCTGATAAGTGATCCTGAAATTTATTAATAATCAGCAGGGGAGAACAATATTATTTCTACCACTATGGCATTCTTAATAGATCATTTTTAAGGAATTTCAATAAAGTAAACACCACTCTCCTATGGGTATGGTGTGCATAACCAGAGGGTTGTGTTCAAAGTCTTGAAATGTATAACGAAGTACCGCCTCTATAATTATGGTGATATCTTGAAAAGTTTTCAGCGCATATCAAGAAATTATATATCAAAATTTTCTTCAGACAGTTTTCTATATTACTGAAATTGAAAAAATAACCTGTTTGCCATGCATTATTATTTAAAATTTGTTTGTAAAATGGTATTTTTTAAAGTGCAACCCATAACGGTGAAAATATGCCATTTTGGGGGGTCTTTGGTGGCTGCTGACAATATGAAAAAGTAGCTAGACCATTCATTTATTTTGAACATCTGAGCCACATGCCTTGCTAAGTTTCTATGGAATAAATTCAAATTTAAAGTCAAATCTCTGACAGTAAGGCTGATATAACATGCTGAAATTAAAAAAAGCCACAATATTGTGATTCACCCGATACTATAAAAACTTAGATGCAAACCAATGATGAACATTGCCTTAGAGCAGTACGGTGCGGTGCTCTATTTACGTTTAGAGTTTGACATATCAAAACATCACGTGACTATTACACACGTCACCATTTTGTGGGGTTGAAGCAGACGATCCAAAAACAGCTTCCCAGGTCTCGACAAAATTTAATGTTAATACCTAGATATATTTGAATATTTTCATACCCAGACAATAACTGATCATACCCCAACCCTCCGCTCAGCTCCGGGTTGGGTCCAGTTAAGACATAATGTGATTTATAACTGAAAATCGTCCTAGAAGAATGCTGTGTACATCTTGCAGAATCAAAACAACCCGACTTTTGCGTCTATAAAGAAGCCGATTTGGAAGAAAAATAGGGTGAGTAAATAGCATAGAATTTCTAACTTTTGGCAAAAGTATACGTTTGTGAAGTAATTCACCGCCTGCTTCCTGTGTCTCGAGACTGGTTATTTCTATAACAACCTCTAAAAGCATATTGTTTTAATACTTTTACACGGAAGGGTTATTACAATGACTGCATTGTGGCGACCCGAGGGTTGGGCGCCTATAAGCCGGTTAAGGGTCAATGGTTTGGCTATGAATGACTGACTGATAGTCTCTCATTTATGGCTGGATCAACACGGTCCCAAGTCCGTGGTCACAGTGTGCTCATTCAATGATAACTAACATGTCGACAAACAAACCATTTTATGCCCAGTCGACATCCAAACCACTGAAAGGGTTGTATTTATCTTGTACCTGTATAATTATATATACTCGAGTCGTCAGGAAGCACGGTTATAAAACATTTATCAACCATGGTTGACCCAATATGATGTTGTCATTTATATATATGCTGTTCTCAAAGTTGTTTTACTACTTAACTGCGTTTCCAACGTTGGTTCGACGTTGATTTGACATTGAGTGTATGTTGGATATCATCTGCCTGGTATCACTCAGCTATCCCTTATTGAACACATTCATTTTTGTTTCTAGTGTCCCACAGGGCTCTGTGCTCAGACCCACATTATTCGTTTCCAAAAAGTTACCTTGGTATCACTCAGCTCTCCCTTATTGATCACATTCATTTTTGTTTCTAGTGTCCCACAGGGCTCTGTGCTCAGACCCACCTTATTAATTTCCAAAAATTACCTTGATGTGTTCCTAACCTGACTGGACCGCAGCACATCTCATCATGGTTCCCCTAATAGGGTGTACTTCTATTCAGATGTTATGTACCTCTTGAAATGTGCATATTTCAAGAATTTTACCTTTAACTCCATACTAATATACAAGTACTGTTTATGGCTAACTCATTACCTTAAGACCGGACTGACACCACAGCTCACTACGGCTCCTGTAAAAGGGAGTGCTTGTACTTCGCTAACACCATTGCGATATCGGGAGTGCTATTGCACGGGTTATTTTCCAACAAAGCCACCCTTTTTCCTCCAATTTTTATGTAAACAACCTTAGTTATTCCTTCTATTAAACTTCAGTTTATGAGTTATTATACCTTTTTAAATTTATTTTACGTTTAAGTTACTTTCATTTTATTTATCTATCCATTTCTTCATTAATCTAAGTGCCGAGATGGTCTTTTTAGTTATGTGTCTCTATCTACTTCCTAACGTTGTAGATTTTCATTTTCCTCACTTTTTAGTTTATACAACCAAAGCTTATATATACGGCTGGATAGGCCTAACGGCACTCGAGTTGTAGACGGACCGACATAGACAACGAGACTGATAATAACTTGAGTACTACCCTACCCCTGCACCACCCCTCCACTAACCCTACCACCATACCCCTACACACAACGACCCTACCTGGAGGATTTTAGCATAACATTCCCTTACTTTGAAATGGCTGACCCCTATCTCAACACTAAATAAATAATACCTCAGTAAACTAAAAGTAGTACGATTAGCCAATAATGATACATGGCAGCTGGTATCGAACATGCCTTAACGGGTAAATCACAGTATTGTGGCCACCTAGGTTGCACCTGGTAGCAAAAAATCAACTTTGCACAATTCTTATAAAAACATTTTTTTCATAGGGGTTAGTATCCTAAATGTATAGTATTTGCAGCTTTTCGGGCGGAGAGTGGTATAAATGTGTTTTTTGATGCTTCACATGTACGTGGGTGGAAAGTGGTTACGGACACTACAGGGTGTGCATAACACTATAGCTAAACAACATTAACCATATTAAACTTTATTAACTTTGCTTTAAACATGACTAGGAACACTAACAAGTAAAAATAATCAGTCTTTGCAAAAGTAATAAAGCTTGAAGAAAAAATAATGCACATAAGTTGCCATCACTGTTCAAGACACACAAATAATAAGCCAAAACTTTGTTATGATAATCCGGATAAGACAATCATTCCAAATAAAACTTATTTAAACTAGACATCAAAGTCATATGCACAAACTGAAAACAAGATGTAGTTCTTTGGACATAAGTTGAATGGAAAAAAATCAGAAGATTTATCACAGCTAAAATGGTTACGGACACTACAAATTTAACAATGCTTCATTTTTTTTCAAATTTCAATCAACTGTTTACTTTTTTTAAAGAAATATGCAGTGCAAAAATATAAAATAAATTACAAAATAAATTAAACAGGAAAATATTTGCTGGAATGTTTGAAATTTAACATAGAAGGTCCCAATAAACGGAAACACATAATGTACAAAAAAGTGAAACCCTGATTTAAGAATATAAAATTAATATGCTAAGCAAATCAAATAGAAATTAATTCATAACACAATTTAAGCCAACCTATAGGATGAAAATTTGATAAATATCCAGCAACTTTTAAATTTTGAAACTTAAGTGGTGCAAACTGTTACGGACACTACAGCATTTTTAGGCGAATCAAATAGCTAAATCGTACATTCATGTATCAGGTCTTTGTATACAGCAAATTTAATTTGAAATGGTCTCCAAAATCAGATGATAAGTAAAAAAAAAAAAAAAAAACACCAGGAATGTACATTTTTGAACTATTAATTGTCACCAAAAGCAAACATTTTTTTTTTGTTACATAGGCCCCCTGCCCATCGAGGCTTGAAGAAATAGATGAGCTGCATGATGCCTCCAGGATTAGCTAATACCAACCGCACAGAAATACTGGTAAACCACTTAGAGGATCTAAGCCTGCCCAGTCATAATGGTGCAAGTCAGACCTTCTGTGCTTATAAACCCTATTGGTTTCATTGGGCAACAGGGCTTGAGATGTCATTTTATCTCAATATCGGGTAAAAGTCCCACAAAATTGGAAGCAACATCTCGAAAATGACCTATACAGTGTTGACAGGGACGTTAAACCTCAAATCAAACAAAACAAAAAAAAACTTACTGTATATATAGATATGTAAAATTGTCAGACATGTTAAATATTTGATACAAAGAAGTAGATGTATATAATTGGCCCCCGCCCATCGGGGCTTGAAGAAATAGATGGACTGCATGATGCTTCCACGCAGAGCTGAAACCGACCCACACACGCCAGGGGTGTAAAATTCCACTCGCCCGCTCGCATTTGCGAGTAAGTTTTAAAGCAGGGCGAGTAAGGTTTTCAAAACTGACCTTACTTTTTCTTCATTTTTAGCACCGAAATGAAAAGTTTAGACAATAAGAGCGAGTAAGTTTGAGGGAAATTTTACACCTCTGCACGCGTACTGGTAGACTGCTTAGAGGATCTAAGCCTGCCCAGGCAAAGCAGTGGGAGTTGGCCCGTCCATGCTTATAAACCCTATTGGTTTCATTGGGCAGCAGGGCTTGAGATGTCATTTCATCTCAATGTCGGGTAAAAGTCCCACAAAATTGGAAGCAACGTCTCCAAAATGACCTATACAGTGTTAACGGGGACGTTAAACCTCAAATCAAACAAAGATGTATATGATGCAAAATAATTTTGGTTTACGATTTCAGTATAGCTTTTACAATTGCCCTGTGATGAAGACTAGAATTTGATAAATATAACAGTTAATAATTCAATATATTAACAAGTTAAAGGTTAAAAATTTGAAATTTGAACATTTCATGTTAGGTAAGGAGACTAGAATTTGATAAACATAACAACAATTAACAATTTAGCATACATGTATTTACAAGTTAAAAGCTAGAAATTTGAACATTTCATGATTGAAAAAATAGATTGGGTTGCATGGTGCTTCCATGCAGAGCTGAATCCGACCGCACATGAGACTTACATACAGTATCACTTTGCCTGGACAGACTTAGACCTTCTAAAATATGTGTACTGGTAAACGGCTTAGGTTTAAACCTGCCCAGGCAAAGTGATGAGAGTCAGACTGCCCATGCATATAAACCATATTGGTTTCATTGGGCGGCAGGCCTTGAGATGTCATTTCATCTAAGCGCGGGGTAAAAAAATCCACAAAATTAGAGGCAACATCTCAACAAATTAAAATGACCTATATAGTGTTGATGGGGCCTTTAAACCTCAGTCCCTTCGGGCGTGGTGAAATAGATTGGGGTGTATGATGCTTCCACAAAGAGCTGAAGCCGACCACCAATGAATACTGGCAAATCAACTGCTTAGAGGGTCCAAGCCTGCCTAGGAACAGTGTGCAAGTCAGACAGTCCATGCTTATAAACCTTATTGGTTTCATTTGGCGGTACAGCTTGGGATGTCATTTCATCTCAGTGTCGGGTAAAAGTCTCACAAATTGGAAGCAATGTCTCCAAAATGACCTATATAGTGTTGACGGGGACATTAAACCTAAAATCAAACAAACAATGAGGCAGTTCTAATGAGCACCAACAGGCTATGTTTGGAGTTCAAACCAGTAAAATATCGTAAATCAAAAAGTAACTATTTTAAACATAGAAAAGAATGCACTATGTCACACGGGTGTGTTATTGTAATGTGAAAAAAAAACACGCCAAAAAAAAGCGACAACACACCAATAAATTAAGAGTTAAAATTGATACAGGAATATGTGTTTCAAAGAAACTGGAATATAAGTATAATGCTTAAACTAGATATTGAAATTTCTTGTAGTGTCCGTAACCAATTTAGTTCTTGAGAGATGTATCAAAACTTCAGATATTCAACGCCTATGGAATGTATTAATTTAAAGAACTGCTAGTATTTTTGCACAAGCCTACCTTGTTTGTAAAATGAAACCAGAACGTTCATGCAGTTTCGCTCTGCTGGCCCCCTAATTATATGATTTTCTATTAAATTATGAAAAAAAAAATTAAATAAACAATAATAATAATAATTCCAGTGGCTATTTTAGCATCCAGTGCATTATTTCTAGATGAAATTAAAACTTATACCTGCCAATGATCAGACATTTATTCACAAATGTTACTGATGTGTGACCCCATAGATTATGGTTACGGACACTACAAGAACATAGTAGCTGATTACTTATCCTCTGCAGATACCCTTGGGACTTTGCTAATTAGATTCTTCTGCTTTATTATTATAGAGAATACTTACTCTGTCATAAAACTTCAAAACAAGACAGTCAACAACCATGTAGACACACCAGTTTTATTTTTTTCATGGAGATGCAATTTTTTAAAATTATTGCGCAATTTTGCATCAAAAAGTGTACATTGTTGTGTCATCCATTTGGAACAATTGAGTTATAATTGATTAGTCTGAAGACATATAATATCATTTTGAAAAGTATTATTAAAGTAATGTTTCCCAGATTTTAATATCGATATCAGTAAAAAGGCGTTTGTTTTCAGGTTACGGACACTACAGCATTTTTGTAGTGTCCGTAACCACAAAATCGTTCACAGAGGATGATTAGTTGTTGGAAAAAATACTAATTGTGTTTCATTAAAGGTTATTATACACAAAGTATTAAAAACAGAATTTTTTATTCAAACAAAGCTACTGGCAGTAACAAAATGTATCATGGTTACGGACACTACCACTTTTTTTTTGACTGTTGTTTTCCTGATAAGTGATCCTGAAATTTATTAATAATCAGCAGGGGAGAACAATATGATTTCTACCACTATGGCATTCTTAATAGATCATTTTTAAGGAATTTCAATAAAGTAAACACCACTCTCCTATGGGTATGGTGTGCATAACCAGAGGGTTGTGTTCAAAGTCTTGAAATGTATAACGAAGTACCGCCTCTATAATTATGGTGATATCTTGAAAAGTTTTCAGCGCATATCAAGAAATTATATATCAAAATTTTCTTCAGACAATTTTCTATATTACTGAAATTGAAAAAATAACCTGTTTGCCATGCATTATTATTTAAAATTTGTTTGTAAAATGGTATTTTTTAAAGTGCAACCCATAACGGTGAAAATATGCCATTTTGGGGGGTCTTTGATGGCTGCTGACAATATGAAAAAGTAGCTAGACCATTCATTTATTTTGAACATCTGAGCCACATGCCTTGCTAAGTTTCTATAGAATAAATTCAAATTTAAAGTCAAATCTCTGACAGTAAAGCTGATATAACATGCTGAAATTAAAAAAAGCCACAATATTGTGATTCACCCGTAAGCATGCAAATGAGTCTAGATAAGGAATAGAGACCCTGTCAAATACTCACTACAAGTTATACGGCTATTGCATGGGACTGTGTTGTTTGTACAATGGTACGCCACACAGATAGTTTCATGTGGTGGTCGTGTACACATATACAGCTAAAGCATACTATAAAAACTTAGATGCAAACCAATGATGAACATTGCCTTAGAGCAGTACGGTGCGGTGCTCTATTTACGTTTAGAGTTTGACATATCAAAACATCACGTGACTATTACACACGTCACCATTTTGTGGGGTTGAAGCAGACGATCCAAAAACAGCTTCCCAGGTCTCGACAAAATTTAATGTTAATACCTAGATATATTTGAATATTTTCATACCCAGACAATAACTGATCATACCCCAACCCTCCGCTCAGCTCCGGGTTGGGTCCAGTTAAGACATAATGTGATTTATAACTGAAAATCGTCCTAGAAGAATGCTGTGTACATCTTGCAGAATCAAAACAACCCGACTTTTGCGTCTATAAAGAAGCCGATTTGGAAGAAAAATAGGGTGAGTAAATAGCATAGAATTTCTAACTTTTGGCAAAAGTATACGTTTGTAAAGTAATTCACCGCCTGCTTCCTGTGTCTCGAGACTGGTTATTTCTATAACAACCTCTAAAAGCATATTGTTTTAATACTTTTACACGGAAGGGTTATTACAATGACTGCATTGTGGCGACCCGAGGGTTGGGCGCCTATAAGCCGGTTAAGGGTCAATGGTTTGGCTATGAATGACTGACTGATAGTCTCTCATTTATGGCTGGATCAACACGGTCCCAAGTCCGTGGTCACAGTGTGCTCATTCAATGATAACTAACATGTCGACAAACAAACCATTTTATGCCCAGTCGACATCCAAACCACTGAAAGGGTTGTATTTATCTTGTACGTGTATAATTATATATACTCGAGTCGTCAGGAAGCACGGTTATAAAACATTTATCAACCATGGTTGACCCAATATGATGTTGTCATTTATATATATGCTGTTCTCAAAGTTGTTTTACTACTTAACTGCGTTTCCAACGTTGGTTCGACGTTGATTTGACATTGAGTGTATGTTGGATATCATCTGCCTGGTATCACTCAGCTATCCCTTATTGAACACATTCATTTTTGTTTCTAGTGTCCCACAGGGCTCTGTGCTCAGACCCACATTATTCGTTTCCAAAAAGTTACCTTGGTATCACTCAGCTCTCCCTTATTGATCACATTCATTTTTGTTTCTAGTGTCCCACAGGGCTCTGTGCTCAGACCCACCTTATTAATTTCCAAAAATTACCTTGATGTGTTCCTAACCTGACTGGACCGCAGCACATCTCATCATGGTTCCCCTAATAGGGTGTACTTCTATTCAGATGTTATGTACCTCTTGAAATGTGCATATTTCAAGAATTTTACCTTTAACTCCATACTAATATACAAGTACTGTTTATGGCTAACTCATTACCTTAAGACCGGACTGACACCACAGCTCACTACGGCTCCTGTAAAAGGGAGTGCTTGTACTTCGCTAACACCATTGCGATATCGGGAGTGCTATTGCACGGGTTATTTTCCAACAAAGCCACCCTTTTTCCTCCAATTTTTATGTAAACAACCTTAGTTATTCCTTCTATTAAACTTCAGTTTATGAGTTATTATACCTTTTTAAATTTATTTTACGTTTAAGTTACTTTCATTTTATTTATCTATCCATTTCTTCATTAATCTAAGTGCCGAGATGGTCTTTTTAGTTATGTGTCTCTATCTACTTCCTAACGTTGTAGATTTTCATTTTCCTCACTTTTTAGTTTATACAACCAAAGCTTATATATACGGCTGGATAGGCCTAACGGCACTCGAGTTGTAGACGGACCGACATAGACAACGAGACTGATAATAACTTGAGTACTACCCTACCCCTGCACCACCCCTCCACTAACCCTACCACCATACCCCTACACACAACGACCCTACCTGGAGGATTTTAGCATAACATTCCCTTACTTTGAAATGGCTGACCCCTATCTCAACACTAAATAAATAATACCTCAGTAAACTAAAAGTAGTACGATTAGCCAATAATGATACATGGCAGCTGGTATCGAACATGCCTTAAGCATGCAAATGAGTCTAGATAAGGAATAGAGACCCTGTCAAATACTCACTACAAGTTATACGGCTATTGCATGGGACTGTGTTGTTTGTACAATGGTACGCCACACAGATAGTTTCATGTGGTGGTCGTGTACACATATACAGCTAAAGCATACTATAAAAACTTAGATGCAAACCAATGATGAACATTGCCTTAGGGCAGTACGGTGCGGTGCTCTATTTACGTTTAGAGTTTGACATATCAAAACATCACGTGACTATTACACACGTCACCATTTTGTGGGGTTGAAGCAGACGATCCAAAAACAGCTTCCCAGGTCTCGACAAAATTTAATGTTAATACCTAGATATATTTGAATATTTTCATACCCAGACAATAACTGATCATACCCCAACCCTCCGCTCAGCTCCGGGTTGGGTCCAGTTAAGACATAATGTGATTTATAACTGAAAATCGTCCTAGAAGAATGCTGTGTACATCTTGCAGAATCAAAACAACCCGACTTTTGCGTCTATAAAGAAGCCGATTTGGAAGAAAAATAGGGTGAGTAAATAGCATAGAATTTCTAACTTTTGGCAAAAGTATACGTTTGTAAAGTAATTCACCGCCTGCTTCCTGTGTCTCGAGACTGGTTATTTCTATAACAACCTCTAAAAGCATATTGTTTTAATACTTTTACACGG
The DNA here is from genome assembly GCA_963580285.1 of Lucinisca nassula. Classification (NCBI taxonomy): domain Eukaryota; kingdom Metazoa; phylum Mollusca; class Bivalvia; order Lucinida; family Lucinidae; genus Lucinisca; species Lucinisca nassula. Next base: position 189,057,634 of record OY757013.1, on the reverse strand, counting down.
AAGGGTTATTACAATGACTGCATTGTGGCGACCCGAGGGTTGGGCGCCTATAAGCCGGTTAAGGGTCAATGGTTTGGCTATGAATGACTGACTGATAGTCTCTCATTTATGGCTGGATCAACACGGTCCCAAGTCCGTGGTCACAGTGTGCTCATTCAATGATAACTAACATGTCGACAAACAAACCATTTTATGCCCAGTCGACATCCAAACCACTGAAAGGGTTGTATTTATCTTGTACGTGTATAATTATATATACTCGAGTCGTCAGGAAGCACGGTTATAAAACATTTATCAACCATGGTTGACCCAATATGATGTTGTCATTTATATATATGCTGTTCTCAAAGTTGTTTTACTACTTAACTGCGTTTCCAACGTTGGTTCGACGTTGATTTGACATTGAGTGTATGTTGGATATCATCTGCCTGGTATCACTCAGCTATCCCTTATTGAACACATTCATTTTTGTTTCTAGTGTCCCACAGGGCTCTGTGCTCAGACCCACATTATTCGTTTCCAAAAAGTTACCTTGGTATCACTCAGCTCTCCCTTATTGATCACATTCATTTTTGTTTCTAGTGTCCCACAGGGCTCTGTGCTCAGACCCACCTTATTAATTTCCAAAAATTACCTTGATGTGTTCCTAACCTGACTGGACCGCAGCACATCTCATCATGGTTCCCCTAATAGGGTGTACTTCTATTCAGATGTTATGTACCTCTTGAAATGTGCATATTTCAAGAATTTTACCTTTAACTCCATACTAATATACAAGTACTGTTTATGGCTAACTCATTACCTTAAGACCGGACTGACACCACAGCTCACTACGGCTCCTGTAAAAGGGAGTGCTTGTACTTCGCTAACACCATTGCGATATCGGGAGTGCTATTGCACGGGTTATTTTCCAACAAAGCCACCCTTTTTCCTCCAATTTTTATGTAAACAACCTTAGTTATTCCTTCTATTAAACTTCAGTTTATGAGTTATTATACCTTTTTAAATTTATTTTACGTTTAAGTTACTTTCATTTTATTTATCTATCCATTTCTTCATTAATCTAAGTGCCGAGATGGTCTTTTTAGTTATGTGTCTCTATCTACTTCCTAACGTTGTAGATTTTCATTTTCCTCACTTTTTAGTTTATACAACCAAAGCTTATATATACGGCTGGATAGGCCTAACGGCACTCGAGTTGTAGACGGACCGACATAGACAACGAGACTGATAATAACTTGAGTACTACCCTACCCCTGCACCACCCCTCCACTAACCCTACCACCATACCCCTACACACAACGACCCTACCTGGAGGATTTTAGCATAACATTCCCTTACTTTGAAATGGCTGACCCCTATCTCAACACTAAATAAATAATACCTCAGTAAACTAAAAGTAGTAGCGAGCACAGCTCGCGATGCGCGAAGCGCATCGCGAACGAAGTGAGCTCTACGGTAGAGAATCTGACCAAAAAAAAATAACATTCCATGATACATACTTTAAGCTGAATTCTCTCTGACAGAAAAATCTTCCAAATATCTTCCGGAAGTTTACTGGGGAAAATCCGGAAGTTGACTGACTGGTATACCGTGTTTCAAGAATATTCGGACGATGTTGAGAGTTCTGTCGAATACCAGTCTAGCGTATGACAACACATGAACAGAAACGGACCTAATATACAGAATGGATTTGCAAAAACAACAAAAATCTATAAGTTCATAGTATTCATTATTTCTCCGATCTATAAATGTTCAGTCTAGCCGGGCACTGCCATATTGGAACAACTTTCATTGTACTAGTGAAATACAGTACACAATGAGGTTTACCTAAAACAAGAATGTAGCAGATTGTACTTACACAAGTATCTGAACAGAAAATAGAATAGAGCTTACAACATCTAACTGAGGTAATAAAATGGTCAAATGTGACCAACTCAGTATATGAAGATAGACAGATAATACTTACAATAATGCTGTTTATTATTATCTATTTATCTATCTATCTATCTACCTTTTTATTAATATGCAGGTACAGGGGCAACACCCACATAAGTGAGCCCTTTTCCAGGTAGCTGCGTGGCTGCACGCACGACAGACCTCACACCAGATCTCCAGGTTTGCGAACGATGAGGGTCGATAGCAGAGGATCCACACATAGGTGGATAAGGTCATGGCTCTCTGGCTGCTCACAAGTTGTACTTGGTGGCCAAGCGTCTGACCTAGTCCCTTTTTAATCTGATGTCCCAACGTTCGGTCCTTGGACCTGTCCTCTTCTTGGTATTCATTAATGATCCCCCTGATAATATAAGGTCATCGGTCCGTTTGTTTGTTGATGATTGTGTCCTGTATAGGAACATATACTCCTTCTGACTGTCTTATTTTACAAGATGACCTGGATCAACTGGCACAGTGGGAGGTAGATTGGCAGATGAAGTTCAATGTGGCCAAATGTCATACAATGAGAGTGTCATGACAACCTCCGGACAAGCAAATTAAGTTTGACTATAATACACCTCACCAGCAAATTTTAGAGCATGTTCAATCCGCCAAATATCTTGGTATCACCATCAACGACAATCTTGATTGGGGTCAATATGTCTCAGAGATAACATCTAAAGCCACTTTGACTTAGGATTCCTTAGACGTAATTTGGCTTTTTACACCTAGGCAGACAAAGGATATTGCATATAAAACATTAGTTCGCCCTCAACCTGAATATGCATCACCTATTTGGCAACCCTGTGTTAAAACTCAGATTCAGCAGGTGGAGAAGGTGCAGAGGACAGCTGCTCGGTGGAACTGCCGGCAACGGTGAAATACATCACGAAAACACGCCTATATAATTTTGACCCCCTTGAACCCCACTTTTATATAGTAAAACTGGGGTTTCCGGGGGGTATACCTTATTTTTCTTATTTCTGCTCTTATCTATATTTTGAGCAGAGATAAGAAAAATATCAAAATTTTTCATCTTAAAATTTTCTTCTTTTTTACGGCGATAAAGGTGGCAATGTATTTGTATAGGCGTTTTTGCGTAATGAGAAGTAGTGTCGGTGATATGCTCAATAAGCTAGAGTGGCCGTCCCTAGAGGCCCGCTGTGAGCTGTCCTCTTTAACCTTCTTCAATAAGATATACTCTGATACAGTGTTTATTAATAAAGATAGGTACTTGACCCCTGCAACAGCGTCAACCCAAACAAGGGCATCAAAAGTATACAACTCACACTATCATAGGTACCAGCGATGCTTTGAAATATTCTTTCTTTCCTAGAACTATTCCTCAATGGAGTAGTCTTACCTCTTCTATGATGAATGTCAAGACCGCAGAGAAGTTTAAGCCCGTACAGTGTAAGATTGAGACTCAGAGGTTTGTGTTTTAGAATACATGTAGCTCTTTTATTCAGATTGTAAATAATTTTAAGGACTCATCCTGTGACCTTTTTAAGCTAAATTCTAAATTTAGTCACCCATTCAACTGAGGTAATGACCAAATGTGACCGACTCAGTATTAGAAGATAGATAGATAGACAGAGCTTCCACTCTCTGCGATCTCTCTGTCAGCTGTTTCTAGGTCATCTTAGGCCTCCAAGGCCTTTGCTTTCCATCTTTGTGTATGCCAATGGCAGGCTGCGCAAGAAGCTCACATGACCCAGTGGTGACAGTGTCTTGTGGGTTGCAATGCAGATCTGCCCTGTCATTTCATTGTGGACGCTAGAAGTTTCGCTTTGTCAATGGCCAAGTATCACTGATTAACTCGTGTGACAAGGCTTCAATCACAATGATGAAAAGCAGTTGGCTGAGAACAGAGCCTTGATGGACACCAACATTTCAACTCTTCACTACAGGGACACGGCTCCCCACATTAGCATAAATGTACATCTGCTGGACCAGTCGCACAATCCACTCTAAGTTTTCAAGCGCAAGGATAAAAAGCAGTGGGCCTCCTGGCACGTTCCTTGAGTGATTCAGCTATGATGATAAGATCATTGGCATACAGGGTCTCCCAGTGGACTCAGAGCGGAACTCGTGTGACAAGGCTTCAAGCACAATGATGAAAAGCAGTGGGCTGAGAACAGAGTCTTGATGTACACCGATCTTTGAACATTTCAGTGTAACCTTCACCAACAGGGACACAGCTTGCCACATTAGCATACATCTACATCTCCTGGACCAGTTGCCGATCCAATCATCAACTCCAAGTTTTCAGTGCAAACGAGATGACTTTCCAGAGTACTTGATTAAATTCCTTCTCAGGGTTTGTGAAAGCCATGTAGTCTCTTGTTGGCACATTATTGTGTTAACAGAGTTGGAAAACTTTATTGAGGAGACAGGGATATTTGTGACTTCTAAAACAAAGGAAAACTAAAAATCAGCACCTTTTTTCTGCATCCCAATATCTAATATATGTTGTTTCTTTTTCTTTCTTTTTTTTTTTTTTTTTTTTTTGTTTGTTTGTTTTTCAGAAAATAACATTTGAGAACAAAACATTTGAGGGAGGATACAGGAGAAACGATTAACTTTGTGCTCATTCCAGTCTGTAACGGCTTAGAATTAATGCCCTGATCCGAAAGATTCCATAATTTTTTGGCTACAACAGTAGGTTTAGACCTTTGTATAAGAGAATGAGCCTACTGTCTCTTCTCCTTTCTTGAGAGACTCCAATCTTAATTTCCCTAGAATTCAAGTCATGCTCCCAGTTTCAAAGTAATTGTTTGTTACAAATCTAGCAGCTCTAGTCTGAACTTTTTCAATTACTTCATTAAGAACCACTCCACTGGGGTTCCATGCAACTACCATATTCCTAGATTGGACGAACAAATTTGTGTCCTTCAATTCTGATGAAGATTTCGCCTCAGGAAACAAAGCGTTCTATTTACCTAAGAACACACGTTGCTATTATGTGTATTCCATTTCAAATTGTGTGTGGTTGTCACACCAAGGTATTTAATAGTATTCACATGTTGGAGGATCAGCCGTTCCCTCTAAGTTGTAACATGCCTTTATTTAAATAATTTCATTATTTTGTTCTCTTCCTAGTTATCTGCATAATGTTGCATAAATCAGGCTAAAATCTCATGCCCCATTTTCATGCCCAACATCCTGATCTATCTATATCCTTCTGAAGTTTCATTGAGTTCGCTGTATCTCTATTTCCCGGCAGCAAACACAGTCGGCTGCTAACAGTCTTATTTCTGAGTCAATGTCAGTGGAAATATCATTATTGTACATGGAGAATAACAACGGACCAAGAACCGTCCCATGTTGGACCCCAGATAAAACTGGAGCCCATACTGAAGATTCACCATTAACAACAACATGCTGTTTTCTGTAGCAAATGAAGAAATCTATCCATTTGAGAGTCTTTACCCCTTCCCAATTCCATAACCAAATAAGTTAAATAAAGCTCCTCTATCGTTTATCTTAGCTACTATGCTTTGTTATTTCAGCATCAGTGTCATATAATTATTTAGTTGCATAGACTCATGTATGCTATGCTGTGCTCGCCCTTAGGCTAAGCCTAATTACATATTACGATTAGCCAATAATGATACATGGCAGCTGGTATCGAACATGCCTTAAGCATGCAAATGAGTCTAGATAAGGAATAGAGACCCTGTCAAATACTCACTACAAGTTATACGGCTATTGCATGGGACTGTGTTGTTTGTACAATGGTACGCCACACAGATAGTTTCATGTGGTGGTCGTGTACACATATACAGCTAAAGCATACTATAAAAACTTAGATGCAAACCAATGATGAACATTGCCTTAGAGCAGTACGGTGCGGTGCTCTATTTACGTTTAGAGTTTGACATATCAAAACATCACGTGACTATTACACACGTCACCATTTTGTGGGGTTGAAGCAGACGATCCAAAAACAGCTTCCCAGGTCTCGACAAAATTTAATGTTAATACCTAGATATATTTGAATATTTTCATACCCAGACAATAACTGATCATACCCCAACCCTCCGCTCAGCTCCGGGTTGGGTCCAGTTAAGACATAATGTGATTTATAACTGAAAATCGTCCTAGAAGAATGCTGTGTACATCTTGCAGAATCAAAACAACCCGACTTTTGCGTCTATAAAGAAGCCGATTTGGAAGAAAAATAGGGTGAGTAAATAGCATAGAATTTCTAACTTTTGGCAAAAGTATACGTTTGTAAAGTAATTCACCGCCTGCTTCCTGTGTCTCGAGACTGGTTATTTCTATAACAACCTCTAAAAGCATATTGTTTTAATACTTTTACACGGAAGGGTTATTACAATGACTGCATTGTGGCGACCCGAGGGTTGGGCGCCTATAAGCCGGTTAAGGGTCAATGGTTTGGCTATGAATGACTGACTGATAGTCTCTCATTTATGGCTGGATCAACACGGTCCCAAGTCCGTGGTCACAGTGTGCTCATTCAATGATAACTAACATGTCGACAAACAAACCATTTTATGCCCAGTCGACATCCAAACCACTGAAAGGGTTGTATTTATCTTGTACGTGTATAATTATATATACTCGAGTCGTCAGGAAGCACGGTTATAAAACATTTATCAACCATGGTTGACCCAATATGATGTTGTCATTTATATATATGCTGTTCTCAAAGTTGTTTTACTACTTAACTGCGTTTCCAACGTTGGTTCGACGTTGATTTGACATTGAGTGTATGTTGGATATCATCTGCCTGGTATCACTCAGCTATCCCTTATTGAACACATTCATTTTTGTTTCTAGTGTCCCACAGGGCTCTGTGCTCAGACCCACATTATTCGTTTCCAAAAAGTTACCTTGGTATCACTCAGCTCTCCCTTATTGATCACATTCATTTTTGTTTCTAGTGTCCCACAGGGCTCTGTGCTCAGACCCACCTTATTAATTTCCAAAAATTACCTTGATGTGTTCCTAACCTGACTGGACCGCAGCACATCTCATCATGGTTCCCCTAATAGGGTGTACTTCTATTCAGATGTTATGGAATGTAATGATGTAAATAAAGCTTGGAATCTGATTAAGGAATACTTTCATTCGGTTTTGGACAAGGTGGCTCCAATTAAAGAAATTCGTTTAAAAAATAGGACCGAACCTTGGATGAACTCAGAAATTTTGCGGCTTATTGAAAATAGAGATGAGGCTCTAAAAAAATTCAGGAAAACTGAGGAATCAGAATCTTACAAGACATATTGTAAATATCGAAATAAGGTACAACGTGAAACTAGGTTAGCAAAAACTGAGTATTTGGCAAACAAAATTGAGGAAAATAAAAATAACCCCAAAAAACTTTGGCAACAATTGAAAAATTTTGGATACAGCTCCAAAGAAAAACAATCAGGTAATATAGTATTGGACGTTGATGGTGAAACTTGTTTTGATTCTAAAAGGGTTGCAAACTACTTCAATGAATTTTTCACAACAATAGCATCCACCTTGGTTGAAAAATTACCACAGCCATTGAACTTGTTCGGCATTGAATCTAGGGAGTTCAAAAAGTTTTACTCGGATCGCAATGTGCAAGTAAATGGATTTAAGCTAACTCGGGTCAGCGAAGATTTTGTATTAAAGGAACTTGGCAAACTTAATCCATTAAAAAGTACAGGCTCAGATGAAATTCCGGCTAGATTTGTCAAAGATGCAGCTTCAGTTTTAAAGTCACCTATAACTCATGTTGTTAATCTCTCTATTGAATTAGGCACTGTTCCCACGGAGTTGAAATTGGCTCGGGTTGTCCCAATCTACAAGAAAAATAAGAGGTTAGAAGTAGGCAATTATCGTCCTGTCAGTATTCTTTCGGTGGTTTCAAAGATTCTAGAGAGGGCTGTGCATATCCAGTTGGAGAAATATTTAGTTGATAATAGGATTTTGTATGAATTCCAGTCGGGTTTTAGGAGCAGATTCTCCACTGACACTTGTTTGACTTACTTGACAGATTTTATTAAAACTCAAACTTCTAAGGGATTATACACTGGTATGATAATGTTAGACCTTCAGAAAGCTTTTGACACTGTCGATCATACAATATTATGCAATAAACTCGCAGCAATGGGTGTTGAATCAATTGCATGGTTTCGATCTTACCTTTCCGAAAGAAATCAATTTGTACATGTAAATGACACATCCTCAGATTCTTCTCCAATAACTTGTGGCGTTCCCCAAGGTAGCATTTTGGGTCCACTTCTTTTTCTTTGTTATGTAAATGACATGGGGATAAGCATAAGTGGGGATTGTAAACTTCTCCTGTATGCAGATGACAGTGCAATACTTTACTCTCACAGAGACCCCAAGACCATTTCCTTGAAACTTGGTACAAAACTCGAAACTTGCAGTAAGTGGCTGATTGATAATAAGCTTTCATTACATCTAGGAAAAACTGAATGCATATTGTTTGGGTCACGACGTAAACTTAGAAATGTGAATAATTTTTCTGTCGAAAGCAATGGACACACTATCAAAGCTCAGTCTTCGGTAAAATATCTAGGTTTGAATTTGGAAAACCATTTGGCAGGAAATACAATTGCATCTAGTGTTATTCAGAAGGTTAATAGCAGATTGAAATTTTTGTATAGACAGTGTTCTTTTTTGACACAGAAAACTAGGAAACATTTATGTTCACCATTAATTCAGTGTCATTTTGACTATTCTTGCTCTTCTTGGTATTCTGGGGTAAATAAGACTTGGAAGAAAAAACTTCAGATTTCTCAAAATAAAATGGTGAGATATATAAAGGACCTGGGACCTCGGTCACATATTGGATTTTCAGAACTAGATAGTGTCGGAATGTTAGATGTTGAACATAGAGCTAAACAACTTAGGTTAAATCATGTTTTCCACATTTCCAAGGGAACTTGTCCGTCGTATTTATCAGAAAATTTTCGTAAAGTTTCGACTCAACACCAGTACAACACAAGAGGTAGTACTGAAAACTTTGTTTTGCCAAGGGCTAACGGACAAACTACTACGACTTTCTTCTACAACGGTATCAAAGATTGGAACGGTTTACCTTCTCATATTAAAAATTTTAGTTCGATGCAACGTTTTAAAACCTCAGTGAAAAGACACTTGACGAATCAAATGAAACTTGTTGAAAACGAAATGTTCTGTTATTATTGAATACTTAAACTAGGTTATCATCCGGAAAGCTTAAATATATTTTTGTAGACACCTTCTCCCCCTTTGTCTTGGTCACAACCTTTAGGACCCCATTGGAAATAAGCCTAATGGCTTTCATGGGTTATCCTAGGTTTTATCAACACATTTTTGCCAGTTTGACTTTTTTTTTTTTTTTATCTCTAAGTTATTTTAAATGTAAATATAGATATATCTTTCCTTGTCCAATGAGCAGCACACGATTTGCCGGGGGAGGGCCAGCTATCGTAGCCAGTCGGCTCGATGTGGGGTCCAATACTGGCAGGTGGTGTGCGGTGGCATTGGACAATTATTCATACTATATGTTTAAGTCCCCAAGTAGGTAAACATAACACGCGTCTGTCTAGTGATTTAACTGTGATAGCATCTGCAAAAACTGTGATACGTTAATATGCATTCCAATTTTATACAAAGACCTGTGATACATAAATTCAGTATTTCTTAAATGGATACAGTCATCTTATTTTTGTTCTAATAATTTTTAAAATTTACCACTTATATTTCTACTCAGATGATACATATCTTATTAATTTTACTTCAGTGATTTTGTTTTCTCACTACACGTTAGTCTTTAACTGAATCTTAATTAGTGTAATATTATTTAAATAATTCCATTCTTGTCGATTTTATGTGTATATGTTGTGTTGATTTTACCAAATAAATATCAATCAATCAATCAATCATGTACCTCTTGAAATGTGCATATTTCAAGAATTTTACCTTTAACTCCATACTAATATGGGTGATTTCAAAAATAATGAGTCAAAAGTGTGACATTGAGGGTGAAAAATAAAGTTTGATATCTGGCAATTATGCGATATCATAATGGCATCTCAAGATGTCAAATTTTATAAAAACAAACATGGGAATATAAAGAATCCAAAACAGCTTTGAAAACTTTTTGATGTGATTTCAATCACTGAAATTTCTTTAAACAAATTCATTGATTTTCAGAGGTTGCTTAAAAGCAGTTAAACAACTCAATTCAATGTATAATGTATTTCATATGGTAAAGTAAACGTTATGCCATAATCTGGAAGAAAAATTCATTATTTTTACATGATTTTATGGTTTTTTTTTACTATTTTAGGCAAATTTGAGCCATCTTTTTTATTTATGACCTCAAAAAGTTTGCATAAAAAATCTTATAAGTGGAAAATAAAGGTCAAATTTGATCTTGTACACATACTTGATTGTAGAAGTTAGTATGCCATAATTTACTTTGAAAGGATCGGTCGTAATGTGATGAGGGCACTTCAAATAACAGTGGAATTTTTTTGATAAATCGTTACACTTGGGACAAAATCTATAAAATCAGATATCCATGTAAGGAGCTATTTTCAGCTGATATTAGGGTAATACTTTTTGTTGTTCATTGAAGCTGATATGTCAGTGAAGCCAAAGAAGTACTCCTTGCATACTATAGAATGCCATTGTCAGAAACAAACTTATGCATCATTCATCAAAGAAATTGGTTAAAACAAACAGCATGTTTTATAGAGACAATTAAGTCTTCTTAACACTCAATATCTTTTTATGACAAAAAAAAATGTTTATCAAACCTTTCTAGCTGCTTAGTAATTAAGCAAAGTGTAGTTTCAATGAACAGAATACTTTACAGCAACGAACAGTGAAACCGTTACACTCGGGACAAAAATGTAAAAATGTCTTTAAAACAGACTTAAGTATTATGGCATGAATTGTAGAGCTCTGTAAATCCTGACTCAAAACAACTAAATCATTGTGTTTCTTCATAAACAATGTTACTCTGGTACAGCTGCTTACTAATGTCAACTTTGAAATATCGACCACTCAATGTCAAGAACTTGCTTACACATCAAATACATGGTTTCACAAAAAGATAGTTGATTCTATTTAACATTTTATAACTGTTAGTATAATAAGACCGGTTGCAGAAACCTGTAAAAATTGATTTGGTAAGCTTGATGGAATTTCTACATTACAATAATAATTTGATAAACCGTTACACTTGGGACAAAAAGAAGAAATGATCTTTGGAATCATTCTAACGTCTACAAACTGGATTTTAACTGCAATTACTGGCAGAATAACTTTTGATTGTCTGTTTTCTGTCAGGTTTTGTTGAAATCTTAAAAAATATATAAATTAAAAATAAAATAAAACATTTGAAACACAACTCACTCAAAGGCCTTATAAAGTATTCATGGCGAAATGTTTATTGGCGCAAAATGTTAGTGAAAAATTTTCAAGTATCATGTGCTTTGTCATAATATCAACAAACTTCTTCAGCTTTGATTCTTCCCACCGCCTTTTTATTCCCAGACTGAATAGGTTCGGGGGATAAAGCAATCAGCCTGGCGTCCATCCGTCCTGAGACGCAACCTTGTGATGGCCATAACTCCTATAACCTTTGGGATTCATTGATGGTTCTTGGCACAATTGTTCACAAGGCTGAGACGGCGTGTCATGTGCAAGAACCAGAACTCTGGATGCCATACTTTTTGAGTTATCTCTCCTTTTAATGAAATAGAATGACTACTTTGTGATGGCCATAACTCCAATACCCTACGAGATATATTGATGGTACCTGGCACAGTTGTTCACAAGGCTGAGACAGTGTGTCATGCACAAGAACCACAACTCTGGTTGCCATGTTTTAGTTATCTCCCCTTCCAATAAAAAACAGTGGCTACATTGTGCTGGACATAACTCCAATACCCTTTAAGATATATTGATGATACCTAGCACAGTTGTTCACAAGGCCGAGACCGTGTGTCACACACAAGAACCACAACTCTGGTTGCCATGGTTTTTGAGTTATCTCCCTTCCAATTATATAGAATCACTACCTTGTGATGGCCATATCTCCAATACTCGAGATATATTGATGGTACTTGGTACAGTTCTACATCAGGTTATGCAGATGTGTCACGTGCAAGAACCACAACTCTGGGTGCCCTGGTTTTTAAATTATCTTCCCTGACAATATAACCTTGTGATGGCCATAACTCCAATACCCTTTGAGATATATTGATGGTACTTTGCATAATTGTATACAAGGTTGAGACGGCACTTCATGCTTAAGAACTTCAACTCTGGGTGCTATGATTTTGAGTTATTTCCCCTTCCAATAAAATGGTATGCCCGCCTTGTGATCTCCGTACCTCCAATTATATCCTTTGAGACATATTGGTGATACTTGATGCAGATGTACACGAGGTTAAGCAGGTGTGTTAAGCTCAAGAATTACAACTCTGGGTTCTCTGATTTTTTAGTAATCTCCCCTGACAATATAACCTTGTGAAGGCCATAAATCCAACACCCTTTGAGATATATTGAAGGAACTTGGCACAATTGTATACAAGGTACAGAAGGGGTGTCATGTGCAAGAACCACAACTGTTGGTGCTGTGGTATTTGAGTTATCTACCCTCCCAATGTAACAGTATGACCAGCTTGTGATCCCCATATCTCCAATATTCTTTGAGACATATTGATGGTACTATGTGCAGAAATACATGAGTTTAAGCAGGCATGTCATTTGCAAGAACCACAATTCTGAGTACCCTGGTTTTGCAGTTATGTCCCCTGACAGTATAATTTTGTGATGGCCATAACTACAATACTTTGGTGATGGCCATAACTGCAATACTTTGGTGATGGCCATAACTGCAATACTTTTGTGATATATTGCTAGTTTAATTCTAGTGTATGTTCTATTGGTGAAAAATCTTCTGAAGGTCATATTGGCTTTTGGTCGGGGGATTTGCCATCTCTTCTGATGGCTATTTTTTCTTTTGTTTTGTCTTAGGCCTTGAGCCAAGAGCCACCCTCAATACAAATTTAGCCATTGTCCACTATTTTAGCTGTTTAACTGTGAAAACAAGAGCATGTTTCATACCACAGTTCGTTACAATTTTTTTTGTCCCGAGTGTAACGTCATTTTCTGAATTTCATTGCTTTAAAAAAGATGACAATCATAATACTGAAACTTATATTCATGTACATTTTATGTTTTCTGTTTTATTATTCATGTCTTTGACCTTAAATATGAAGGTATGACCAGATGGTAAGACCAAACTTTTCCAACCAAACTTGTTTTTTATGTTACATTATGATAAAACTTGCAAGATTTTCAAAAATATTACAGCAACACAGTCTTATTTCCATTAAGAATACATTTGAAACTGAAGTACAACTACTCTTTTTATAATTTAAAATAGGTTTACTTTTGTTCTTTAATGCGACATTGATTTAAAGCACTAAATGATGTGAAAGGTTTTAACGCAAATAAAGCGTTACACTCGGGACATATATTTTTTGGTCCTAGAATGGTGCACACAGTCTTCATCTGGGAAATCATTATATGAATAAACTTGTGGGCACTTGGTTTCCTGAAACATAATACAGAATGTAAATTAAAGCAATGAGTGGAGATGATATGAGCTTTAAAAGTCAAAATGTTACACTCGGGACATTTGCAGGTAAGAGTAAATAAACTGGTGCTTGTTAAGTATTTATGCACATGCGGTAGTAAGCCCATGCTTTCTAGATTCTTCTAACATTTGCCTTATCAACTAGGGTTAGTTTGGCTAATATAGATCTAATGCATGCAAATAATAATATGGTTCTTTTAAAAATTAGTACTTTTCTGTTGACAAAATTTTCCACATATGCTTTCTTCTGAAAGGGTGAAAAAGTAACAATAAATCAGTTAAGAGATTAACCGTATCCAGAAATTAAATTTCTATTAAATGATGTTTACCCTGATATATAAGGTTATCCCTACAGGTTTGTATATTTTATAATACAGCCAAGTGAAATTGGGTGTTTACTTCGAATGTCACACTTTTTTTGTTACACTCGGGACAAATTTGACCACTTTATCTGGCATAAATTTTTTTCTACCAAACCGATTTTGATGAAATTTGGCAGCAACTTACACATTTTTATAACACTTTATTTGGCATAAACTTCTAATTTGTAAGTCTATTCAGTTTTAGTGCAGGTCAGTTTAAAAAAAAAGACTCATTATTTTTGAAATGACCCATATACAAGTACTGTTTATGGCTAACTCATTACCTTAAGACCGGACTGACACCACAGCTCACTACGGCTCCTGTAAAAGGGAGTGCTTGTACTTCGCTAACACCATTGCGATATCGGGAGTGCTATTGCACGGGTTATTTTCCAACAAAGCCACCCTTTTTCCTCCAATTTTTATGTAAACAACCTTAGTTATTCCTTCTATTAAACTTCAGTTTATGAGTTATTATACCTTTTTAAATTTATTTTACGTTTAAGTTACTTTCATTTTATTTATCTATCCATTTCTTCATTAATCTAAGTGCCGAGATGGTCTTTTTAGTTATGTGTCTCTATCTACTTCCTAACGTTGTAGATTTTCATTTTCCTCACTTTTTAGTTTATACAACCAAAGCTTATATATACGGCTGGATAGGCCTAACGGCACTCGAGTTGTAGACGGACCGACATAGACAACGAGACTGATAATAACTTGAGTACTACCCTACCCCTGCACCACCCCTCCACTAACCCTACCACCATACCCCTACACACAACGACCCTACCTGGAGGATTTTAGCATAACATTCCCTTACTTTGAAATGGCTGACCCCTATCTCAACACTAAATAAATAATACCTCAGTAAACTAAAAGTAGTACGATTAGCCAATAATGATACATGGCAGCTGGTATCGAACATGCCTTAAGCATGCAAATGAGTCTAGATAAGGAATAGAGACCCTGTCAAATACTCACTACAAGTTATACGGCTATTGCATGGGACTGTGTTGTTTGTACAATGGTACGCCACACAGATAGTTTCATGTGGTGGTCGTGTACACATATACAGCTAAAGCATACTATAAAAACTTAGATGCAAACCAATGATGAACATTGCCTTAGAGCAGTACGGTGCGGTGCTCTATTTACGTTTAGAGTTTGACATATCAAAACATCACGTGGCTATTACACACGTCACCATTTTGTGGGGTTGAAGCAGACGATCCAAAAACAGCTTCCCAGGTCTCGACAAAATTTAATGTTAATACCTAGATATATTTGAATATTTTCATACCCAGACAATAACTGATCATACCCCAACCCTCCGCTCAGCTCCGGGTTGGGTCCAGTTAAGACATAATGTGATTTATAACTGAAAATCGTCCTAGAAGAATGCTGTGTACATCTTGCAGAATCAAAACAACCCGACTTTTGCGTCTATAAAGAAGCCGATTTGGAAGAAAAATAGGGTGAGTAAATAGCATAGAATTTCTAACTTTTGGCAAAAGTATACGTTTGTAAAGTAATTCACCGCCTGCTTCCTGTGTCTCGAGACTGGTTATTTCTATAACAACCTCTAAAAGCATATTGTTTTAATACTTTTACACGGAAGGGTTATTACAATGACTGCATTGTGGCGACCCGAGGGTTGGGCGCCTATAAGCCGGTTAAGGGTCAATGGTTTGGCTATGAATGACTGACTGATAGTCTCTCATTTATGGCTGGATCAACACGGTCCCAAGTCCGTGGTCACAGTGTGCTCATTCAATGATAACTAACATGTCGACAAACAAACCATTTTATGCCCAGTCGACATCCAAACCACTGAAAGGGTTGTATTTATCTTGTACGTGTATAATTATATATACTCGAGTCGTCAGGAAGCACGGTTATAAAACATTTATCAACCATGGTTGACCCAATATGATGTTGTCATTTATATATATGCTGTTCTCAAAGTTGTTTTACTACTTAACTGCGTTTCCAACGTTGGTTCGACGTTGATTTGACATTGAGTGTATGTTGGATATCATCTGCCTGGTATCACTCAGCTATCCCTTATTGAACACATTCATTTTTGTTTCTAGTGTCCCACAGGGCTCTGTGCTCAGACCCACATTATTCGTTTCCAAAAAGTTACCTTGGTATCACTCAGCTCTCCCTTATTGATCACATTCATTTTTGTTTCTAGTGTCCCACAGGGCTCTGTGCTCAGACCCACCTTATTAATTTCCAAAAATTACCTTGATGTGTTCCTAACCTGACTGGACCGCAGCACATCTCATCATGGTTCCCCTAATAGGGTGTACTTCTATTCAGATGTTATGTACCTCTTGAAATGTGCATATTTCAAGAATTTTACCTTTAACTCCATACTAATATACAAGTACTGTTTATGGCTAACTCATTACCTTAAGACCGGACTGACACCACAGCTCACTACGGCTCCTGTAAAAGGGAGTGCTTGTACTTCGCTAACACCATTGCGATATCGGGAGTGCTATTGCACGGGTTATTTTCCAACAAAGCCACCCTTTTTCCTCCAATTTTTATGTAAACAACCTTAGTTATTCCTTCTATTAAACTTCAGTTTATGAGTTATTATACCTTTTTAAATTTATTTTACGTTTAAGTTACTTTCATTTTATTTATCTATCCATTTCTTCATTAATCTAAGTGCCGAGATGGTCTTTTTAGTTATGTGTCTCTATCTACTTCCTAACGTTGTAGATTTTCATTTTCCTCACTTTTTAGTTTATACAACCAAAGCTTATATATACGGCTGGATAGGCCTAACGGCACTCGAGTTGTAGACGGACCGACATAGACAACGAGACTGATAATAACTTGAGTACTACCCTACCCCTGCACCACCCCTCCACTAACCCTACCACCATACCCCTACACACAACGACCCTACCTGGAGGATTTTAGCATAACATTCCCTTACTTTGAAATGGCTGACCCCTATCTCAACACTAAATAAATAATACCTCAGTAAACTAAAAGTAGTACGATTAGCCAATAATGATACATGGCAGCTGGTATCGAACATGCCTTAAGCATGCAAATGAGTCTAGATAAGGAATAGAGACCCTGTCAAATACTCACTACAAGTTATACGGCTATTGCATGGGACTGTGTTGTTTGTACAATGGTACGCCACACAGATAGTTTCATGTGGTGGTCGTGTACACATATACAGCTAAAGCATACTATAAAAACTTAGATGCAAACCAATGATGAACATTGCCTTAGAGCAGTACGGTGCGGTGCTCTATTTACGTTTAGAGTTTGACATATCAAAACATCACGTGACTATTACACACGTCACCATTTTGTGGGGTTGAAGCAGACGATCCAAAAACAGCTTCCCAGGTCTCGACAAAATTTAATGTTAATACCTAGATATATTTGAATATTTTCATACCCAGACAATAACTGATCATACCCCAACCCTCCGCTCAGCTCCGGGTTGGGTCCAGTTAAGACATAATGTGATTTATAACTGAAAATCGTCCTAGAAGAATGCTGTGTACATCTTGCAGAATCAAAACAACCCGACTTTTGCGTCTATAAAGAAGCCGATTTGGAAGAAAAATAGGGTGAGTAAATAGCATAGAATTTCTAACTTTTGGCAAAAGTATACGTTTGTAAAGTAATTCACCGCCTGCTTCCTGTGTCTCGAGACTGGTTATTTCTATAACAACCTCTAAAAGCATATTGTTTTAATACTTTTACACGGAAGGGTTATTACAATGACTGCATTGTGGCGACCCGAGGGTTGGGCGCCTATAAGCCGGTTAAGGGTCAATGGTTTGGCTATGAATGACTGACTGATAGTCTCTCATTTATGGCTGGATCAACACGGTCCCAAGTCCGTGGTCACAGTGTGCTCATTCAATGATAACTAACATGTCGACAAACAAACCATTTTATGCCCAGTCGACATCCAAACCACTGAAAGGGTTGTATTTATCTTGTACGTGTATAATTATATATACTCGAGTCGTCAGGAAGCACGGTTATAAAACATTTATCAACCATGGTTGACCCAATATGATGTTGTCATTTATATATATGCTGTTCTCAAAGTTGTTTTACTACTTAACTGCGTTTCCAACGTTGGTTCGACGTTGATTTGACATTGAGTGTATGTTGGATATCATCTGCCTGGTATCACTCAGCTATCCCTTATTGAACACATTCATTTTTGTTTCTAGTGTCCCACAGGGCTCTGTGCTCAGACCCACATTATTCGTTTCCAAAAAGTTACCTTGGTATCACTCAGCTCTCCCTTATTGATCACATTCATTTTTGTTTCTAGTGTCCCACAGGGCTCTGTGCTCAGACCCACCTTATTAATTTCCAAAAATTACCTTGATGTGTTCCTAACCTGACTGGACCGCAGCACATCTCATCATGGTTCCCCTAATAGGGTGTACTTCTATTCAGATGTTATGTACCTCTTGAAATGCGCATATTTCAAGAATTTTACCTTTAACTCCATACTAATATACAAGTACTGTTTATGGCTAACTCATTACCTTAAGACCGGACTGACACCACAGCTCACTACGGCTCCTGTAAAAGGGAGTGCTTGTACTTCGCTAACACCATTGCGATATCGGGAGTGCTATTGCACGGGTTATTTTCCAACAAAGCCACCCTTTTTCCTCCAATTTTTATGTAAACAACCTTAGTTATTCCTTCTATTAAACTTCAGTTTATGAGTTATTATACCTTTTTAAATTTATTTTACGTTTAAGTTACTTTCATTTTATTTATCTATCCATTTCTTCATTAATCTAAGTGCCGAGATGGTCTTTTTAGTTATGTGTCTCTATCTACTTCCTAACGTTGTAGATTTTCATTTTCCTCACTTTTTAGTTTATACAACCAAAGCTTATATATACGGCTGGATAGGCCTAACGGCACTCGAGTTGTAGACGGACCGACATAGACAACGAGACTGATAATAACTTGAGTACTACCCTACCCCTGCACCACCCCTCCACTAACCCTACCACCATACCCCTACACACAACGACCCTACCTGGAGGATTTTAGCATAACATTCCCTTACTTTGAAATGGCTGACCCCTATCTCAACACTAAATAAATAATACCTCAGTAAACTAAAAGTAGTACGATTAGCCAATAATGATACATGGCAGCTGGTATCGAACATGCCTTAAGCATGCAAATGAGTCTAGATAAGGAATAGAGACCCTGTCAAATACTCACTACAAGTTATACGGCTATTGCATGGGACTGTGTTGTTTGTACAATGGTACGCCACACAGATAGTTTCATGTGGTGGTCGTGTACACATATACAGCTAAAGCATACTATAAAAACTTAGATGCAAACCAATGATGAACATTGCCTTAGAGCAGTACGGTGCGGTGCTCTATTTACGTTTAGAGTTTGACATATCAAAACATCACGTGGCTATTACACACGTCACCATTTTGTGGGGTTGAAGCAGACGATCCAAAAACAGCTTCCCAGGTCTCGACAAAATTTAATGTTAATACCTAGATATATTTGAATATTTTCATACCCAGACAATAACTGATCATACCCCAACCCTCCGCTCAGCTCCGGGTTGGGTCCAGTTAAGACATAATGTGATTTATAACTGAAAATCGTCCTAGAAGAATGCTGTGTACATCTTGCAGAATCAAAACAACCCGACTTTTGCGTCTATAAAGAAGCCGATTTGGAAGAAAAATAGGGTGAGTAAATAGCATAGAATTTCTAACTTTTGGCAAAAGTATACGTTTGTAAAGTAATTCACCGCCTGCTTCCTGTGTCTCGAGACTGGTTATTTCTATAACAACCTCTAAAAGCATATTGTTTTAATACTTTTACACGGAAGGGTTATTACAATGACTGCATTGTGGCGACCCGAGGGTTGGGCGCCTATAAGCCGGTTAAGGGTCAATGGTTTGGCTATGAATGACTGACTGATAGTCTCTCATTTATGGCTGGATCAACACGGTCCCAAGTCCGTGGTCACAGTGTGCTCATTCAATGATAACTAACATGTCGACAAACAAACCATTTTATGCCCAGTCGACATCCAAACCACTGAAAGGGTTGTATTTATCTTGTACGTGTATAATTATATATACTCGAGTCGTCAGGAAGCACGGTTATAAAACATTTATCAACCATGGTTGACCCAATATGATGTTGTCATTTATATATATGCTGTTCTCAAAGTTGTTTTACTACTTAACTGCGTTTCCAACGTTGGTTCGACGTTGATTTGACATTGAGTGTATGTTGGATATCATCTGCCTGGTATCACTCAGCTATCCCTTATTGAACACATTCATTTTTGTTTCTAGTGTCCCACAGGGCTCTGTGCTCAGACCCACATTATTCGTTTCCAAAAAGTTACCTTGGTATCACTCAGCTCTCCCTTATTGATCACATTCATTTTTGTTTCTAGTGTCCCACAGGGCTCTGTGCTCAGACCCACCTTATTAATTTCCAAAAATTACCTTGATGTGTTCCTAACCTGACTGGACCGCAGCACATCTCATCATGGTTCCCCTAATAGGGTGTACTTCTATTCAGATGTTATGTACCTCTTGAAATGTGCATATTTCAAGAATTTTACCTTTAACTCCATACTAATATACAAGTACTGTTTATGGCTAACTCATTACCTTAAGACCGGACTGACACCACAGCTCACTACGGCTCCTGTAAAAGGGAGTGCTTGTACTTCGCTAACACCATTGCGATATCGGGAGTGCTATTGCACGGGTTATTTTCCAACAAAGCCACCCTTTTTCCTCCAATTTTTATGTAAACAACCTTAGTTATTCCTTCTATTAAACTTCAGTTTATGAGTTATTATACCTTTTTAAATTTATTTTACGTTTAAGTTACTTTCATTTTATTTATCTATCCATTTCTTCATTAATCTAAGTGCCGAGATGGTCTTTTTAGTTATGTGTCTCTATCTACTTCCTAACGTTGTAGATTTTCATTTTCCTCACTTTTTAGTTTATACAACCAAAGCTTATATATACGGCTGGATAGGCCTAACGGCACTCGAGTTGTAGACGGACCGACATAGACAGCGAGACTGATAATAACTTGAGTACTACCCTACCCCTGCACCACCCCTCCACTAACCCTACCACCATACCCCTACACACAACGACCCTACCTGGAGGATTTTAGCATAACATTCCCTTACTTTGAAATGGCTGACCCCTATCTCAACACTAAATAAATAATACCTCAGTAAACTAAAAGTAGTACGATTAGCCAATAATGATACATGGCAGCTGGTATCGAACATGCCTTAAGCATGCAAATGAGTCTAGATAAGGAATAGAGACCCTGTCAAATACTCACTACAAGTTATACGGCTATTGCATGGGACTGTGTTGTTTGTACAATGGTACGCCACACAGATAGTTTCATGTGGTGGTCGTGTACACATATACAGCTAAAGCATACTATAAAAACTTAGATGCAAACCAATGATGAACATTGCCTTAGAGCAGTACGGTGCGGTGCTCTATTTACGTTTAGAGTTTGACATATCAAAACATCACGTGACTATTACACACGTCACCATTTTGTGGGGTTGAAGCAGACGATCCAAAAACAGCTTCCCAGGTCTCGACAAAATTTAATGTTAATACCTAGATATATTTGAATATTTTCATACCCAGACAATAACTGATCATACCCCAACCCTCCGCTCAGCTCCGGGTTGGGTCCAGTTAAGACATAATGTGATTTATAACTGAAAATCGTCCTAGAAGAATGCTGTGTACATCTTGCAGAATCAAAACAACCCGACTTTTGCGTCTATAAAGAAGCCGATTTGGAAGAAAAATAGGGTGAGTAAATAGCATAGAATTTCTAACTTTTGGCAAAAGTATACGTTTGTAAAGTAATTCACCGCCTGCTTCCTGTGTCTCGAGACTGGTTATTTCTATAACAACCTCTAAAAGCATATTGTTTTAATACTTTTACACGGAAGGGTTATTACAATGACTGCATTGTGGCGACCCGAGGGTTGGGCGCCTATAAGCCGGTTAAGGGTCAATGGTTTGGCTATGAATGACTGACTGATAGTCTCTCATTTATGGCTGGATCAACACGGTCCCAAGTCCGTGGTCACAGTGTGCTCATTCAATGATAACTAACATGTCGACAAACAAACCATTTTATGCCCAGTCGACATCCAAACCACTGAAAGGGTTGTATTTATCTTGTACGTGTATAATTATATATACTCGAGTCGTCAGGAAGCACGGTTATAAAACATTTATCAACCATGGTTGACCCAATATGATGTTGTCATTTATATATATGCTGTTCTCAAAGTTGTTTTACTACTTAACTGCGTTTCCAACGTTGGTTCGACGTTGATTTGACATTGAGTGTATGTTGGATATCATCTGCCTGGTATCACTCAGCTATCCCTTATTGAACACATTCATTTTTGTTTCTAGTGTCCCACAGGGCTCTGTGCTCAGACCCACATTATTCGTTTCCAAAAAGTTACCTTGGTATCACTCAGCTCTCCCTTATTGATCACATTCATTTTTGTTTCTAGTGTCCCACAGGGCTCTGTGCTCAGACCCACCTTATTAATTTCCAAAAATTACCTTGATGTGTTCCTAACCTGACTGGACCGCAGCACATCTCATCATGGTTCCCCTAATAGGGTGTACTTCTATTCAGATGTTATGTACCTCTTGAAATGCGCATATTTCAAGAATTTTACCTTTAACTCCATACTAATATACAAGTACTGTTTATGGCTAACTCATTACCTTAAGACCGGACTGACACCACAGCTCACTACGGCTCCTGTAAAAGGGAGTGCTTGTACTTCGCTAACACCATTGCGATATCGGGAGTGCTATTGCACGGGTTATTTTCCAACAAAGCCACCCTTTTTCCTCCAATTTTTATGTAAACAACCTTAGTTATTCCTTCTATTAAACTTCAGTTTATGAGTTATTATACCTTTTTAAATTTATTTTACGTTTAAGTTACTTTCATTTTATTTATCTATCCATTTCTTCATTAATCTAAGTGCCGAGATGGTCTTTTTAGTTATGTGTCTCTATCTACTTCCTAACGTTGTAGATTTTCATTTTCCTCACTTTTTAGTTTATACAACCAAAGCTTATATATACGGCTGGATAGGCCTAACGGCACTCGAGTTGTAGACGGACCGACATAGACAACGAGACTGATAATAACTTGAGTACTACCCTACCCCTGCACCACCCCTCCACTAACCCTACCACCATACCCCTACACACAACGACCCTACCTGGAGGATTTTAGCATAACATTCCCTTACTTTGAAATGGCTGACCCCTATCTCAACACTAAATAAATAATACCTCAGTAAACTAAAAGTAGTACGATTAGCCAATAATGATACATGGCAGCTGGTATCGAACATGCCTTAAGCATGCAAATGAGTCTAGATAAGGAATAGAGACCCTGTCAAATACTCACTACAAGTTATACGGCTATTGCATGGGACTGTGTTGTTTGTACAATGGTACGCCACACAGATAGTTTCATGTGGTGGTCGTGTACACATATACAGCTAAAGCATACTATAAAAACTTAGATGCAAACCAATGATGAACATTGCCTTAGAGCAGTACGGTGCGGTGCTCTATTTACGTTTAGAGTTTGACATATCAAAACATCACGTGACTATTACACACGTCACCATTTTGTGGGGTTGAAGCAGACGATCCACAAACAGCTTCCCAGGTCTCGACAAAATTTAATGTTAATACCTAGATATATTTGAATATTTTCATACCCAGACAATAACTGATCATACCCCAACCCTCCGCTCAGCTCCGGGTTGGGTCCAGTTAAGACATAATGTGATTTATAACTGAAAATCGTCCTAGAAGAATGCTGTGTACATCTTGCAGAATCAAAACAACCCGACTTTTGCGTCTATAAAGAAGCCGATTTGGAAGAAAAATAGGGTGAGTAAATAGCATAGAATTTCTAACTTTTGGCAAAAGTATACGTTTGTAAAGTAATTCACCGCCTGCTTCCTGTGTCTCGAGACTGGTTATTTCTATAACAACCTCTAAAAGCATATTGTTTTAATACTTTTACACGGAAGGGTTATTACAATGACTGCATTGTGGCGACCCGAGGGTTGGGCGCCTATAAGCCGGTTAAGGGTCAATGGTTTGGCTATGAATGACTGACTGATAGTCTCTCATTTATGGCTGGATCAACACGGTCCCAAGTCCGTGGTCACAGTGTGCTCATTCAATGATAACTAACATGTCGACAAACAAACCATTTTATGCCCAGTCGACATCCAAACCACTGAAAGGGTTGTATTTATCTTGTACGTGTATAATTATATATACTCGAGTCGTCAGGAAGCACGGTTATAAAACATTTATCAACCATGGTTGACCCAATATGATGTTGTCATTTATATATATGCTGTTCTCAAAGTTGTTTTACTACTTAACTGCGTTTCCAACGTTGGTTCGACGTTGATTTGACATTGAGTGTATGTTGGATATCATCTGCCTGGTATCACTCAGCTATCCCTTATTGAACACATTCATTTTTGTTTCTAGTGTCCCACAGGGCTCTGTGCTCAGACCCACATTATTCGTTTCCAAAAAGTTACCTTGGTATCACTCAGCTCTCCCTTATTGATCACATTCATTTTTGTTTCTAGTGTCCCACAGGGCTCTGTGCTCAGACCCACCTTATTAATTTCCAAAAATTACCTTGATGTGTTCCTAACCTGACTGGACCGCAGCACATCTCATCATGGTTCCCCTAATAGGGTGTACTTCTATTCAGATGTTATGTACCTCTTGAAATGTGCATATTTCAAGAATTTTACCTTTAACTCCATACTAATATACAAGTACTGTTTATGGCTAACTCATTACCTTAAGACCGGACTGACACCACAGCTCACTACGGCTCCTGTAAAAGGGAGTGCTTGTACTTCGCTAACACCATTGCGATATCGGGAGTGCTATTGCACGGGTTATTTTCCAACAAAGCCACCCTTTTTCCTCCAATTTTTATGTAAACAACCTTAGTTATTCCTTCTATTAAACTTCAGTTTATGAGTTATTATACCTTTTTAAATTTATTTTACGTTTAAGTTACTTTCATTTTATTTATCTATCCATTTCTTCATTAATCTAAGTGCCGAGATGGTCTTTTTAGTTATGTGTCTCTATCTACTTCCTAACGTTGTAGATTTTCATTTTCCTCACTTTTTAGTTTATACAACCAAAGCTTATATATACGGCTGGATAGGCCTAACGGCACTCGAGTTGTAGACGGACCGACATAGACAACGAGACTGATAATAACTTGAGTACTACCCTACCCCTGCACCACCCCTCCACTAACCCTACCACCATACCCCTACACACAACGACCCTACCTGGAGGATTTTAGCATAACATTCCCTTACTTTGAAATGGCTGACCCCTATCTCAACACTAAATAAATAATACCTCAGTAAACTAAAAGTAGTACGATTAGCCAATAATGATACATGGCAGCTGGTATCGAACATGCCTTAAGCATGCAAATGAGTCTAGATAAGGAATAGAGACCCTGTCAAATACTCACTACAAGTTATACGGCTATTGCATGGGACTGTGTTGTTTGTACAATGGTACGCCACACAGATAGTTTCATGTGGTGGTCGTGTACACATATACAGCTAAAGCATACTATAAAAACTTAGATGCAAACCAATGATGAACATTGCCTTAGAGCAGTACGGTGCGGTGCTCTATTTACGTTTAGAGTTTGACATATCAAAACATCACGTGACTATTACACACGTCACCATTTTGTGGGGTTGAAGCAGACGATCCAAAAACAGCTTCCCAGGTCTCGACAAAATTTAATGTTAATACCTAGATATATTTGAATATTTTCATACCCAGACAATAACTGATCATACCCCAACCCTCCGCTCAGCTCCGGGTTGGGTCCAGTTAAGACATAATGTGATTTATAACTGAAAATCGTCCTAGAAGAATGCTGTGTACATCTTGCAGAATCAAAACAACCCGACTTTTGCGTCTATAAAGAAGCCGATTTGGAAGAAAAATAGGGTGAGTAAATAGCATAGAATTTCTAACTTTTGGCAAAAGTATACGTTTGTAAAGTAATTCACCGCCTGCTTCCTGTGTCTCGAGACTGGTTATTTCTATAACAACCTCTAAAAGCATATTGTTTTAATACTTTTACACGGAAGGGTTATTACAATGACTGCATTGTGGCGACCCGAGGGTTGGGCGCCTATAAGCCGGTTAAGGGTCAATGGTTTGGCTATGAATGACTGACTGATAGTCTCTCATTTATGGCTGGATCAACACGGTCCCAAGTCCGTGGTCACAGTGTGCTCATTCAATGATAACTAACATGTCGACAAACAAACCATTTTATGCCCAGTCGACATCCAAACCACTGAAAGGGTTGTATTTATCTTGTACGTGTATAATTATATATACTCGAGTCGTCAGGAAGCACGGTTATAAAACATTTATCAACCATGGTTGACCCAATATGATGTTGTCATTTATATATATGCTGTTCTCAAAGTTGTTTTACTACTTAACTGCGTTTCCAACGTTGGTTCGACGTTGATTTGACATTGAGTGTATGTTGGATATCATCTGCCTGGTATCACTCAGCTATCCCTTATTGAACACATTCATTTTTGTTTCTAGTGTCCCACAGGGCTCTGTGCTCAGACCCACATTATTCGTTTCCAAAAAGTTACCTTGGTATCACTCAGCTCTCCCTTATTGATCACATTCATTTTTGTTTCTAGTGTCCCACAGGGCTCTGTGCTCAGACCCACCTTATTAATTTCCAAAAATTACCTTGATGTGTTCCTAACCTGACTGGACCGCAGCACATCTCATCATGGTTCCCCTAATAGGGTGTACTTCTATTCAGATGTTATGTACCTCTTGAAATGTGCATATTTCAAGAATTTTACCTTTAACTCCATACTAATATACAAGTACTGTTTATGGCTAACTCATTACCTTAAGACCGGACTGACACCACAGCTCACTACGGCTCCTGTAAAAGGGAGTGCTTGTACTTCGCTAACACCATTGCGATATCGGGAGTGCTATTGCACGGGTTATTTTCCAACAAAGCCACCCTTTTTCCTCCAATTTTTATGTAAACAACCTTAGTTATTCCTTCTATTAAACTTCAGTTTATGAGTTATTATACCTTTTTAAATTTATTTTACGTTTAAGTTACTTTCATTTTATTTATCTATCCATTTCTTCATTAATCTAAGTGCCGAGATGGTCTTTTTAGTTATGTGTCTCTATCTACTTCCTAACGTTGTAGATTTTCATTTTCCTCACTTTTTAGTTTATACAACCAAAGCTTATATATACGGCTGGATAGGCCTAACGGCACTCGAGTTGTAGACGGACCGACATAGACAACGAGACTGATAATAACTTGAGTACTACCCTACCCCTGCACCACCCCTCCACTAACCCTACCGCCATACCCCTACACACAACGACCCTACCTGGAGGATTTTAGCATAACATTCCCTTACTTTGAAATGGCTGACCCCTATCTCAACACTAAATAAATAATACCTCAGTAAACTAAAAGTAGTACGATTAGCCAATAATGATACATGGCAGCTGGTATCGAACATGCCTTAAGCATGCAAATGAGTCTAGATAAGGAATAGAGACCCTGTCAAATACTCACTACAAGTTATACGGCTATTGCATGGGACTGTGTTGTTTGTACAATGGTACGCCACACAGATAGTTTCATGTGGTGGTCGTGTACACATATACAGCTAAAGCATACTATAAAAACTTAGATGCAAACCAATGATGAACATTGCCTTAGAGCAGTACGGTGCGGTGCTCTATTTACGTTTAGAGTTTGACATATCAAAACATCACGTGACTATTACACACGTCACCATTTTGTGGGGTTGAAGCAGACGATCCAAAAACAGCTTCCCAGGTCTCGACAAAATTTAATGTTAATACCTAGATATATTTGAATATTTTCATACCCAGACAATAACTGATCATACCCCAACCCTCCGCTCAGCTCCGGGTTGGGTCCAGTTAAGACATAATGTGATTTATAACTGAAAATCGTCCTAGAAGAATGCTGTGTACATCTTGCAGAATCAAAACAACCCGACTTTTGCGTCTATAAAGAAGCCGATTTGGAAGAAAAATAGGGTGAGTAAATAGCATAGAATTTCTAACTTTTGGCAAAAGTATACGTTTGTAAAGTAATTCACCGCCTGCTTCCTGTGTCTCGAGACTGGTTATTTCTATAACAACCTCTAAAAGCATATTGTTTTAATACTTTTACACGGAAGGGTTATTACAATGACTGCATTGTGGCGACCCGAGGGTTGGACGCCTATAAGCCGGTTAAGGGTCAATGGTTTGGCTATGAATGACTGACTGATAGTCTCTCATTTATGGCTGGATCAACACGGTCCCAAGTCCGTGGTCACAGTGTGCTCATTCAATGATAACTAACATGTCGACAAACAAACCATTTTATGCCCAGTCGACATCCAAACCACTGAAAGGGTTGTATTTATCTTGTACGTGTATAATTATATATACTCGAGTCGTCAGGAAGCACGGTTATAAAACATTTATCAACCATGGTTGACCCAATATGATGTTGTCATTTATATATATGCTGTTCTCAAAGTTGTTTTACTACTTAACTGCGTTTCCAACGTTGGTTCGACGTTGATTTGACATTGAGTGTATGTTGGATATCATCTGCCTGGTATCACTCAGCTATCCCTTATTGAACACATTCATTTTTGTTTCTAGTGTCCCACAGGGCTCTGTGCTCAGACCCACATTATTCGTTTCCAAAAAGTTACCTTGGTATCACTCAGCTCTCCCTTATTGATCACATTCATTTTTGTTTCTAGTGTCCCACAGGGCTCTGTGCTCAGACCCACCTTATTAATTTCCAAAAATTACCTTGATGTGTTCCTAACCTGACTGGACCGCAGCACATCTCATCATGGTTCCCCTAATAGGGTGTACTTCTATTCAGATGTTATGTACCTCTTGAAATGTGCATATTTCAAGAATTTTACCTTTAACTCCATACTAATATACAAGTACTGTTTATGGCTAACTCATTACCTTAAGACCGGACTGACACCACAGCTCACTACGGCTCCTGTAAAAGGGAGTGCTTGTACTTCGCTAACACCATTGCGATATCGGGAGTGCTATTGCACGGGTTATTTTCCAACAAAGCCACCCTTTTTCCTCCAATTTTTATGTAAACAACCTTAGTTATTCCTTCTATTAAACTTCAGTTTATGAGTTATTATACCTTTTTAAATTTATTTTACGTTTAAGTTACTTTCATTTTATTTATCTATCCATTTCTTCATTAATCTAAGTGCCGAGATGGTCTTTTTAGTTATGTGTCTCTATCTACTTCCTAACGTTGTAGATTTTCATTTTCCTCACTTTTTAGTTTATACAACCAAAGCTTATATATACGGCTGGATAGGCCTAACGGCACTCGAGTTGTAGACGGACCGACATAGACAACGAGACTGATAATAACTTGAGTACTACCCTACCCCTGCACCACCCCTCCACTAACCCTACCACCATACCCCTACACACAACGACCCTACCTGGAGGATTTTAGCATAACATTCCCTTACTTTGAAATGGCTGACCCCTATCTCAACACTAAATAAATAATACCTCAGTAAACTAAAAGTAGTACGATTAGCCAATAATGATACATGGCAGCTGGTATCGAACATGCCTTAAGCATGCAAATGAGTCTAGATAAGGAATAGAGACCCTGTCAAATACTCACTACAAGTTATACGGCTATTGCATGGGACTGTGTTGTTTGTACAATGGTACGCCACACAGATAGTTTCATGTGGTGGTCGTGTACACATATACAGCTAAAGCATACTATAAAAACTTAGATGCAAACCAATGATGAACATTGCCTTAGAGCAGTACGGTGCGGTGCTCTATTTACGTTTAGAGTTTGACATATCAAAACATCACGTGACTATTACACACGTCACCATTTTGTGGGGTTGAAGCAGACGATCCAAAAACAGCTTCCCAGGTCTCGACAAAATTTAATGTTAATACCTAGATATATTTGAATATTTTCATACCCAGACAATAACTGATCATACCCCAACCCTCCGCTCAGCTCCGGGTTGGGTCCAGTTAAGACATAATGTGATTTATAACTGAAAATCGTCCTAGAAGAATGCTGTGTATATCTTGCAGAATCAAAACAACCCGACTTTTGCGTCTATAAAGAAGCCGATTTGGAAGAAAAATAGGGTGAGTAAATAGCATAGAATTTCTAACTTTTGGCAAAAGTATACGTTTGTAAAGTAATTCACCGCCTGCTTCCTGTGTCTCGAGACTGGTTATTTCTATAACAACCTCTAAAAGCATATTGTTTTAATACTTTTACACGGAAGGGTTATTACAATGACTGCATTGTGGCGACCCGAGGGTTGGGCGCCTATAAGCCGGTTAAGGGTCAATGGTTTGGCTATGAATGACTGACTGATAGTCTCTCATTTATGGCTGGATCAACACGGTCCCAAGTCCGTGGTCACAGTGTGCTCATTCAATGATAACTAACATGTCGACAAACAAACCATTTTATGCCCAGTCGACATCCAAACCACTGAAAGGGTTGTATTTATCTTGTACGTGTATAATTATATATACTCGAGTCGTCAGGAAGCACGGTTATAAAACATTTATCAACCATGGTTGACCCAATATGATGTTGTCATTTATATATATGCTGTTCTCAAAGTTGTTTTACTACTTAACTGCGTTTCCAACGTTGGTTCGACGTTGATTTGACATTGAGTGTATGTTGGATATCATCTGCCTGGTATCACTCAGCTATCCCTTATTGAACACATTCATTTTTGTTTCTAGTGTCCCACAGGGCTCTGTGCTCAGACCCACATTATTCGTTTCCAAAAAGTTACCTTGGTATCACTCAGCTCTCCCTTATTGATCACATTCATTTTTGTTTCTAGTGTCCCACAGGGCTCTGTGCTCAGACCCACCTTATTAATTTCCAAAAATTACCTTGATGTGTTCCTAACCTGACTGGACCGCAGCACATCTCATCATGGTTCCCCTAATAGGGTGTACTTCTATTCAGATGTTATGTACCTCTTGAAATGTGCATATTTCAAGAATTTTACCTTTAACTCCATACTAATATACAAGTACTGTTTATGGCTAACTCATTACCTTAAGACCGGACTGACACCACAGCTCACTACGGCTCCTGTAAAAGGGAGTGCTTGTACTTCGCTAACACCATTGCGATATCGGGAGTGCTATTGCACGGGTTATTTTCCAACAAAGCCACCCTTTTTCCTCCAATTTTTATGTAAACAACCTTAGTTATTCCTTCTATTAAACTTCAGTTTATGAGTTATTATACCTTTTTAAATTTATTTTACGTTTAAGTTACTTTCATTTTATTTATCTATCCATTTCTTCATTAATCTAAGTGCCGAGATGGTCTTTTTAGTTATGTGTCTCTATCTACTTCCTAACGTTGTAGATTTTCATTTTCCTCACTTTTTAGTTTATACAACCAAAGCTTATATATACGGCTGGATAGGCCTAACGGCACTCGAGTTGTAGACGGACCGACATAGACAACGAGACTGATAATAACTTGAGTACTACCCTACCCCTGCACCACCCCTCCACTAACCCTACCACCATACCCCTACACACAACGACCCTACCTGGAGGATTTTAGCATAACATTCCCTTACTTTGAAATGGCTGACCCCTATCTCAACACTAAATAAATAATACCTCAGTAAACTAAAAGTAGTACGATTAGCCAATAATGATACATGGCAGCTGGTATCGAACATGCCTTAAGCATGCAAATGAGTCTAGATAAGGAATAGAGACCCTGTCAAATACTCACTACAAGTTATACGGCTATTGCATGGGACTGTGTTGTTTGTACAATGGTACGCCACACAGATAGTTTCATGTGGTGGTCGTGTACACATATACAGCTAAAGCATACTATAAAAACTTAGATGCAAACCAATGATGAACATTGCCTTAGAGCAGTACGGTGCGGTGCTCTATTTACGTTTAGAGTTTGACATATCAAAACATCACGTGACTATTACACACGTCACCATTTTGTGGGGTTGAAGCAGACGATCCAAAAACAGCTTCCCAGGTCTCGACAAAATTTAATGTTAATACCTAGATATATTTGAATATTTTCATACCCAGACAATAACTGATCATACCCCAACCCTCCGCTCAGCTCCTGGTTGGGTCCAGTTAAGACATAATGTGATTTATAACTGAAAATCGTCCTAGAAGAATGCTGTGTACATCTTGCAGAATCAAAACAACCCGACTTTTGCGTCTATAAAGAAGCCGATTTGGAAGAAAAATAGGGTGAGTAAATAGCATAGAATTTCTAACTTTTGGCAAAAGTATACGTTTGTAAAGTAATTCACCGCCTGCTTCCTGTGTCTCGAGACTGGTTATTTCTATAACAACCTCTAAAAGCATATTGTTTTAATACTTTTACACGGAAGGGTTATTACAATGACTGCATTGTGGCGACCCGAGGGTTGGGCGCCTATAAGCCGGTTAAGGGTCAATGGTTTGGCTATGAATGACTGACTGATAGTCTCTCATTTATGGCTGGATCAACACGGTCCCAAGTCCGTGGTCACAGTGTGCTCATTCAATGATAACTAACATGTCGACAAACAAACCATTTTATGCCCAGTCGACATCCAAACCACTGAAAGGGTTGTATTTATCTTGTACGTGTATAATTATATATACTCGAGTCGTCAGGAAGCACGGTTATAAAACATTTATCAACCATGGTTGACCCAATATGATGTTGTCATTTATATATATGCTGTTCTCAAAGTTGTTTTACTACTTAACTGCGTTTCCAACGTTGGTTCGACGTTGATTTGACATTGAGTGTATGTTGGATATCATCTGCCTGGTATCACTCAGCTATCCCTTATTGAACACATTCATTTTTGTTTCTAGTGTCCCACAGGGCTCTGTGCTCAGACCCACATTATTCGTTTCCAAAAAGTTACCTTGGTATCACTCAGCTCTCCCTTATTGATCACATTCATTTTTGTTTCTAGTGTCCCACAGGGCTCTGTGCTCAGACCCACCTTATTAATTTCCAAAAATTACCTTGATGTGTTCCTAACCTGACTGGACCGCAGCACATCTCATCATGGTTCCCCTAATAGGGTGTACTTCTATTCAGATGTTATGTACCTCTTGAAATGTGCATATTTCAAGAATTTTACCTTTAACTCCATACTAATATACAAGTACTGTTTATGGCTAACTCATTACCTTAAGACCGGACTGACACCACAGCTCACTACGGCTCCTGTAAAAGGGAGTGCTTGTACTTCGCTAACACCATTGCAATATCGGGAGTGCTATTGCACGGGTTATTTTCCAACAAAGCCACCCTTTTTCCTCCAATTTTTATGTAAACAACCTTAGTTATTCCTTCTATTAAACTTCAGTTTATGAGTTATTATACCTTTTTAAATTTATTTTACGTTTAAGTTACTTTCATTTTATTTATCTATCCATTTCTTCATTAATCTAAGTGCCGAGCTGGTCTTTTTAGTTATGTGTCTCTATCTACTTCCTAACGTTGTAGATTTTCATTTTCCTCACTTTTTAGTTTATACAACCAAAGCTTATATATACGGCTGGATAGGCCTAACGGCACTCGAGTTGTAGACGGACCGACATAGACAACGAGACTGATAATAACTTGAGTACTACCCTACCCCTGCACCACCCCTCCACTAACCCTACCACCATACCCCTACACACAACGACCCTACCTGGAGGATTTTAGCATAACATTCCCTTACTTTGAAATGGCTGACCCCTATCTCAACACTAAATAAATAATACCTCAGTAAACTAAAAGTAGTACGATTAGCCAATAATGATACATGGCAGCTGGTATCGAACATGCCTTAAGCATGCAAATGAGTCTAGATAAGGAATAGAGACCCTGTCAAATACTCACTACAAGTTATACGGCTATTGCATGGGACTGTGTTGTTTGTACAATGGTACGCCACACAGATAGTTTCATGTGGTGGTCGTGTACACATATACAGCTAAAGCATACTATAAAAACTTAGATGCAAACCAATGATGAACATTGCCTTAGAGCAGTACGGTGCGGTGCTCTATTTACGTTTAGAGTTTGACATATCAAAACATCACGTGACTATTACACACGTCACCATTTTGTGGGGTTGAAGCAGACGATCCAAAAACAGCTTCCCAGGTCTCGACAAAATTTAATGTTAATACCTAGATATATTTGAATATTTTCATACCCAGACAATAACTGATCATACCCCAACCCTCCGCTCAGCTCCGGGTTGGGTCCAGTTAAGACATAATGTGATTTATAACTGAAAATCGTCCTAGAAGAATGCTGTGTACATCTTGCAGAATCAAAACAACCCGACTTTTGCGTCTATAAAGAAGCCGATTTGGAAGAAAAATAGGGTGAGTAAATAGCATAGAATTTCTAACTTTTGGCAAAAGTATACGTTTGTAAAGTAATTCACCGCCTGCTTCCTGTGTCTCGAGACTGGTTATTTCTATAACAACCTCTAAAAGCATATTGTTTTAATACTTTTACACGGAAGGGTTATTACAATGACTGCATTGTGGCGACCCGAGGGTTGGGCGCCTATAAGCCGGTTAAGGGTCAATGGTTTGGCTATGAATGACTGACTGATAGTCTCTCATTTATGGCTGGATCAACACGGTCCCAAGTCCGTGGTCACAGTGTGCTCATTCAATGATAACTAACATGTCGACAAACAAACCATTTTATGCCCAGTCGACATCCAAACCACTGAAAGGGTTGTATTTATCTTGTACGTGATTAATTATATATACTCGAGTCGTCAGGAAGCACGGTTATAAAACATTTATCAACCATGGTTGACCCAATATGATGTTGTCATTTATATATATGCTGTTCTCAAAGTTGTTTTACTACTTAACTGCGTTTCCAACGTTGGTTCGACGTTGATTTGACATTGAGTGTATGTTGGATATCATCTGCCTGGTATCACTCAGCTATCCCTTATTGAACACATTCATTTTTGTTTCTAGTGTCCCACAGGGCTCTGTGCTCAGACCCACATTATTCGTTTCCAAAAAGTTACCTTGGTATCACTCAGCTCTCCCTTATTGATCACATTCATTTTTGTTTCTAGTGTCCCACAGGGCTCTGTGCTCAGACCCACCTTATTAATTTCCAAAAATTACCTTGATGTGTTCCTAACCTGACTGGACCGCAGCACATCTCATCATGGTTCCCCTAATAGGGTGTACTTCTATTCAGATGTTATGTACCTCTTGAAATGTGCATATTTCAAGAATTTTACCTTTAACTCCATACTAATATACAAGTACTGTTTATGGCTAACTCATTTCCTTAAGACCGGACTGACACCACAGCTCACTACGGCTCCTGTAAAAGGGAGTGCTTGTACTTCGCTAACACCATTGCGATATCGGGAGTGCTATTGCACGGGTTATTTTCCAACAAAGCCACCCTTTTTCCTCCAATTTTTATGTAAACAACCTTAGTTATTCCTTCTATTAAACTTCAGTTTATGAGTTATTATACCTTTTTAAATTTATTTTACGTTTAAGTTACTTTCATTTTATTTATCTATCCATTTCTTCATTAATCTAAGTGCCGAGATGGTCTATTTAGTTATGTGTCTCTATCTACTTCCTAACGTTGTAGATTTTCATTTTCCTCACTTTTTAGTTTATACAACCAAAGCTTATATATACGGCTGGATAGGCCTAACGGCACTCGAGTTGTAGACGGACCGACATAGACAACGAGACTGATAATAACTTGAGTACTACCCTACCCCTGCACCACCCCTCCACTAACCCTACCACCATACCCCTACACACAACGACCCTACCTGGAGGATTTTAGCATAACATTCCCTTACTTTGAAATGGCTGACCCCTATCTCAACACTAAATAAATAATACCTCAGTAAACTAAAAGTAGTACGATTAGCCAATAATGATACATGGCAGCTGGTATCGAACATGCCTTAAGCATGCAAATGAGTCTAGATAAGGAATAGAGACCCTGTCAAATACTCACTACAAGTTATACGGCTATTGCATGGGACTGTGTTGTTTGTACAATGGTACGCCACACAGATAGTTTCATGTGGTGGTCGTGTACACATATACAGCTAAAGCATACTATAAAAACTTAGATGCAAACCAATGATGAACATTGCCTTAGAGCAGTACGGTGCGGTGCTCTATTTACGTTTAGAGTTTGACATATCAAAACATCACGTGACTATTACACACGTCACCATTTTGTGGGGTTGAAGCAGACGATCCAAAAACAGCTTCCCAGGTCTCGACAAAATTTAATGTTAATACCTAGATATATTTGAATATTTTCATACCCAGACAATAACTGATCATACCCCAACCCTCCGCTCAGCTCCGGGTTGGGTCCAGTTAAGACATAATGTGATTGATAACTGAAAATCGTCCTAGAAGAATGCTGTGTACATCTTGCAGAATCAAAACAACCCGACTTTTGCGTCTATAAAGAAGCCGATTTGGAAGAAAAATAGGGTGAGTAAATAGCATAGAATTTCTAACTTTTGGCAAAAGTATACGTTTGTAAAGTAATTCACCGCCTGCTTCCTGTGTCTCGAGACTGGTTATTTCTATAACAACCTCTAAAAGCATATTGTTTTAATACTTTTACACGGAAGGGTTATTACAATGACTGCATTGTGGCGACCCGAGGGTTGGGCGCCTATAAGCCGGTTAAGGGTCAATGGTTTGGCTATGAATGACTGACTGATAGTCTCTCATTTATGGCTGGATCAACACGGTCCCAAGTCCGTGGTCACAGTGTGCTCATTCAATGATAACTAACATGTCGACAAACAAACCATTTTATGCCCAGTCGACATCCAAACCACTGAAAGGGTTGTATTTATCTTGTACGTGTATAATTATATATACTCGAGTCGTCAGGAAGCACGGTTATAAAACATTTATCAACCATGGTTGACCCAATATGATGTTGTCATTTATATATATGCTGTTCTCAAAGTTGTTTTACTACTTAACTGCGTTTCCAACGTTGGTTCGACGTTGATTTGACATTGAGTGTATGTTGGATATCATCTGCCTGGTATCACTCAGCTATCCCTTATTGAACACATTCATTTTTGTTTCTAGTGTCCCACAGGGCTCTGTGCTCAGACCCACATTATTCGTTTCCAAAAAGTTACCTTGGTATCACTCAGCTCTCCCTTATTGATCACATTCATTTTTGTTTCTAGTGTCCCACAGGGCTCTGTGCTCAGACCCACCTTATTAATTTCCAAAAATTACCTTGATGTGTTCCTAACCTGACTGGACCGCAGCACATCTCATCATGGTTCCCCTAATAGGGTGTACTTCTATTCAGATGTTATGTACCTCTTGAAATGTGCATATTTCAAGAATTTTACCTTTAACTCCATACTAATATACAAGTACTGTTTATGGCTAACTCATTACCTTAAGACCGGACTGACACCACAGCTCACTACGGCTCCTGTAAAAGGGAGTGCTTGTACTTCGCTAACACCATTGCGATATCGGGAGTGCTATTGCACGGGTTATTTTCCAACAAAGCCACCCTTTTTCCTCCAATTTTTATGTAAACAACCTTAGTTATTCCTTCTATTAAACTTCAGTTTATGAGTTATTATACCTTTTTAAATTTATTTTACGTTTAAGTTACTTTCATTTTATTTATCTATCCATTTCTTCATTAATCTAAGTGCCGAGATGGTCTTTTTAGTTATGTGTCTCTATCTACTTCCTAACGTTGTAGATTTTCATTTTCCTCACTTTTTAGTTTATACAACCAAAGCTTATATATACGGCTGGATAGGCCTAACGGCACTCGAGTTGTAGACGGACCGACATAGACAACGAGACTGATAATAACTTGAGTACTACCCTACCCCTGCACCACCCCTCCACTAACCCTACCACCATACCCCTACACACAACGACCCTACCTGGAGGATTTTAGCATAACATTCCCTTACTTTGAAATGGCTGACCCCTATCTCAACACTAAATAAATAATACCTCAGTAAACTAAAAGTAGTACGATTAGCCAATAATGATACATGGCAGCTGGTATCGAACATGCCTTAAGCATGCAAATGAGTCTAGATAAGGAATAGAGACCCTGTCAAATACTCACTACAAGTTATACGGCTATTGCATGGGACTGTGTTGTTTGTACAATGGTACGCCACACAGATAGTTTCATGTGGTGGTCGTGTACACATATACAGCTAAAGCATACTATAAAAACTTAGATGCAAACCAATGATGAACATTGCCTTAGAGCAGTACGGTGCGGTGCTCTATTTACGTTTAGAGTTTGACATATCAAAACATCACGTGACTATTACACACGTCACCATTTTGTGGGGTTGAAGCAGACGATCCAAAAACAGCTTCCCAGGTCTCGACAAAATTTAATGTTAATACCTAGATATATTTGAATATTTTCATACCCAGACAATAACTGATCATACCCCAACCCTCCGCTCAGCTCCGGGTTGGGTCCAGTTAAGACATAATGTGATTTATAACTGAAAATCGTCCTAGAAGGATGCTGTGTATATCTTGCAGAATCAAAACAACCCGACTTTTGCGTCTATAAAGAAGCCGATTTGGAAGAAAAATAGGGTGAGTAAATAGCATAGAATTTCTAACTTTTGGCAAAAGTATACGTTTGTAAAGTAATTCACCGCCTGCTTCCTGTGTCTCGAGACTGGTTATTTCTATAACAACCTCTAAAAGCATATTGTTTTAATACTTTTACACGGAAGGGTTATTACAATGACTGCATTGTGGCGACCCGAGGGTTGGGCGCCTATAAGCCGGTTAAGGGTCAATGGTTTGGCTATGAATGACTGACTGATAGTCTCTCATTTATGGCTGGATCAACACGGTCCCAAGTCCGTGGTCACAGTGTGCTCATTCAATGATAACTAACATGTCGACAAACAAACCATTTTATGCCCAGTCGACATCCAAACCACTGAAAGGGTTGTATTTATCTTGTACGTGTATAATTATATATACTCGAGTCGTCAGGAAGCACGGTTATAAAACATTTATCAACCATGGTTGACCCAATATGATGTTGTCATTTATATATATGCTGTTCTCAAAGTTGTTTTACTACTTAACTGCGTTTCCAACGTTGGTTCGACGTTGATTTGACATTGAGTGTATGTTGGATATCATCTGCCTGGTATCACTCAGCTATCCCTTATTGAACACATTCATTTTTGTTTCTAGTGTCCCACAGGGCTCTGTGCTCAGACCCACATTATTCGTTTCCAAAAAGTTACCTTGGTATCACTCAGCTCTCCCTTATTGATCACATTCATTTTTGTTTCTAGTGTCCCACAGGGCTCTGTGCTCAGACCCACCTTATTAATTTCCAAAAATTACCTTGATGTGTTCCTAACCTGACTGGACCGCAGCACATCTCATTATGGTTCCCCTAATAGGGTGTACTTCTATTCAGATGTTATGTACCTCTTGAAATGTGCATATTTCAAGAATTTTACCTTTAACTCCATACTAATATACAAGTACTGTTTATGGCTAACTCATTACCTTAAGACCGGACTGACACCACAGCTCACTACGGCTCCTGTAAAAGGGAGTGCTTGTACTTCGCTAACACCATTGCGATATCGGGAGTGCTATTGCACGGGTTATTTTCCAACAAAGCCACCCTTTTTCCTCCAATTTTTATGTAAACAACCTTAGTTATTCCTTCTATTAAACTTCAGTTTATGAGTTATTATACCTTTTTAAATTTATTTTACGTTTAAGTTACTTTCATTTTATTTATCTATCCATTTCTTCATTAATCTAAGTGCCGAGATGGTCTTTTTAGTTATGTGTCTCTATCTACTTCCTAACGTTGTAGATTTTCATTTTCCTCACTTTTTAGTTTATACAACCAAAGCTTATATATACGGCTGGATAGGCCTAACGGCACTCGAGTTGTAGACGGACCGACATAGACAACGAGACTGATAATAACTTGAGTACTACCCTACCCCTGCACCACCCCTCCACTAACCCTACCACCATACCCCTACACACAACGACCCTACCTGGAGGATTTTAGCATAACATTCCCTTACTTTGAAATGGCTGACCCCTATCTCAACACTAAATAAATAATACCTCAGTAAACTAAAAGTAGTACGATTAGCCAATAATGATACATGGCAGCTGGTATCGAACATGCCTTAAGCATGCAAATGAGTCTAGATAAGGAATAGAGACCCTGTCAAATACTCACTACAAGTTATACGGCTATTGCATGGGACTGTGTTGTTTGTACAATGGTACGCCACACAGATAGTTTCATGTGGTGGTCGTGTACACATATACAGCTAAAGCATACTATAAAAACTTAGATGCAAACCAATGATGAACATTGCCTTAGAGCAGTACGGTGCGGTGCTCTATTTACGTTTAGAGTTTGACATATCAAAACATCACGTGACTATTACACACGTCACCATTTTGTGGGGTTGAAGCAGACGATCCAAAAACAGCTTCCCAGGTCTCGACAAAATTTAATGTTAATACCTAGATATATTTGAATATTTTCATACCCAGACAATAACTGATCATACCCCAACCCTCCGCTCAGCTCCGGGTTGGGTCCAGTTAAGACATAATGTGATTTATAACTGAAAATCGTCCTAGAAGAATGCTGTGTACATCTTGCAGAATCAAAACAACCCGACTTTTGCGTCTATAAAGAAGCCGATTTGGAAGAAAAATAGGGTGAGTAAATAGCATAGAATTTCTAACTTTTGGCAAAAGTATACGTTTGTAAAGTAATTCACCGCCTGCTTCCTGTGTCTCGAGACTGGTTATTTCTATAACAACCTCTAAAAGCATATTGTTTTAATACTTTTACACGGAAGGGTTATTACAATGACTGCATTGTGGCGACCCGAGGGTTGGGCGCCTATAAGCCGGTTAAGGGTCAATGGTTTGGCTATGAATGACTGACTGATAGTCTCTCATTTATGGCTGGATCAACACGGTCCCAAGTCCGTGGTCACAGTGTGCTCATTCAATGATAACTAACATGTCGACAAACAAACCATTTTATGCCCAGTCGACATCCAAACCACTGAAAGGGTTGTATTTATCTTGTACGTGTATAATTATATATACTCGAGTCGTCAGGAAGCACGGTTATAAAACATTTATCAACCATGGTTGACCCAATATGATGTTGTCATTTATATATATGCTGTTCTCAAAGTTGTTTTACTACTTAACTGCGTTTCCAACGTTGGTTCGACGTTGATTTGACATTGAGTGTATGTTGGATATCATCTGCCTGGTATCTAGGGTTGGGTATCGCCTTTGAAAAACGTATCGTGATATATCGCGATATAAGGGGGTATATCGCGATATGCATCACGATATATCGCAACTATTTACAAGTTTGAAAAATATGAACTTCAATGTGTTGTTTCCATCTACTTATTGAGTACTTGACTATTACTGGTTATATTAAACTGTAAATGAATGGCTAAAATCTATTAAACATACAAAAAGAACAGTGTTTGTCTTTTATTCTGCTTCCAATGAATAGAAATGTGACAATGTCAGAGAATCAGTGGTGCTGAAGTGACTACAGAAGATGACTCAGCTGACTAGAATTTGGCAATGAGTAATAAACTGAATATCAAATCTGCCACAGGACTAGAAATATAGCAAAATTTTAAATATACAATACATTGACAATATGATATTTAAAGAGACCCAGAGACTATTGACTACTAGTGACTAGAGTTTCAAATTATATTGTGGCCACATCGCACAAGACTAGAAATGCTGTAAAGTGAGAGATAGATATTTGATGGTTCATAATTATGATCATACCCTTAAACTGGTGTCATGTCGCAGTGGCGACATACTGTATACCCTCAACGATAGTAGAGTCCGACTTCCGTTTTTTAAGCCCAAAATTCCTCCACACGTCCGATTTCGCCTTTGCATTTTTTACACTGTTTGATGATTTATAACGGTTCAATTACTGTATGACACTATTGTTAATCCCTGTCATATAATTGCCCCCTGCGGTGCGTGTCGATAAGGTGTGAAAATATGGTCAAGTTATGTCTCTAATTTCCGTTTATTACCCAATCATAAAATTTAATCCGCAATCAATGAGAAAATTATTTAATTGCTCCTAAGACGAGTAGCTACGACTATTCTACTATTTCGTGAATGGTTATGTTTTGGCGCAAAATAACAGACGCTTGGCGAGAAAAGTTGAAAGCTTTAATTTGTGTTAACACATCAGTATGCTGTTGTTGGTTATTGACACGGAGCTTACGGAAAGAGCTGTTTTCCACAATCGTTTTGCTATCGAGAATCTGTTTACCGTTTCCAAACATTTTTTTTATGAAAGAGATACACCCCATTAGGATAAAACAAAAGACACGTGTGGGGTTGCTGAGGTCCGATGACGTCATTTACCGATCCCGCGCAGAAAAAAAAAACTGTAGCGGTGGTTTGTGGGCGGCGGTTTGGATGCCGGAAAACTTTGATGTTCGCATGGAACTTGCTTGTTTTTTTCGTTTAAAATCAGATTTTTAGGAATAAAACTCACAAAATCGGGATTGCTAGTAATGAGGATTGTTATATTACTCAGGTGTAAGCTAATTTGAGTGGACAATTAAACGTCATTTATGTCGGGAATCTGAAAAAAACTGAAAATGAAAGTAGCAAAAAATCCCGGAAGAAGGTTCCGG
Source organism: Lucinisca nassula (assembly GCA_963580285.1). NCBI lineage: Eukaryota > Metazoa > Mollusca > Bivalvia > Lucinida > Lucinidae > Lucinisca > Lucinisca nassula. The sequence goes on along the minus strand of OY757013.1, from coordinate 189,014,604 downwards.
AAAATACCGGACTTTACCGAGTGTACCGGTATGGTCAAATATGTATCGCGATACGTACCGCGGGAGTTTCGAACCGTGATTCACCGGTATACCGGTAATATCGCGCAACCCTACTGGTATCACTCAGCTATCCCTTATTGAACACATTCATTTTTGTTTCTAGTGTCCCACAGGGCTCTGTGCTCAGACCCACATTATTCGTTTCCAAAAAGTTACCTTGGTATCACTCAGCTCTCCCTTATTGATCACATTCATTTTTGTTTCTAGTGTCCCACAGGGCTCTGTGCTCAGACCCACCTTATTAATTTCCAAAAATTACCTTGATGTGTTCCTAACCTGACTGGACCGCAGCACATCTCATCATGGTTCCCCTAATAGGGTGTACTTCTATTCAGATGTTATGTACCTCTTGAAATGTGCATATTTCAAGAATTTTACCTTTAACTCCATACTAATATACAAGTACTGTTTATGGCTAACTCATTACCTTAAGACCGGACTGACACCACAGCTCACTACGGCTCCTGTAAAAGGGAGTGCTTGTACTTCGCTAACACCATTGCGATATCGGGAGTGCTATTGCACGGGTTATTTTCCAACAAAGCCACCCTTTTTCCTCCAATTTTTATGTAAACAACCTTAGTTATTCCTTCTATTAAACTTCAGTTTATGAGTTATTATACCTTTTTAAATTTATTTTACGTTTAAGTTACTTTCATTTTATTTATCTATCCATTTCTTCATTAATCTAAGTGCCGAGATGGTCTTTTTAGTTATGTGTCTCTATCTACTTCCTAACGTTGTAGATTTTCATTTTCCTCACTTTTTAGTTTATACAACCAAAGCTTATATATACGGCTGGATAGGCCTAACGGCACTCGAGTTGTAGACGGACCGACATAGACAACGAGACTGATAATAACTTGAGTACTACCCTACCCCTGCACCACCCCTCCACTAACCCTACCACCATACCCCTACACACAACGACCCTACCTGGAGGATTTTAGCATAACATTCCCTTACTTTGAAATGGCTGACCCCTATCTCAACACTAAATAAATAATACCTCAGTAAACTAAAAGTAGTACGATTAGCCAATAATGATACATGGCAGCTGGTATCGAACATGCCTTAAGCATGCAAATGAGTCTAGATAAGGAATAGAGACCCTGTCAAATACTCACTACAAGTTATACGGCTATTGCATGGGACTGTGTTGTTTGTACAATGGTACGCCACACAGATAGTTTCATGTGGTGGTCGTGTACACATATACAGCTAAAGCATACTATAAAAACTTAGATGCAAACCAATGATGAACATTGCCTTAGAGCAGTACGGTGCGGTGCTCTATTTACGTTTAGAGTTTGACATATCAAAACATCACGTGACTATTACACACGTCACCATTTTGTGGGGTTGAAGCAGACGATCCAAAAACAGCTTCCCAGGTCTCGACAAAATTTAATGTTAATACCTAGATATATTTGAATATTTTCATACCCAGACAATAACTGATCATACCCCAACCCTCCGCTCAGCTCCGGGTTGGGTCCAGTTAAGACATAATGTGATTTATAACTGAAAATCGTCCTAGAAGAATGCTGTGTACATCTTGCAGAATCAAAACAACCCGACTTTTGCGTCTATAAAGAAGCCGATTTGGAAGAAAAATAGGGTGAGTAAATAGCATAGAATTTCTAACTTTTGGCAAAAGTATACGTTTGTAAAGTAATTCACCGCCTGCTTCCTGTGTCTCGAGACTGGTTATTTCTATAACAACCTCTAAAAGCATATTGTTTTAATACTTTTACACGGAAGGGTTATTACAATGACTGCATTGTGGCGACCCGAGGGTTGGGCGCCTATAAGCCGGTTAAGGGTCAATGGTTTGGCTATGAATGACTGACTGATAGTCTCTCATTTATGGCTGGATCAACACGGTCCCAAGTCCGTGGTCACAGTGTGCTCATTCAATGATAACTAACATGTCGACAAACAAACCATTTTATGCCCAGTCGACATCCAAACCACTGAAAGGGTTGTATTTATCTTGTACGTGTATAATTATATATACTCGAGTCGTCAGGAAGCACGGTTATAAAACATTTATCAACCATGGTTGACCCAATATGATGTTGTCATTTATATATATGCTGTTCTCAAAGTTGTTTTACTACTTAACTGCGTTTCCAACGTTGGTTCGACGTTGATTTGACATTGAGTGTATGTTGGATATCATCTGCCTGGTATCACTCAGCTATCCCTTATTGAACACATTCATTTTTGTTTCTAGTGTCCCACAGGGCTCTGTGCTCAGACCCACATTATTCGTTTCCAAAAAGTTACCTTGGTATCACTCAGCTCTCCCTTATTGATCACATTCATTTTTGTTTCTAGTGTCCCACAGGGCTCTGTGCTCAGACCCACCTTATTAATTTCCAAAAATTACCTTGATGTGTTCCTAACCTGACTGGACCGCAGCACATCTCATTATGGTTCCCCTAATAGGGTGTACTTCTATTCAGATGTTATGTACCTCTTGAAATGTGCATATTTCAAGAATTTTACCTTTAACTCCATACTAATATACAAGTACTGTTTATGGCTAACTCATTACCTTAAGACCGGACTGACACCACAGCTCACTACGGCTCCTGTAAAAGGGAGTGCTTGTACTTCGCTAACACCATTGCGATATCGGGAGTGCTATTGCACGGGTTATTTTCCAACAAAGCCACCCTTTTTCCTCCAATTTTTATGTAAACAACCTTAGTTATTCCTTCTATTAAACTTCAGTTTATGAGTTATTATACCTTTTTAAATTTATTTTACGTTTAAGTTACTTTCATTTTATTTATCTATCCATTTCTTCATTAATCTAAGTGCCGAGATGGTCTTTTTAGTTATGTGTCTCTATCTACTTCCTAACGTTGTAGATTTTCATTTTCCTCACTTTTTAGTTTATACAACCAAAGCTTATATATACGGCTGGATAGGCCTAACGGCACTCGAGTTGTAGACGGACCGACATAGACAACGAGACTGATAATAACTTGAGTACTACCCTACCCCTGCACCACCCCTCCACTAACCCTACCACCATACCCCTACACACAACGACCCTACCTGGAGGATTTTAGCATAACATTCCCTTACTTTGAAATGGCTGACCCCTATCTCAACACTAAATAAATAATACCTCAGTAAACTAAAAGTAGTACGATTAGCCAATAATGATACATGGCAGCTGGTATCGAACATGCCTTAAGCATGCAAATGAGTCTAGATAAGGAATAGAGACCCTGTCAAATACTCACTACAAGTTATACGGCTATTGCATGGGACTGTGTTGTTTGTACAATGGTACGCCACACAGATAGTTTCACGTGGTGGTCGTGTACACATATACAGCTAAAGCATACTATAAAAACTTAGATGCAAACCAATGATGAACATTGCCTTAGAGCAGTACGGTGCGGTGCTCTATTTACGTTTAGAGTTTGACATATCAAAACATCACGTGACTATTACACACGTCACCATTTTGTGGGGTTGAAGCAGACGATCCAAAAACAGCTTCCCAGGTCTCGACAAAATTTAATGTTAATACCTAGATATATTTGAATATTTTCATACCCAGACAATAACTGATCATACCCCAACCCTCCGCTCAGCTCCGGGTTGGGTCCAGTTAAGACATAATGTGATTTATAACTGAAAATCGTCCTAGAAGAATGCTGTGTACATCTTGCAGAATCAAAACAACCCGACTTTTGCGTCTATAAAGAAGCCGATTTGGAAGAAAAATAGGGTGAGTAAATAGCATAGAATTTCTAACTTTTGGCAAAAGTATACGTTTGTAAAGTAATTCACCGCCTGCTTCCTGTGTCTCGAGACTGGTTATTTCTATAACAACCTCTAAAAGCATATTGTTTTAATACTTTTACACGGAAGGGTTATTACAATGACTGCATTGTGGCGACCCGAGGGTTGGGCGCCTATAAGCCGGTTAAGGGTCAATGGTTTGGCTATGAATGACTGACTGATAGTCTCTCATTTATGGCTGGATCAACACGGTCCCAAGTCCGTGGTCACAGTGTGCTCATTCAATGATAACTAACATGTCGACAAACAAACCATTTTATGCCCAGTCGACATCCAAACCACTGAAAGGGTTGTATTTATCTTGTACGTGTATAATTATATATACTCGAGTCGTCAGGAAGCACGGTTATAAAACATTTATCAACCATGGTTGACCCAATATGATGTTGTCATTTATATATATGCTGTTCTCAAAGTTGTTTTACTACTTAACTGCGTTTCCAACGTTGGTTCGACGTTGATTTGACATTGAGTGTATGTTGGATATCATCTGCCTGGTATCACTCAGCTATCCCTTATTGAACACATTCATTTTTGTTTCTAGTGTCCCACAGGGCTCTGTGCTCAGACCCACATTATTCGTTTCCAAAAAGTTACCTTGGTATCACTCAGCTCTCCCTTATTGATCACATTCATTTTTGTTTCTAGTGTCCCACAGGGCTCTGTGCTCAGACCCACCTTATTAATTTCCAAAAATTACCTTGATGTGTTCCTAACCTGACTGGACCGCAGCACATCTCATCATGGTTCCCCTAATAGGGTGTACTTCTATTCAGATGTTATGTACCTCTTGAAATGTGCATATTTCAAGAATTTTACCTTTAACTCCATACTAATATACAAGTACTGTTTATGGCTAACTCATTACCTTAAGACCGGACTGACACCACAGCTCACTACGGCTCCTGTAAAAGGGAGTGCTTGTACTTCGCTAACACCATTGCGATATCGGGAGTGCTATTGCACGGGTTATTTTCCAACAAAGCCACCCTTTTTCCTCCAATTTTTATGTAAACAACCTTAGTTATTCCTTCTATTAAACTTCAGTTTATGAGTTATTATACCTTTTTAAATTTATTTTACGTTTAAGTTACTTTCATTTTATTTATCTATCCATTTCTTCATTAATCTAAGTGCCGAGATGGTCTTTTTAGTTATGTGTCTCTATCTACTTCCTAACGTTGTAGATTTTCATTTTCCTCACTTTTTAGTTTATACAACCAAAGCTTATATATACGGCTGGATAGGCCTAACGGCACTCGAGTTGTAGACGGACCGACATAGACAACGAGACTGATAATAACTTGAGTACTACCCTACCCCTGCACCACCCCTCCACTAACCCTACCACCATACCCCTACACACAACGACCCTACCTGGAGGATTTTAGCATAACATTCCCTTACTTTGAAATGGCTGACCCCTATCTCAACACTAAATAAATAATACCTCAGTAAACTAAAAGTAGTACGATTAGCCAATAATGATACATGGCAGCTGGTATCGAACATGCCTTAAGCATGCAAATGAGTCTAGATAAGGAATAGAGACCCTGTCAAATACTCACTACAAGTTATACGGCTATTGCATGGGACTGTGTTGTTTGTACAATGGTACGCCACACAGATAGTTTCATGTGGTGGTCGTGTACACATATACAGCTAAAGCATACTATAAAAACTTAGATGCAAACCAATGATGAACATTGCCTTAGAGCAGTACGGTGCGGTGCTCTATTTACGTTTAGAGTTTGACATATCAAAACATCACGTGACTATTACACACGTCACCATTTTGTGGGGTTGAAGCAGACGATCCAAAAACAGCTTCCCAGGTCTCGACAAAATTTAATGTTAATACCTAGATATATTTGAATATTTTCATACCCAGACAATAACTGATCATACCCCAACCCTCCGCTCAGCTCCGGGTTGGGTCCAGTTAAGACATAATGTGATTTATAACTGAAAATCGTCCTAGAAGAATGCTGTGTACATCTTGCAGAATCAAAACAACCCGACTTTTGCGTCTATAAAGAAGCCGATTTGGAAGAAAAATAGGGTGAGTAAATAGCATAGAATTTCTAACTTTTGGCAAAAGTATACGTTTGTAAAGTAATTCACCGCCTGCTTCCTGTGTCTCGAGACTGGTTATTTCTATAACAACCTCTAAAAGCATATTGTTTTAATACTTTTACACGGAAGGGTTATTACAATGACTGCATTGTGGCGACCCGAGGGTTGGGCGCCTATAAGCCGGTTAAGGGTCAATGGTTTGGCTATGAATGACTGACTGATAGTCTCTCATTTATGGCTGGATCAACACGGTCCCAAGTCCGTGGTCACAGTGTGCTCATTCAATGATAACTAACATGTCGACAAACAAACCATTTTATGCCCAGTCGACATCCAAACCACTGAAAGGGTTGTATTTATCTTGTACGTGTATAATTATATATACTCGAGTCGTCAGGAAGCACGGTTATAAAACATTTATCAACCATGGTTGACCCAATATGATGTTGTCATTTATATATATGCTGTTCTCAAAGTTGTTTTACTACTTAACTGCGTTTCCAACGTTGGTTCGACGTTGATTTGACATTGAGTGTATGTTGGATATCATCTGCCTGGTATCACTCAGCTATCCCTTATTGAACACATTCATTTTTGTTTCTAGTGTCCCATAGGGCTCTGTGCTCAGACCCACATTATTCGTTTCCAAAAAGTTACCTTGGTATCACTCAGCTCTCCCTTATTGATCACATTCATTTTTGTTTCTAGTGTCCCACAGGGCTCTGTGCTCAGACCCACCTTATTAATTTCCAAAAATTACCTTGATGTGTTCCTAACCTGACTGGACCGCAGCACATCTCATCATGGTTCCCCTAATAGGGTGTACTTCTATTCAGATGTTATGTACCTCTTGAAATGTGCATATTTCAAGAATTTTACCTTTAACTCCATACTAATATACAAGTACTGTTTATGGCTAACTCATTACCTTAAGACCGGACTGACACCACAGCTCACTACGGCTCCTGTAAAAGGGAGTGCTTGTACTTCGCTAACACCATTGCGATATCGGGAGTGCTATTGCACGGGTTATTTTCCAACAAAGCCACCCTTTTTCCTCCAATTTTTATGTAAACAACCTTAGTTATTCCTTCTATTAAACTTCAGTTTATGAGTTATTATACCTTTTTAAATTTATTTTACGTTTAAGTTACTTTCATTTTATTTATCTATCCATTTCTTCATTAATCTAAGTGCCGAGATGGTCTTTTTAGTTATGTGTCTCTATCTACTTCCTAACATTGTAGATTTTCATTTTCCTCACTTTTTAGTTTATACAACCAAAGCTTATATATACGGCTGGATAGGCCTAACGGCACTCGAGTTGTAGACGGACCGACATAGACAACGAGACTGATAATAACTTGAGTACTACCCTACCCCTGCACCACCCCTCCACTAACCCTACCACCATACCCCTACACACAACGACCCTACCTGGAGGATTTTAGCATAACATTCCCTTACTTTGAAATGGCTGACCCCTATCTCAACACTAAATAAATAATACCTCAGTAAACTAAAAGTAGTACGATTAGCCAATAATGATACATGGCAGCTGGTATCGAACATGCCTTAAGCATGCAAATGAGTCTAGATAAGGAATAGAGACCCTGTCAAATACTCACTACAAGTTATACGGCTATTGCATGGGACTGTGTTGTTTGTACAATGGTACGCCACACAGATAGTTTCATGTGGTGGTCGTGTACACATATACAGCTAAAGCATACTATAAAAACTTAGATGCAAACCAATGATGAACATTGCCTTAGAGCAGTACGGTGCGGTGCTCTATTTACGTTTAGAGTTTGACATATCAAAACATCACGTGACTATTACACACGTCACCATTTTGTGGGGTTGAAGCAGACGATCCAAAAACAGCTTCCCAGGTCTCGACAAAATTTAATGTTAATACCTAGATATATTTGAATATTTTCATACCCAGACAATAACTGATCATACCCCAACCCTCCGCTCAGCTCCGGGTTGGGTCCAGTTAAGACATAATGTGATTTATAACTGAAAATCGTCCTAGAAGAATGCTGTGTACATCTTGCAGAATCAAAACAACCCGACTTTTGCGTCTATAAAGAAGCCGATTTGGAAGAAAAATAGGGTGAGTAAATAGCATAGAATTTCTAACTTTTGGCAAAAGTATACGTTTGTAAAGTAATTCACCGCCTGCTTCCTGTGTCTCGAGACTGGTTATTTCTATAACAACCTCTAAAAGCATATTGTTTTAATACTTTTACACGGAAGGGTTATTACAATGACTGCATTGTGGCGACCCGAGGGTTGGGCGCCTATAAGCCGGTTAAGGGTCAATGGTTTGGCTATGAATGACTGACTGATAGTCTCTCATTTATGGCTGGATCAACACGGTCCCAAGTCCGTGGTCACAGTGTGCTCATTCAATGATAACTAACATGTCGACAAACAAACCATTTTATGCCCAGTCGACATCCAAACCACTGAAAGGGTTGTATTTATCTTGTACGTGTATAATTATATATACTCGAGTCGTCAGGAAGCACGGTTATAAAACATTTATCAACCATGGTTGACCCAATATGATGTTGTCATTTATATATATGCTGTTCTCAAAGTTGTTTTACTACTTAACTGCGTTTCCAACGTTGGTTCGACGTTGATTTGACATTGAGTGTATGTTGGATATCATCTGCCTGGTATCACTCAGCTATCCCTTATTGAACACATTCATTTTTGTTTCTAGTGTCCCATAGGGCTCTGTGCTCAGACCCACATTATTCGTTTCCAAAAAGTTACCTTGGTATCACTCAGCTCTCCCTTATTGATCACATTCATTTTTGTTTCTAGTGTCCCACAGGGCTCTGTGCTCAGACCCACCTTATTAATTTCCAAAAATTACCTTGATGTGTTCCTAACCTGACTGGACCGCAGCACATCTCATTATGGTTCCCCTAATAGGGTGTACTTCTATTCAGATGTTATGTACCTCTTGAAATGTGCATATTTCAAGAATTTTACCTTTAACTCCATACTAATATACAAGTACTGTTTATGGCTAACTCATTACCTTAAGACCGGACTGACACCACAGCTCACTACGGCTCCTGTAAAAGGGAGTGCTTGTACTTCGCTAACACCATTGCGATATCGGGAGTGCTATTGCACGGGTTATTTTCCAACAAAGCCACCCTTTTTCCTCCAATTTTTATGTAAACAACCTTAGTTATTCCTTCTATTAAACTTCAGTTTATGAGTTATTATACCTTTTTAAATTTATTTTACGTTTAAGTTACTTTCATTTTATTTATCTATCCATTTCTTCATTAATCTAAGTGCCGAGATGGTCTTTTTAGTTATGTGTCTCTATCTACTTCCTAACGTTGTAGATTTTCATTTTCCTCACTTTTTAGTTTATACAACCAAAGCTTATATATACGGCTGGATAGGCCTAACGGCACTCGAGTTGTAGACGGACCGACATAGACAACGAGACTGATAATAACTTGAGTACTACCCTACCCCTGCACCACCCCTCCACTAACCCTACCACCATACCCCTACACACAACGACCCTACCTGGAGGATTTTAGCATAACATTCCCTTACTTTGAAATGGCTGACCCCTATCTCAACACTAAATAAATAATACCTCAGTAAACTAAAAGTAGTACGATTAGCCAATAATGATACATGGCAGCTGGTATCGAACATGCCTTAAGCATGCAAATGAGTCTAGATAAGGAATAGAGACCCTGTCAAATACTCACTACAAGTTATACGGCTATTGCATGGGACTGTGTTGTTTGTACAATGGTACGCCACACAGATAGTTTCATGTGGTGGTCGTGTACACATATACAGCTAAAGCATACTATAAAAACTTAGATGCAAACCAATGATGAACATTGCCTTAGAGCAGTACGGTGCGGTGCTCTATTTACGTTTAGAGTTTGACATATCAAAACATCACGTGACTATTACACACGTCACCATTTTGTGGGGTTGAAGCAGACGATCCAAAAACAGCTTCCCAGGTCTCGACAAAATTTAATGTTAATACCTAGATATATTTGAATATTTTCATACCCAGACAATAACTGATCATACCCCAACCCTCCGCTCAGCTCCGGGTTGGGTCCAGTTAAGACATAATGTGATTTATAACTGAAAATCGTCCTAGAAGAATGCTGTGTACATCTTGCAGAATCAAAACAACCCGACTTTTGCGTCTATAAAGAAGCCGATTTGGAAGAAAAATAGGGTGAGTAAATAGCATAGAATTTCTAACTTTTGGCAAAAGTATACGTTTGTAAAGTAATTCACCGCCTGCTTCCTGTGTCTCGAGACTGGTTATTTCTATAACAACCTCTAAAAGCATATTGTTTTAATACTTTTACACGGAAGGGTTATTACAATGACTGCATTGTGGCGACCCGAGGGTTGGGCGCCTATAAGCCGGTTAAGGGTCAATGGTTTGGCTATGAATGACTGACTGATAGTCTCTCATTTATGGCTGGATCAACACGGTCCCAAGTCCGTGGTCACAGTGTGCTCATTCAATGATAACTAACATGTCGACAAACAAACCATTTTATGCCCAGTCGACATCCAAACCACTGAAAGGGTTGTATTTATCTTGTACGTGTATAATTATATATACTCGAGTCGTCAGGAAGCACGGTTATAAAACATTTATCAACCATGGTTGACCCAATATGATGTTGTCATTTATATATATGCTGTTCTCAAAGTTGTTTTACTACTTAACTGCGTTTCCAACGTTGGTTCGACGTTGATTTGACATTGAGTGTATGTTGGATATCATCTGCCTGGTATCACTCAGCTATCCCTTATTGAACACATTCATTTTTGTTTCTAGTGTCCCATAGGGCTCTGTGCTCAGACCCACATTATTCGTTTCCAAAAAGTTACCTTGGTATCACTCAGCTCTCCCTTATTGATCACATTCATTTTTGTTTCTAGTGTCCCACAGGGCTCTGTGCTCAGACCCACCTTATTAATTTCCAAAAATTACCTTGATGTGTTCCTAACCTGACTGGACCGCAGCACATCTCATCATGGTTCCCCTAATAGGGTGTACTTCTATTCAGATGTTATGTACCTCTTGAAATGTGCATATTTCAAGAATTTTACCTTTAACTCCATACTAATATACAAGTACTGTTTATGGCTAACTCATTACCTTAAGACCGGACTGACACCACAGCTCACTACGGCTCCTGTAAAAGGGAGTGCTTGTACTTCGCTAACACCATTGCGATATCGGGAGTGCTATTGCACGGGTTATTTTCCAACAAAGCCACCCTTTTTCCTCCAATTTTTATGTAAACAACCTTAGTTATTCCTTCTATTAAACTTCAGTTTATGAGTTATTATACCTTTTTAAATTTATTTTACGTTTAAGTTACTTTCATTTTATTTATCTATCCATTTCTTCATTAATCTAAGTGCCGAGATGGTCTTTTTAGTTATGTGTCTCTATCTACTTCCTAACGTTGTAGATTTTCATTTTCCTCACTTTTTAGTTTATACAACCAAAGCTTATATATACGGCTGGATAGGCCTAACGGCACTCGAGTTGTAGACGGACCGACATAGACAACGAGACTGATAATAACTTGAGTACTACCCTACCCCTGCACCACCCCTCCACTAACCCTACCACCATACCCCTACACACAACGACCCTACCTGGAGGATTTTAGCATAACATTCCCTTACTTTGAAATGGCTGACCCCTATCTCAACACTAAATAAATAATACCTCAGTAAACTAAAAGTAGTACGATTAGCCAATAATGATACATGGCAGCTGGTATCGAACATGCCTTAAGCATGCAAATGAGTCTAGATAAGGAATAGAGACCCTGTCAAATACTCACTACAAGTTATACGGCTATTGCATGGGACTGTGTTGTTTGTACAATGGTACGCCACACAGATAGTTTCATGTGGTGGTCGTGTACACATATACAGCTAAAGCATACTATAAAAACTTAGATGCAAACCAATGATGAACATTGCCTTAGAGCAGTACGGTGCGGTGCTCTATTTACGTTTAGAGTTTGACATATCAAAACATCACGTGACTATTACACACGTCACCATTTTGTGGGGTTGAAGCAGACGATCCAAAAACAGCTTCCCAGGTCTCGACAAAATTTAATGTTAATACCTAGATATATTTGAATATTTTCATACCCAGACAATAACTGATCATACCCCAACCCTCCGCTCAGCTCCGGGTTGGGTCCAGTTAAGACATAATGTGATTTATAACTGAAAATCGTCCTAGAAGAATGCTGTGTACATCTTGCAGAATCAAAACAACCCGACTTTTGCGTCTATAAAGAAGCCGATTTGGAAGAAAAATAGGGTGAGTAAATAGCATAGAATTTCTAACTTTTGGCAAAAGTATACGTTTGTAAAGTAATTCACCGCCTGCTTCCTGTGTCTCGAGACTGGTTATTTCTATAACAACCTCTAAAAGCATATTGTTTTAATACTTTTACACGGAAGGGTTATTACAATGACTGCATTGTGGCGACCCGAGGGTTGGGCGCCTATAAGCCGGTTAAGGGTCAATGGTTTGGCTATGAATGACCCAGCAGGCACTCAACGTTTAATCAACGTTGAGTTTAGGTTGAAATTAGGTTGATTGGTTGATCAACCTTATATCAACCTCTGTTCAACGGTGATTTATCAACATTGATTAAACTTTGGCAGTATAACGTTGAATCAAAGTTGATATATCGTTGTATACAAACAACTAATTCCGCTAAGTTGTACTTAAGTTGGTATAACTATGTTGATTAAACGTTCAAGTCCTTATTATTTAATCAACGTTGAAATTCGGTTGGTTATCACGACACAATAAACAACAACAACAGCAACGATATTATTATTATTATTATTATTATTAGTAGTAGTAGTATTGCTGCTGCTGCTTTAAAACAACACTCGCAAATACCCAAAGGGCACATCACGTAGGAGCAACGTCGTATCAACGTCGTCGCATGGACGTTGATGCGACGTTACCTAAACGTCGTGTGCCCGCTGGGATAAAAATCCAGAAGGCGTGCAGGTGCGGCAATCGATCAGGGTCTACGCTGTTTGCTTGTCAAATACCAATTATACATATATATTTGCAAGTTTTGAATGAACTTTCCCACGAAGCTCGCAGAAACAGAAATTGGCGGCGCCGAACAGAAAAAGGTATTTCATTTAGAGTTTTATCCTACGTACGTCGCTGGCATAACATAACCACTGTTCGCCTTATCCTGCGTCTAAACGAATACTAGTTGATGAGATGGTGCTTATAAAACAACAAAAAAAAAAAAAAAAAAAAAAAACTGTAGGCTTTGTTAGATCTTATTTTTACATATTTTGGTCGTGACGTGACGCGCCAGGGAAATCATTATAGCGCATGCTCACAGAGACAGAGAAAAAAAGAAAGAAAAATATTATTCATTGTGCGAGGTAAGATTTATTATTATATATATATATTACTGCATGTATTTTCATAATAGCATGCGTTATTACGCACAATACAATGGAAACGAAGAAACTTTTGATTAATAAATTTAGTACTCTTTCAAGTGCTCATTACAAGCACATGCGCGCAGACGAGCATTTATGAAAATAGCCCGCTAAAAACGGCTTCTAAACATGCAGTTATTACAAAATATCATTTAAAAGTGATTTTGTAATAGCTTTGTTCTTTATAAACTTTAAAATTGACTTTTAAATGAAGAGAAACTTTTCATTTTTTTCCAGTAAACTTTTAAATCGAACGAAACGAAGTGCAATGATGAATCTATAATTGGCCCGTCAAAGGAAAAATATATTAATTAAAAAGCCCGTTAAAATGAACGATTCTTTTTCTATTACTTTACAGTAAAACCAAGCTTCGGGGCAATGTAGTGCTTAGTTTAAATCACTGAAACCTTTTCAGAAAGACGTATAAGTCCTATATGTGATTTTCTGCCCAGCACCTATTTTTTTTTTTTTTTTTTTGCTCCGGCTCTACTCTTTTGTGTATATTTGTGCTTATCAGTTTCAATCAGTTTGGTGAGCTTTGTAGGCGTGTAATTAGAGCGTCTGATGGTTATGATTCCCAGCTTATACCTTTTTTTTTTTTTTTTTGGTTTTCATTACGATAACACACCCGTCACGCGGCGACATAGAGCATTTTTTCACATCTCCAAAATGGCTTCTTTCTGATGAAACTGTGTGATATTTTTGTTACTTTTACTTCAAACATATGTTGTGGGTGCTCGTTAGAAGCGCCTCATTGAGGCGGTTCTAACAAGTACCCACAACCTATGTCTTAGAGCAGAAATGTAGAAATAAGAAAAATAATATATATCCCCGTTAACCCCATTTTTCTCTAAATAAAGTGGGGTTTAGGGGTGTTAATTTCACGGACGTGTTCACATGATGGATTGTACGACCCTTTCAAGATTATTTCACTCATATCGAGCCGATCGTTATACAGAGGTGGGCAAAAACCGGAGTAACCGGAGAAAAAAAAATTACCTGACCTTCCGTTGCAGAACTTGGCGTCTCACACGTGACCCGAGCCAGGGTGAGAGATCTAATGATTAAGAGTCAGGGCTCTTATCCACTGGGCCACTGAGGCCCATATGTTCTATGCATGTACATGGTTAGTTTTTGGCGATTATTTGTTACTGTTATTATACTTTTATGCAAATAGTGTAAGATGCTCTGGGTGTACGTAGTATGTGGGTCTACACTATTTGCCCAAATCTCATCCATTGTAACCTATATAAGCATTATAATGCGCAAATGTAATCCAACAGGGTTTGCAATAAAATGCACATTTAAACGTTTGTTACAAGACATGTGAGTCCCCGCCCATTGGGGCTTGCAGAAATAGATGGGCTGCATGCTGCTTCAACGCAGAGCTGAAACTGACCGCACATGAGTACTGGTAAACCGCGCAGAGGATCTAAGCCTGCCCAGGTAAAGCGGTGCGAGTTGGACTGTCAATGCTTATAAACCCTATTGGTTTCATTGGGCGACAGGGCTTGAGATGTTATTTCATCTCAATGTCGGGTAAACTAGAAGCAACGACTCCAAAATGACCTATACAGTGTTAACTGGGACGTTAAACCCAAATCAAACAAACAAAACAAGACATATGGAAACTAAAATCATATCACTTTATCTAGAAAAAATACTTAAATAGTGAAATAAACAGGAGCATAGGCCTGCCTACACTTGCATTGTTATTATTATTATTTTTTACTTTTCTTATTTCTTCTCAAAACATAGGTCGTGGGTACCCGTTAGAACTAAGAAGGCGGCTCCAACAAGCAACAACAAGCACCGGGTACGTATGCATCGAACATGTTATACGTTGATTTATTTAGTAAGAAAAGGTTACTCAGGAAAAGCCACAATCAAAGACCACAGCCACTATAAGCCACACGAATATGAGTTAGAAAAGATGCGACGACGGCACATAATCGAAATGTGCGTGCACCAACAGTACAAAACCAGAAACTACAACGGAATCATTACGACAACATGCCTATGTAATGCAGGGCAATATTTTATGGATCCAGAGATGATACTTGGCGATTTGTTCTTATTTCTGCTCCAAACAAAGATTGTAGATGCTCGTTAGAACCAGTTCTATCGCGTATCGACAATTATTAATAATAATAGTAATCGACCTCTCTATCTCAAACCCGATGCTTTACCACTGCACCAAAGCGCAATTATGTTTTGGAGCAGAAATAAGTAAAATAATGTAAACCCCACTTTTCTCTATATAAAGTAGTGTTTACAAGGGTAATCATTGCATGGACTTGTTAACATGATGTGACCGCCAGTAGTTAAACTACTGATGAGGTTTCAAATCCGGAGATTACGAAATTTTCACCCTCGCCCTCAATTCCGATGCAGTGTCATACATAATGGCAATACAGTATATTCAGCATTCAGGTGGCACTACAGTAAAAAAAATCCCCTTACTCACAATGTAAATTGGGGCATATTCCATGTTCTACCACATTTCAGCAAGTCTAATGCTTCCATTATGAGGCATATAATTTGACAGGCTGACCATTTACCTTCCAGAAGAAGCTAAAAAATATGTATGCTGTGCGGCATATTTTGGCCTTTTTGGCAGCCAGTGTCAACAAACCCATACCGCAGCGAATAAATCCAGGCATTTCCAGTGGCCAGTCAGCACAATTTTATGGTTCAATTTAAATCAGCTGCATTTTACAATAGCAAATACCTACTAATATTTCTTCTAATAAACAATAATACTTCTCAGAAAAATAATGGCTTAGCACCAGATCCAATCAGAAGCAGTAGAATATTCAATTCTGTACTGAAAGCTCTCCCCAAAGCAAGTGCAGCTTTCATAAAGACCAATTATTTACTGTAGTGCAACCTATACCAAACCCTAATTTCTTTATGATCCACCGAAAGAATTGCCAAACACAAGTTTAGACCATATCTAATAATATAGTCATGCATAATTAATGTTCAGTGACAAAGAATCTTTAAACTTTGCGAAAAAGTTATCGCTTCCAGATTCTACGATGAAAGCCGGACAAACCATGTTTTGTGAAAAAGCGCAAAGTTTACCTCTTTCCAGAATGGAACCCAGAAACCGGCTTGCATCAGTGCTTCTTCTCAGATGTCTTTGGAATACTTTAATCCTAAAATGCACTAAATCATGTCCTATTAGCAGCCATGCTAGAAATTTTGGCTGTTCTCACACCTATACCCCCTAATTTCAGTAAAAATTGGCATTTTGAGGATATTTTGGGGACAAAACCTTGATGAAAATGATTATAAATGCCTTAATGCCATGAGAAATGTCTGAATATATCTATTCAAATCTTGTAACATGAACCCAACCAGTAAGAACTTACAACGGCTGAGAAAACTCATTGCAATATTGCAGCGGGCTGTTCGGAGAGACAATTTTGAAATTTTGCATTGGCTTGAGACCCTTGTCTAATGCCAAGTAACCTCAGTGTTATATTCAATATTGAGTATATTCTTTTTCTTGTGTTCCTGTTTAGACATTTACTGCAGGTCTGCTTTCCAAACAGACCAATGACAACTGATTTACATGGCTTTTAAGTACCCCCCCCCCCTCCAATTACATGGAACAGAAGCAAAAACTTATAAAATACACCCAGTCAGTCCTAAATTAGCACTAAACTTACAATTTGTACAGTTTCTGTGACAAAATACATGCCAGGAAGATCCACCTTAAGAAACAGAATTGGAGGGAACCTATTATGTGTGAAAATATTATGTAATGAATGAAAACATTAGAGGGGAGCTGATTTTTCTACTTTCGGTTTAGGTGGCACTACAGTAAAAAAAATCCCCTTACTCACAATGTAAATTGGGGCATATTCCATGTTCTACCACATTTCAGCAAGTCTAATGCTTCCATTATGAGGCATATAATTTGACAGGCTGACCATTTACCTTCCAGAAGAAGCTAAAAAATATGTATGCTGTGCGGCATATTTTGGCCTTTTTGGCAGCCAGTGTCAACAAACCCATACCGCAGCGAATAAATCCAGGCATTTCCAGTGGCCAGTCAGCACAATTTTATGGTTCAATTTAAATCAGCTGCATTTTACAATAGCAAATACCTACTAATATTTCTTCTAATAAACAATAATACTTCTCAGAAAAATAATGGCTTAGCACCAGATCCAATCAGAAGCAGTAGAATATTCAATTCTGTACTGAAAGCTCTCCCCAAAGCAAGTGCAGCTTTCATAAAGACCAATTATTTACTGTAGTGCAACCTTCATGGTCAAGTGGTATAGACAAAGCAAAGCGTATGGCATTAACAAACACTACCGGCATGCAGCCATGATAATAGACTGGATACAGTCCATTTATTTAGCTGCTTTGTTCATAAGCACATTTATCTTTCTCTCCTCTCATAAATAATGACTTCTTTAATGAATGAAATTTTGAAGATGAATGAATAGGTTTCAGAGAGGTAATCAGAGAGTCATTTATAGGTCTAGAGTGACTTAGCTTAGATTTTGACTGATTTCAGTCTACCACGATAAGTAAAACCGAAAAATGGTTTGGTCATGGTAAGGTTACTTAACTTAGATATTTGGTTCAATCCTATTTTTGTTTATGGCATTTTCAAGATTGAGCGTTATATATTTTCCGCATGTTTTCGTGTAAAATTGAGGATCCAGTGTAAATTGTTCATAAATAAGAACTTTTCCTGATGTGCGATTTAAATTACTAATTCATAATTAAAACTCTGCCGGCATATATATTTATATTATCGGTCGATCCTCAAGCCAGTCTGTTGTGGAGAGGTGGCTTACAACATAAAAAACGATCCCCATACCTAGCAGTTATGGTGAGGTTGTATCGATACTGCAAAGCATACAGCACTCATGATTTCACTATTTAATAAATGAATAAGGTTAATTTTGGAAGCAAAGAATACATATTAGAATGAAAACCTGAAACTCGGTTTTATTGAGTTTCTCCATAAACAGCACTGTTGTCTGCAAGGCTGAATACGCCCCCTAGCATCGATTTCAGCGGTACTCGATTTTCAAATTACTCGCAATGGACTCGATGCATCCAAAGAAAATAAAAATATAATCTGCACTATGATGAAGTACGGGGAGACGTTTTACGGCCGCCACACAGCACTAAACATCAGCTGCAGCGTCGTTAAATGAATGAAAAAGGTTAATTTTGGAAGCAAAGAATACATATTAGAATAAAAACCGGAAACTCGGTTTTATTGAGTTTCTACATAAACAGCACTGTTGTCTGCAAGGTTGAATACGACTCTAGCATCGATTTCAGCGGTACTCTATTTTCAAATTAAGTAGCACATAAAGTAAGGAATTAAACACAATAAATATCTGATTCAGATTTTAAAATTCCCTATGCTCATTTTTTTTTCAATTTTCGATCGATCCTCATACCAGTCTGTTGAGGCGAGGTGGCTTTTTAGATAACGATCCTCATGCCTTGCAGTCATGGTGAGGTGGTATCGATACTTCAAAGCATACAACACTTACACATACATACTTTCGGTTTACAAGCATTATTTCATTATTTACGTAATTAGCACATGGAGTAAGGAAATACTAATTCAGAATTAAAACTTCTCTATGCTCATGTTTTTTTTTTCAATTTTCGATCGATCCTCATACCAGTCTGTTTAGGAAAGGTGGCTTTTTAGAAAACGATCCTCATGCCTTGCAGTCATGGTGAGGTGGTATCGATACTTCAAAGCATACAGCACTTACACATACATGCTTTCGGTTTACAAGCATGATTGCATTATTTACGTAATTAGCACATGAAGTAAGGAAATACTAATTCAGAATTTAAACTTCTCTATACGCATGCTTTTTTCAATTTTCGATCGATCCTCATACCAGTCTGTTGAGGAGAGGTGGCTTTTTAGAAAACGATCCTCATGCCTTGCATTCATGGTGAGGTGGTATCGATAGTTCAAAGCATACAACACTTAGACATACATACTTTCGGTTAACAAGCATGATTTCATTATTTACGTAATTAGCACATGGAGTAAGGAAATACTAATTCAGAATTTAAAATTCTCTAAACTCTTGCTTTTTTTCAATTTTCGGTCGATCCTCATACCAGTCTGTTGAGGAGAGGTGGCGTTTTAGATAACGATCCTCATGCCTTGCATTCATGGCGAGGTGGTATCGATACTTCAAAGCATACAGCACTTACACATACATACTTTCGGTTTACATTACGATAACACACCCGTGCGACATAGTGAATTTTTTCACATCTCCAAAATGGCCATTTTCTGATGAAATTCCTTGATATTTTTCTTATAAATACGGCAAACATAGGTTGTGGGTGCTCGTTAGAACCGCCTCATTGAGGCGGTTCTAACGAGTACCCACAACCTATGTCTTGGAGCAAAAATAAGAAAAATAATGTATACCCCCTACACCCCATTTTTCTCTGTATAAAGTGGGGTGTAGGGGGGTCTTCGTTTCACGGACTTGTTCACGTGATGTACACGCATGATTTCATTATTTACGTAATTAGCACATGAAGTAAGAAAATACTAATTCAGAATTTAAACTTATCTATACTCATGCGATTTTCAATTTTCGATCGATCCTCATACCAGTCTGTTGAGGAGAGGTGGCTTTTTAGAAAACGATCCTCATGCCTTGCATTCATGGTGAGGTGGTATCGATACTTCAAAGCATACAGCACTTACACATACATACTTTTCCTAAAAATTTGAACGACAGCGGGTCGCTTGCAAAGCTTACACGAATTTTCGGGGTTCATTTAATTTGCATGCGACCCACTGCGTTCATACTGACATAAACAGCAGAAAGATAAAAATCATTTCTAAAGTGTACGGATTTTCTACACAATACACAATAATTCCTTCCAGAAATTAAACATGCATCTATAAGAGAAAATACATCTGTGGTGTAATTTGAAGAATTGCCTTTCTCGTTTTTCAGATAGCGTTATGAATAGCATCAAAACCCGGACCCCGGAAGAATTAAAAAAAGAAAAGAAAAGAAATTGGCGTCCGACTAATATAGGCAGCTTACAGAACAGGCGGCAGCAAATGTCGAAAAAAAAAAAAAAACAACAACAGTGATGAGTTCTACAAACCTGAAGTACAACAGTATTTGTGGCTCTTAATAACATATCTTGAAAGCAAATTTAAGTGAAAAAGTGGGCGCACTTGCACGCGTATGAAATATTTACAGTTTGCAAATTTTCATGTTAGTTTCGTTTCTTTAATAAATCATGGTTTCTTAAACGCTGTTTCTGTAGTTATATCAGTTAAGTTTAATGATTGATATTTCAACGTTGATGCAAGATTAAGCTATGGTTTAAAGATGACTGCTCAACGTTGATTCAACTTTCATTTTCAACCGAATATCAACGTTTATTCAACATTAATATATCAACGTTGAATCAACACTGAAACATCAACGTTGATTCACTGTTGGATGGTCAACTTTGAGTCAACGTTGATTGTGCAACGTTGATTCAAATTTCATATTCAACCCGAAATCACCGTTTATTCAACGTTTGCCTTCAACGTTGACTCAACGTTGAATCAACCGATCATTGCCCGCTGGGGACTGACTGATAGTCTCTCATTTATGGCTGGATCAACACGGTCCCAAGTCCGTGGTCACAGTGTGCTCATTCAATGATAACTAACATGTCGACAAACAAACCATTTTATGCCCAGTCGACATCCAAACCACTGAAAGGGTTGTATTTATCTTGTACGTGTATAATTATATATACTCGAGTCGTCAGGAAGCACGGTTATAAAACATTTATCAACCATGGTTGACCCAATATGATGTTGTCATTTATATATATGCTGTTCTCAAAGTTGTTTTACTACTTAACTGCGTTTCCAACGTTGGTTCGACGTTGATTTGACATTGAGTGTATGTTGGATATCATCTGCCTGGTATCACTCAGCTATCCCTTATTGAACACATTCATTTTTGTTTCTAGTGTCCCACAGGGCTCTGTGCTCAGACCCACATTATTCGTTTCCAAAAAGTTACCTTGGTATCACTCAGCTCTCCCTTATTGATCACATTCATTTTTGTTTCTAGTGTCCCACAGGGCTCTGTGCTCAGACCCACCTTATTAATTTCCAAAAATTACCTTGATGTGTTCCTAACCTGACTGGACCGCAGCACATCTCATCATGGTTCCCCTAATAGGGTGTACTTCTATTCAGATGTTATGTACCTCTTGAAATGTGCATATTTCAAGAATTTTACCTTTAACTCCATACTAATATACAAGTACTGTTTATGGCTAACTCATTACCTTAAGACCCGACTGACACCACAGCTCACTACGGCTCCTGTAAAAGGGAGTGCTTGTACTTCGCTAACACCATTGCGATATCGGGAGTGCTATTGCACGGGTTATTTTCCAACAAAGCCACCCTTTTTCCTCCAATTTTTATGTAAACAACCTTAGTTATTCCTTCTATTAAACTTCAGTTTATGAGTTATTATACCTTTTTAAATTTATTTTACGTTTAAGTTACTTTCATTTTATTTATCTATCCATTTCTTCATTAATCTAAGTGCCGAGATGGTCTTTTTAGTTATGTGTCTCTATCTACTTCCTAACGTTGTAGATTTTCATTTTCCTCACTTTTTAGTTTATACAACCAAAGCTTATATATACGGCTGGATAGGCCTAACGGCACTCGAGTTGTAGACGGACCGACATAGACAACGAGACTGATAATAACTTGAGTACTACCCTACCCCTGCACCACCCCTCCACTAACCCTACCACCATACCCCTACACACAACGACCCTACCTGGAGGATTTTAGCATAACATTCCCTTACTTTGAAATGGCTGACCCCTATCTCAACACTAAATAAATAATACCTCAGTAAACTAAAAGTAGTACGATTAGCCAATAATGATACATGGCAGCTGGTATCGAACATGCCTTAAGCATGCAAATGAGTCTAGATAAGGAATAGAGACCCTGTCAAATACTCACTACAAGTTATACGGCTATTGCATGGGACTGTGTTGTTTGTACAATGGTACGCCACACAGATAGTTTCATGTGGTGGTCGTGTACACATATACAGCTAAAGCATACTATAAAAACTTAGATGCAAACCAATGATGAACATTGCCTTAGAGCAGTACGGTGCGGTGCTCTATTTACGTTTAGAGTTTGACATATCAAAACATCACGTGACTATTACACACGTCACCATTTTGTGGGGTTGAAGCAGACGATCCAAAAACAGCTTCCCAGGTCTCGACAAAATTTAATGTTAATACCTAGATATATTTGAATATTTTCATACCCAGACAATAACTGATCATACCCCAACCCTCCGCTCAGCTCCGGGTTGGGTCCAGTTAAGACATAATGTGATTTATAACTGAAAATCGTCCTAGAAGAATGCTGTGTACATCTTGCAGAATCAAAACAACCCGACTTTTGCGTCTATAAAGAAGCCGATTTGGAAGAAAAATAGGGTGAGTAAATAGCATAGAATTTCTAACTTTTGGCAAAAGTATACGTTTGTAAAGTAATTCACCGCCTGCTTCCTGTGTCTCGAGACTGGTTATTTCTATAACAACCTCTAAAAGCATATTGTTTTAATACTTTTACACGGAAGGGTTATTACAATGACTGCATAGTGGCGACCCGAGGGTTGGGCGCCTATAAGCCGGTTAAGGGTCAATGGTTTGGCTATGAATGACTGACTGATAGTCTCTCATTTATGGCTGGATCAACACGGTCCCAAGTCCGTGGTCACAGTGTGCTCATTCAATGATAACTAACATGTCGACAAACAAACCATTTTATGCCCAGTCGACATCCAAACCACTGAAAGGGTTGTATTTATCTTGTACGTGTATAATTATATATACTCGAGTCGTCAGGAAGCACGGTTATAAAACATTTATCAACCATGGTTGACCCAATATGATGTTGTCATTTATATATATGCTGTTCTCAAAGTTGTTTTACTACTTAACTGCGTTTCCAACGTTGGTTCGACGTTGATTTGACATTGAGTGTATGTTGGATATCATCTGCCTGGTATCACTCAGCTATCCCTTATTGAACACATTCATTTTTGTTTCTAGTGTCCCGTAGGGCTCTGTGCTCAGACCCACATTATTCGTTTCCAAAAAGTTACCTTGGTATCACTCAGCTCTCCCTTATTGATCACATTCATTTTTGTTTCTAGTGTCCCACAGGGCTCTGTGCTCAGACCCACCTTATTAATTTCCAAAAATTACCTTGATGTGTTCCTAACCTGACTGGACCGCAGCACATCTCATCATGGTTCCCCTAATAGGGTGTACTTCTATTCAGATGTTATGTACCTCTTGAAATGTGCATATTTCAAGAATTTTACCTTTAACTCCATACTAATATACAAGTACTGTTTATGGCTAACTCATTACCTTAAGACCGGACTGACACCACAGCTCACTACGGCTCCTGTAAAAGGGAGTGCTTGTACTTCGCTAACACCATTGCGATATCGGGAGTGCTATTGCACGGGTTATTTTCCAACAAAGCCACCCTTTTTCCTCCAATTTTTATGTAAACAACCTTAGTTATTCCTTCTATTAAACTTCAGTTTATGAGTTATTATACCTTTTTAAATTTATTTTACGTTTAAGTTACTTTCATTTTATTTATCTATCCATTTCTTCATTAATCTAAGTGCCGAGATGGTCTTTTTAGTTATGTGTCTCTATCTACTTCCTAACGTTGTAGATTTTCATTTTCCTCACTTTTTAGTTTATACAACCAAAGCTTATATATACGGCTGGATAGGCCTAACGGCACTCGAGTTGTAGACGGACCGACATAGACAACGAGACTGATAATAACTTGAGTACTACCCTACCCCTGCACCACCCCTCCACTAACCCTACCACCATACCCCTACACACAACGACCCTACCTGGAGGATTTTAGCATAACATTCCCTTACTTTGAAATGGCTGACCCCTATCTCAACACTAAATAAATAATACCTCAGTAAACTAAAAGTAGTACGATTAGCCAATAATGATACATGGCAGCTGGTATCGAACATGCCTTAAGCATGCAAATGAGTCTAGATAAGGAATAGAGACCCTGTCAAATACTCACTACAAGTTATACGGCTATTGCATGGGACTGTGTTGTTTGTACAATGGTACGCCACACAGATAGTTTCATGTGGTGGTCGTGTACACATATACAGCTAAAGCATACTATAAAAACTTAGATGCAAACCAATGATGAACATTGCCTTAGAGCAGTACGGTGCGGTGCTCTATTTACGTTTAGAGTTTGACATATCAAAACATCACGTGACTATTACACACGTCACCATTTTGTGGGGTTGAAGCAGACGATCCAAAAACAGCTTCCCAGGTCTCGACAAAATTTAATGTTAATACCTAGATATATTTGAATATTTTCATACCCAGACAATAACTGATCATACCCCAACCCTCCGCTCAGCTCCGGGTTGGGTCCAGTTAAGACATAATGTGATTTATAACTGAAAATCGTCCTAGAAGAATGCTGTGTACATCTTGCAGAATCAAAACAACCCGACTTTTGCGTCTATAAAGAAGCCGATTTGGAAGAAAAATAGGGTGAGTAAATAGCATAGAATTTCTAACTTTTGGCAAAAGTATACGTTTGTAAAGTAATTCACCGCCTGCTTCCTGTGTCTCGAGACTGGTTATTTCTATAACAACCTCTAAAAGCATATTGTTTTAATACTTTTACACGGAAGGGTTATTACAATGACTGCATTGTGGCGACCCGAGGGTTGGGCGCCTATAAGCCGGTTAAGGGTCAATGGTTTGGCTATGAATGACTGACTGATAGTCTCTCATTTATGGCTGGATCAACACGGTCCCAAGTCCGTGGTCACAGTGTGCTCATTCAATGATAACTAACATGTCGACAAACAAACCATTTTATGCCCAGTCGACATCCAAACCACTGAAAGGGTTGTATTTATCTTGTACGTGTATAATTATATATACTCGAGTCGTCAGGAAGCACGGTTATAAAACATTTATCAACCATGG
This sequence comes from Lucinisca nassula, assembly GCA_963580285.1. Taxonomy (NCBI): domain Eukaryota; kingdom Metazoa; phylum Mollusca; class Bivalvia; order Lucinida; family Lucinidae; genus Lucinisca; species Lucinisca nassula. The sequence goes on along the minus strand of OY757013.1, from coordinate 188,988,966 downwards.
TTGACCCAATATGATGTTGTCATTTATATATATGCTGTTCTCAAAGTTGTTTTACTACTTAACTGCGTTTCCAACGTTGGTTCGACGTTGATTTGACATTGAGTGTATGTTGGATATCATCTGCCTGGTATCACTCAGCTATCCCTTATTGAACACATTCATTTTTGTTTCTAGTGTCCCACAGGGCTCTGTGCTCAGACCCACATTATTCGTTTCCAAAAAGTTACCTTGGTATCACTCAGCTCTCCCTTATTGATCACATTCATTTTTGTTTCTAGTGTCCCACAGGGCTCTGTGCTCAGACCCACCTTATTAATTTCCAAAAATTACCTTGATGTGTTCCTAACCTGACTGGACCGCAGCACATCTCATCATGGTTCCCCTAATAGGGTGTACTTCTATTCAGATGTTATGTACCTCTTGAAATGTGCATATTTCAAGAATTTTACCTTTAACTCCATACTAATATACAAGTACTGTTTATGGCTAACTCATTACCTTTAGACCGGACTGACACCACAGCTCACTACGGCTCCTGTAAAAGGGAGTGCTTGTACTTCGCTAACACCATTGCGATATCGGGAGTGCTATTGCACGGATTATTTTCCAACAAAGCCACCCTTTTTCCTCCAATTTTTATGTAAACAACCTTAGTTATTCCTTCTATTAAACTTCAGTTTATGAGTTATTATACCTTTTTAAATTTATTTTACGTTTAAGTTACTTTCATTTTATTTATCTATCCATTTCTTCATTAATCTAAGTGCCGAGATGGTCTTTTTAGTTATGTGTCTCTATCTACTTCCTAACGTTGTAGATTTTCATTTTCCTCACTTTTTAGTTTATACAACCAAAGCTTATATATACGGCTGGATAGGCCTAACGGCACTCGAGTTGTAGACGGACCGACATAGACAACGAGACTGATAATAACTTGAGTACTACCCTACCCCTGCACCACCCCTCCACTAACCCTACCACCATACCCCTACACACAACGACCCTACCTGGAGGATTTTAGCATAACATTCCCTTACTTTGAAATGGCTGACCCCTATCTCAACACTAAATAAATAATACCTCAGTAAACTAAAAGTAGTACGATTAGCCAATAATGATACATGGCAGCTGGTATCGAACATGCCTTAAGCATGCAAATGAGTCTAGATAAGGAATAGAGACCCTGTCAAATACTCACTACAAGTTATACGGCTATTGCATGGGACTGTGTTGTTTGTACAATGGTACGCCACACAGATAGTTTCATGTGGTGGTCGTGTACACATATACAGCTAAAGCATACTATAAAAACTTAGATGCAAACCAATGATGAACATTGCCTTAGAGCAGTACGGTGCGGTGCTCTATTTACGTTTAGAGTTTGACATATCAAAACATCACGTGACTATTACACACGTCACCATTTTGTGGGGTTGAAGCAGACGATCCAAAAACAGCTTCCCAGGTCTCGACAAAATTTAATGTTAATACCTAGATATATTTGAATATTTTCATACCCAGACAATAACTGATCATACCCCAACCCTCCGCTCAGCTCCGGGTTGGGTCCAGTTAAGACATAATGTGATTTATAACTGAAAATCGTCCTAGAAGAATGCTGTGTACATCTTGCAGAATCAAAACAACCCGACTTTTGCGTCTATAAAGAAGCCGATTTGGAAGAAAAATAGGGTGAGTAAATAGCATAGAATTTCTAACTTTTGGCAAAAGTATACGTTTGTAAAGTAATTCACCGCCTGCTTCCTGTGTCTCGAGACTGGTTATTTCTATAACAACCTCTAAAAGCATATTGTTTTAATACTTTTACACGGAAGGGTTATTACAATGACTGCATTGTGGCGACCCGAGGGTTGGGCGCCTATAAGCCGGTTAAGGGTCAATGATTTGGCTATGAATGACTGACTGATAGTCTCTCATTTATGGCTGGATCAACACGGTCCCAAGTCCGTGGTCACAGTGTGCTCATTCAATGATAACTAACATGTCGACAAACAAACCATTTTATGCCCAGTCGACATCCAAACCACTGAAAGGGTTGTATTTATCTTGTACATGTATAATTATATATACTCGAGTCGTCAGGAAGCACGGTTATAAAACATTTATCAACCATGGTTGACCCAGTATGATGTTGTCATTTATATATATGCTGTTCTCAAAGTTGTTTTACTACTTAACTGCGTTTCCAACGTTGGTTCGACGTTGATTTGACATTGAGTGTATGTTGGATATCATCTGCCTGGTATCACTCAGCTATCCCTTATTGAACACATTCATTTTTGTTTCTAGTGTCCCACAGGGCTCTGTGCTCAGACCCACATTATTCGTTTCCAAAAAGTTACCTTGGTATCACTCAGCTCTCCCTTATTGATCACATTCATTTTTGTTTCTAGTGTCCCACAGGGCTCTGTGCTCAGACCCACCTTATTAATTTCCAAAAATTACCTTGATGTGTTCCTAACCTGACTGGACCGCAGCACATCTCATCATGGTTCCCCTAATAGGGTGTACTTCTATTCAGATGTTATGTACCTCTTGAAATGTGCATATTTCAAGAATTTTACCTTTAACTCCATACTAATATACAAGTACTGTTTATGGCTAACTCATTACCTTAAGACCGGACTGACACCACAGCTCACTACGGCTCCTGTAAAAGGGAGTGCTTGTACTTCGCTAACACCATTGCGATATCGGGAGTGCTATTGCACGGGTTATTTTCCAACAAAGCCACCCTTTTTCCTCCAATTTTTATGTAAACAACCTTAGTTATTCCTTCTATTAAACTTCAGTTTATGAGTTATTATACCTTTTTAAATTTATTTTACGTTTAAGTTACTTTCATTTTATTTATCTATCCATTTCTTCATTAATCTAAGTGCCGAGATGGTCTATTTAGTTATGTGTCTCTATCTACTTCCTAACGTTGTAGATTTTCATTTTCCTCACTTTTTAGTTTATACAACCAAAGCTTATATATACGGCTGGATAGGCCTAACGGCACTCGAGTTGTAGACGGACCGACATAGACAACGAGACTGATAATAACTTGAGTACTACCCTACCCCTGCACCACCCCTCCACTAACCCTACCACCATACCCCTACACACAACGACCCTACCTGGAGGATTTTAGCATAACATTCCCTTACTTTGAAATGGCTGACCCCTATCTCAACACTAAATAAATAATACCTCAGTAAACTAAAAGTAGTACGATTAGCCAATAATGATACATGGCAGCTGGTATCGAACATGCCTTAAGCATGCAAATGAGTCTAGATAAGGAATAGAGACCCTGTCAAATACTCACTACAAGTTATACGGCTATTGCATGGGACTGTGTTGTTTGTACAATGGTACGCCACACAGATAGTTTCATGTGGTGGTCGTGTACACATATACAGCTAAAGCATACTATAAAAACTTAGATGCAAACCAATGATGAACATTGCCTTAGAGCAGTACGGTGCGGTGCTCTATTTACGTTTAGAGTTTGACATATCAAAACATCACGTGACTATTACACACGTCACCATTTTGTGGGGTTGAAGCAGACGATCCAAAAACAGCTTCCCAGGTCTCGACAAAATTTAATGTTAATACCTAGATATATTTGAATATTTTCATACCCAGACAATAACTGATCATACCCCAACCCTCCGCTCAGCTCCGGGTTGGGTCCAGTTAAGACATAATGTGATTTATAACTGAAAATCGTCCTAGAAGAATGCTGTGTACATCTTGCAGAATCAAAACAACCCGACTTTTGCGTCTATAAAGAAGCCGATTTGGAAGAAAAATAGGGTGAGTAAATAGCATAGAATTTCTAACTTTTGGCAAAAGTATACGTTTGTAAAGTAATTCACCGCCTGCTTCCTGTGTCTCGAGACTGGTTATTTCTATAACAACCTCTAAAAGCATATTGTTTTAATACTTTTACACGGAAGGGTTATTACAATGACTGCATTGTGGCGACCCGAGGGTTGGGCGCCTATAAGCCGGTTAAGGGTCAATGGTTTGGCTATGAATGACTGACTGATAGTCTCTCATTTATGGCTGGATCAACACGGTCCCAAGTCCGTGGTCACAGTGTGCTCATTCAATGATAACTAACATGTCGACAAACAAACCATTTTATGCCCAGTCGACATCCAAACCACTGAAAGGGTTGTATTTATCTTGTACGTGTATAATTATATATACTCGAGTCGTCAGGAAGCACGGTTATAAAACATTTATCAACCATGGTTGACCCAATATGATGTTGTCATTTATATATATGCTGTTCTCAAAGTTGTTTTACTACTTAACTGCGTTTCCAACGTTGGTTCGACGTTGATTTGACATTGAGTGTATGTTGGATATCATCTGCCTGGTATCACTCAGCTATCCCTTATTGAACACATTCATTTTTGTTTCTAGTGTCCCACAGGGCTCTGTGCTCAGACCCACATTATTCGTTTCCAAAAAGTTACCTTGGTATCACTCAGCTCTCCCTTATTGATCACATTCATTTTTGTTTCTAGTGTCCCACAGGGCTCTGTGCTCAGACCCACCTTATTAATTTCCAAAAATTACCTTGATGTGTTCCTAACCTGACTGGACCGCAGCACATCTCATCATGGTTCCCCTAATAGGGTGTACTTCTATTCAGATGTTATGTACCTCTTGAAATGTGCATATTTCAAGAATTTTACCTTTAACTCCATACTAATATACAAGTACTGTTTATGACTAACTCATTACCTTAAGACCGGACTGACACCACAGCTCACTACGGCTCCTGTAAAAGGGAGTGCTTGTACTTCGCTAACACCATTGCGATATCGGGAGTGCTATTGCACGGGTTATTTTCCAACAAAGCCACCCTTTTTCCTCCAATTTTTATGTAAACAACCTTAGTTATTCCTTCTATTAAATTTCAGTTTATGAGTTATTATACCTTTTTAAATTTATTTTACGTTTAAGTTACTTTCATTTTATTTATCTATCCATTTCTTCATTAATCTAAGTGCCGAGATGGTCTTTTTAGTTATGTGTCTCTATCTACTTCCTAACGTTGTAGATTTTCATTTTCCTCACTTTTTAGTTTATACAACCAAAGCTTATATATACGGCTGGATAGGCCTAACGGCACTCGAGTTGTAGACGGACCGACATAGACAACGAGACTGATAATAACTTGAGTACTACCCTACCCCTGCACCACCCCTCCACTAACCCTACCACCATACCCCTACACACAACGACCCTACCTGGAGGATTTTAGCATAACATTCCCTTACTTTGAAATGGCTGACCCCTATCTCAACACTAAATAAATAATACCTCAGTAAACTAAAAGTAGTACGATTAGCCAATAATGATACATGGCAGCTGGTATCGAACATGCCTTAAGCATGCAAATGAGTCTAGATAAGGAATAGAGACCCTGTCAAATACTCACTACAAGTTATACGGCTATTGCATGGGACTGTGTTGTTTGTACAATGGTACGCCACACAGATAGTTTCATGTGGTGGTCGTGTACACATATACAGCTAAAGCATACTATAAAAACTTAGATGCAAACCAATGATGAACATTGCCTTAGAGCAGTACGGTGCGGTGCTCTATTTACGTTTAGAGTTTGACATATCAAAACATCACGTGACTATTACACACGTCACCATTTTGTGGGGTTGAAGCAGACGATCCAAAAACAGCTTCCCAGGTCTCGACAAAATTTAATGTTAATACCTAGATATATTTGAATATTTTCATACCCAGACAATAACTGATCATACCCCAACCCTCCGCTCAGCTCCGGGTTGGGTCCAGTTAAGACATAATGTGATTTATAACTGAAAATCGTCCTAGAAGAATGCTGTGTACATCTTGCAGAATCAAAACAACCCGACTTTTGCGTCTATAAAGAAGCCGATTTGGAAGAAAAATAGGGTGAGTAAATAGCATAGAATTTCTAACTTTTGGCAAAAGTATACGTTTGTAAAGTAATTCACCGCCTGCTTCCTGTGTCTCGAGACTGGTTATTTCTATAACAACCTCTAAAAGCATATTGTTTTAATACTTTTACACGGAAGGGTTATTACAATGACTGCATTGTGGCGACCCGAGGGTTGGGCGCCTATAAGCCGGTTAAGGGTCAATGGTTTGGCTATGAATGACTGACTGATAGTCTCTCATTTATGGCTGGATCAACACGGTCCCAAGTCCGTGGTCACAGTGTGCTCATTCAATGATAACTAACATGTCGACAAACAAACCATTTTATGCCCAGTCGACATCCAAACCACTGAAAGGGTTGTATTTATCTTGTACGTGTATAATTATATATACTCGAGTCGTCAGGAAGCACGGTTATAAAACATTTATCAACCATGGTTGACCCAATATGATGTTGTCATTTATATATATGCTGTTCTCAAAGTTGTTTTACTACTTAACTGCGTTTCCAACGTTGGTTCGACGTTGATTTGACATTGAGTGTATGTTGGATATCATCTGCCTGGTATCACTCAGCTATCCCTTATTGAACACATTCATTTTTGTTTCTAGTGTCCCACAGGGCTCTGTGCTCAGACCCACATTATTCGTTTCCAAAAAGTTACCTTTGTATCACTCAGCTCTCCCTTATTGATCACATTCATTTTTGTTTCTAGTGTCCCACAGGGCTCTGTGCTCAGACCCACCTTATTAATTTCCAAAAATTACCTTGATGTGTTCCTAACCTGACTGGACCGCAGCACATCTCATTATGGTTCCCCTAATAGGGTGTACTTCTATTCAGATGTTATGTACCTCTTGAAATGTGCATATTTCAAGAATTTTACCTTTAACTCCATACTAATATACAAGTACTGTTTATGGCTAACTCATTACCTTAAGACCGGACTGACACCACAGCTCACTACGGCTCCTGTAAAAGGGAGTGCTTGTACTTCGCTAACACCATTGCGATATCGGGAGTGCTATTGCACGGGTTATTTTCCAACAAAGCCACCCTTTTTCCTCCAATTTTTATGTAAACAACCTTAGTTATTCCTTCTATTAAACTTCAGTTTATGAGTTATTATACCTTTTTAAATTTATTTTACGTTTAAGTTACTTTCATTTTATTTATCTATCCATTTCTTCATTAATCTAAGTGCCGAGATGGTCTTTTTAGTTATGTGTCTCTATCTACTTCCTAACGTTGTAGATTTTCATTTTCCTCACTTTTTAGTTTATACAACCAAAGCTTATATATACGGCTGGATAGGCCTAACGGCACTCGAGTTGTAGACGGACCGACATAGACAACGAGACTGATAATAACTTGAGTACTACCCTACCCCTGCACCACCCCTCCACTAACCCTACCACCATACCCCTACACACAACGACCCTACCTGGAGGATTTTAGCATAACATTCCCTTACTTTGAAATGGCTGACCCCTATCTCAACACTAAATAAATAATACCTCAGTAAACTAAAAGTAGTACGATTAGCCAATAATGATACATGGCAGCTGGTATCGAACATGCCTTAAGCATGCAAATGAGTCTAGATAAGGAATAGAGACCCTGTCAAATACTCACTACAAGTTATACGGCTATTGCATGGGACTGTGTTGTTTGTACAATGGTACGCCACACAGATAGTTTCATGTGGTGGTCGTGTACACATATACAGCTAAAGCATACTATAAAAACTTAGATGCAAACCAATGATGAACATTGCCTTAGAGCAGTACGGTGCGGTGCTCTATTTACGTTTAGAGTTTGACATATCAAAACATCACGTGACTATTACACACGTCACCATTTTGTGGGGTTGAAGCAGACGATCCAAAAACAGCTTCCCAGGTCTCGACAAAATTTAATGTTAATACCTAGATATATTTGAATATTTTCATACCCAGACAATAACTGATCATACCCCAACCCTCCGCTCAGCTCCGGGTTGGGTCCAGTTAAGACATAATGTGATTTATAACTGAAAATCGTCCTAGAAGAATGCTGTGTACATCTTGCAGAATCAAAACAACCCGACTTTTGCGTCTATAAAGAAGCCGATTTGGAAGAAAAATAGGGTGAGTAAATAGCATAGAATTTCTAACTTTTGGCAAAAGTATACGTTTGTAAAGTAATTCACCGCCTGCTTCCTGTGTCTCGAGACTGGTTATTTCTATAACAACCTCTAAAAGCATATTGTTTTAATACTTTTACACGGAAGGGTTATTACAATGACTGCATTGTGGCGACCCGAGGGTTGGGCGCCTATAAGCCGGTTAAGGGTCAATGGTTTGGCTATGAATGACTGACTGATAGTCTCTCATTTATGGCTGGATCAACACGGTCCCAAGTCCGTGGTCACAGTGTGCTCATTCAATGATAACTAACATGTCGACAAACAAACCATTTTATGCCCAGTCGACATCCAAACCACTGAAAGGGTTGTATTTATCTTGTACGTGTATAATTATATATACTCGAGTCGTCAGGAAGCACGGTTATAAAACATTTATCAACCATGGTTGACCCAATATGATGTTGTCATTTATATATATGCTGTTCTCAAAGTTGTTTTACTACTTAACTGCGTTTCCAACGTTGGTTCGACGTTGATTTGACATTGAGTGTATGTTGGATATCATCTGCCTGGTATCACTCAGCTATCCCTTATTGAACACATTCATTTTTGTTTCTAGTGTCCCACAGGGCTCTGTGCTCAGACCCACATTATTCGTTTCCAAAAAGTTACCTTGGTATCACTCAGCTCTCCCTTATTGATCACATTCATTTTTGTTTCTAGTGTCCCACAGGGCTCTGTGCTCAGACCCACCTTATTAATTTCCAAAAATTACCTTGATGTGTTCCTAACCTGACTGGACCGCAGCACATCTCATCATGGTTCCCCTAATAGGGTGTACTTCTATTCAGATGTTATGTACCTCTTGAAATGTGCATATTTCAAGAATTTTACCTTTAACTCCATACTAATATACAAGTACTGTTTATGGCTAACTCATTACCTTAAGACCGGACTGACACCACAGCTCACTACGGCTCCTGTAAAAGGGAGTGCTTGTACTTCGCTAACACCATTGCGATATCGGGAGTGCTATTGCACGGGTTATTTTCCAACAAAGCCACCCTTTTTCCTCCAATTTTTATGTAAACAACCTTAGTTATTCCTTCTATTAAACTTCAGTTTATGAGTTATTATACCTTTTTAAATTTATTTTACGTTTAAGTTACTTTCATTTTATTTATCTATCCATTTCTTCATTAATCTAAGTGCCGAGATGGTCTTTTTAGTTATGTGTCTCTATCTACTTCCTAACGTTGTAGATTTTCATTTTCCTCACTTTTTAGTTTATACAACCAAAGCTTATATATACGGCTGGATAGGCCTAACGGCACTCGAGTTGTAGACGGACCGACATAGACAACGAGACTGATAATAACTTGAGTACTACCCTACCCCTGCACCACCCCTCCACTAACCCTACCACCATACCCCTACACACAACGACCCTACCTGGAGGATTTTAGCATAACATTCCCTTACTTTGAAATGGCTGACCCCTATCTCAACACTAAATAAATAATACCTCAGTAAACTAAAAGTAGTACGATTAGCCAATAATGATACATGGCAGCTGGTATCGAACATGCCTTAAGCATGCAAATGAGTCTAGATAAGGAATAGAGACCCTGTCAAATACTCACTACAAGTTATACGGCTATTGCATGGGACTGTGTTGTTTGTACAATGGTACGCCACACAGATAGTTTCATGTGGTGGTCGTGTACACATATACAGCTAAAGCATACTATAAAAACTTAGATGCAAACCAATGATGAACATTGCCTTAGAGCAGTACGGTGCGGTGCTCTATTTACGTTTAGAGTTTGACATATCAAAACATCACGTGACTATTACACACGTCACCATTTTGTGGGGTTGAAGCAGACGATCCAAAAACAGCTTCCCAGGTCTCGACAAAATTTAATGTTAATACCTAGATATATTTGAATATTTTCATACCCAGACAATAACTGATCATACCCCAACCCTCCGCTCAGCTCCGGGTTGGGTCCAGTTAAGACATAATGTGATTTATAACTGAAAATCGTCCTAGAAGAATGCTGTGTACATCTTGCAGAATCAAAACAACCCGACTTTTGCGTCTATAAAGAAGCCGATTTGGAAGAAAAATAGGGTGAGTAAATAGCATAGAATTTCTAACTTTTGGCAAAAGTATACGTTTGTAAAGTAATTCACCGCCTGCTTCCTGTGTCTCGAGACTGGTTATTTCTATAACAACCTCTAAAAGCATATTGTTTTAATACTTTTACACGGAAGGGTTATTACAATGACTGCATTGTGGCGACCCGAGGGTTGGGCGCCTATAAGCCGGTTAAGGGTCAATGGTTTGGCTATGAATGACTGACTGATAGTCTCTCATTTATGGCTGGATCAACACGGTCCCAAGTCCGTGGTCACAGTGTGCTCATTCAATGATAACTAACATGTCGACAAACAAACCATTTTATGCCCAGTCGACATCCAAACCACTGAAAGGGTTGTATTTATCTTGTACGTGTATAATTATATATACTCGAGTCGTCAGGAAGCACGGTTATAAAACATTTATCAACCATGGTTGACCCAATATGATGTTGTCATTTATATATATGCTGTTCTCAAAGTTGTTTTACTACTTAACTGCGTTTCCAACGTTGGTTCGACGTTGATTTGACATTGAGTGTATGTTGGATATCATCTGCCTGGTATCACTCAGCTATCCCTTATTGAACACATTCATTTTTGTTTCTAGTGTCCCACAGGGCTCTGTGCTCAGACCCACATTATTCGTTTCCAAAAAGTTACCTTGGTATCACTCAGCTCTCCCTTATTGATCACATTCATTTTTGTTTCTAGTGTCCCACAGGGCTCTGTGCTCAGACCCACCTTATTAATTTCCAAAAATTACCTTGATGTGTTCCTAACCTGACTGGACCGCAGCACATCTCATCATGGTTCCCCTAATAGGGTGTACTTCTATTCAGATGTTATGTACCTCTTGAAATGTGCATATTTCAAGAATTTTACCTTTAACTCCATACTAATATACAAGTACTGTTTATGGCTAACTCATTACCTTAAGACCGGACTGACACCACAGCTCACTACGGCTCCTGTAAAAGGGAGTGCTTGTACTTCGCTAACACCATTGCGATATCGGGAGTGCTATTGCACGGGTTATTTTCCAACAAAGCCACCCTTTTTCCTCCAATTTTTATGTAAACAACCTTAGTTATTCCTTCTATTAAACTTCAGTTTATGAGTTATTATACCTTTTTAAATTTATTTTACGTTTAAGTTACTTTCATTTTATTTATCTATCCATTTCTTCATTAATCTAAGTGCCGAGATGGTCTTTTTAGTTATGTGTCTCTATCTACTTCCTAACGTTGTAGATTTTCATTTTCCTCACTTTTTAGTTTATACAACCAAAGCTTATATATACGGCTGGATAGGCCCCTAACGGCACTCGAGTTGTAGACGGACCGACATAGACAACGAGACTGATAATAACTTGAGTACTACCCTACCCCTGCACCACCCCTCCACTAACCCTACCACCATACCCCTACACACAACGACCCTACCTGGAGGATTTTAGCATAACATTCCCTTACCTTTGAAATGGCTGACCCCTATCTCAACACTAAATAAATAATACCTCAGTAAACTAAAAGTAGTACGATTAGCCAATAATACATGGCAGCTGGTATCGAACATGCCTTAAGCATGCAAATGAGTCTAGATAAGGAATAGAGACCCTGTCAAATACTCACTACAAGTTATACGGCTATTGCATGGGACTGTGTTGTTTGTACAATGGTACGCCACACAGATAGTTTCATGTGGTGGTCGTGTACACATATACAGCTAAAGCATACTATAAAAACTTAGATGCAAACCAATGATGAACATTGCCTTAGAGCAGTACGGTGCGGTGCTCTATTTACGTTTAGAGTTTGACATATCAAAACATCACGTGACTATTACACACGTCACCATTTTGTGGGGTTGAAGCAGACGATCCAAAAACAGCTTCCCAGGTCTCGACAAAATTTAATGTTAATACCTAGATATATTTGAATATTTTCATACCCAGACAATAACTGATCATACCCCAACCCTCCGCTCAGCTCCGGGTTGGGTCCAGTTAAGACATAATGTGATTTATAACTGAAAATCGTCCTAGAAGAATGCTGTGTACATCTTGCAGAATCAAAACAACCCGACTTTTGCGTCTATAAAGAAGCCGATTTGGAAGAAAAATAGGGTGAGTAAATAGCATAGAATTTCTAACTTTTGGCAAAAGTATACGTTTGTAAAGTAATTCACCGCCTGCTTCCTGTGTCTCGAGACTGGTTATTTCTATAACAACCTCTAAAAGCATATTGTTTTAATACTTTTACACGGAAGGGTTATTACAATGACTGCATTGTGGCGACCCGAGGGTTGGGCGCCTATAAGCCGGTTAAGGGTCAATGGTTTGGCTATGAATGACTGACTGATAGTCTCTCATTTATGGCTGGATCAACACGGTCCCAAGTCCGTGGTCACAGTGTGCTCATTCAATGATAACTAACATGTCGACAAACAAACCATTTTATGCCCAGTCGACATCCAAACCACTGAAAGGGTTGTATTTATCTTGTACGTGTATAATTATATATACTCGAGTCGTCAGGAAGCACGGTTATAAAACATTTATCAACCATGGTTGACCCAATATGATGTTGTCATTTATATATATGCTGTTCTCAAAGTTGTTTTACTACTTAACTGCGTTTCCAACGTTGGTTCGACGTTGATTTGACATTGAGTGTATGTTGGATATCATCTGCCTGGTATCACTCAGCTATCCCTTATTGAACACATTCATTTTTGTTTCTAGTGTCCCACAGGGCTCTGTGCTCAGACCCACATTATTCGTTTCCAAAAAGTTACCTTGGTATCACTCAGCTCTCCCTTATTGATCACATTCATTTTTGTTTCTAGTGTCCCACAGGGCTCTGTGCTCAGACCCACCTTATTAATTTCCAAAAATTACCTTGATGTGTTCCTAACCTGACTGGACCGCAGCACATCTCATCATGGTTCCCCTAATAGGGTGTACTTCTATTCAGATGTTATGTACCTCTTGAAATGTGCATATTTCAAGAATTTTACCTTTAACTCCATACTAATATACAAGTACTGTTTATGGCTAACTCATTACCTTAAGACCGGACTGACACCACAGCTCACTACGGCTCCTGTAAAAGGGAGTGCTTGTACTTCGCTAACACCATTGCGATATCGGGAGTGCTATTGCACGGGTTATTTTCCAACAAAGCCACCCTTTTTCCTCCAATTTTTATGTAAACAACCTTAGTTATTCCTTCTATTAAACTTCAGTTTATGAGTTATTATACCTTTTTAAATTTATTTTACGTTTAAGTTACTTTCATTTTATTTATCTATCCATTTCTTCATTAATCTAAGTGCCGAGATGGTCTTTTTAGTTATGTGTCTCTATCTACTTCCTAACGTTGTAGATTTTCATTTTCCTCACTTTTTAGTTTATACAACCAAAGCTTATATATACGGCTGGATAGGCCTAACGGCACTCGAGTTGTAGACGGACCGACATAGACAACGAGACTGATAATAACTTGAGTACTACCCTACCCCTGCACCACCCCTCCACTAACCCTACCACCATACCCCTACACACAACGACCCTACCTGGAGGATTTTAGCATAACATTCCCTTACTTTGAAATGGCTGACCCCTATCTCAACACTAAATAAATAATACCTCAGTAAACTAAAAGTAGTACGATTAGCCAATAATGATACATGGCAGCTGGTATCGAACATGCCTTAAGCATGCAAATGAGTCTAGATAAGGAATAGAGACCCTGTCAAATACTCACTACAAGTTATACGGCTATTGCATGGGACTGTGTTGTTTGTACAATGGTACGCCACACAGATAGTTTCATGTGGTGGTCGTGTACACATATACAGCTAAAGCATACTATAAAAACTTAGATGCAAACCAATGATGAACATTGCCTTAGAGCAGTACGGTGCGGTGCTCTATTTACGTTTAGAGTTTGACATATCAAAACATCACGTGACTATTACACACGTCACCATTTTGTGGGGTTGAAGCAGACGATCCAAAAACAGCTTCCCAGGTCTCGACAAAATTTAATGTTAATACCTAGATATATTTGAATATTTTCATACCCAGACAATAACTGATCATACCCCAACCCTCCGCTCAGCTCCGGGTTGGGTCCAGTTAAGACATAATGTGATTTATAACTGAAAATCGTCCTAGAAGAATGCTGTGTACATCTTGCAGAATCAAAACAACCCGACTTTTGCGTCTATAAAGAAGCCGATTTGGAAGAAAAATAGGGTGAGTAAATAGCATAGAATTTCTAACTTTTGGCAAAAGTATACGTTTGTAAAGTAATTCACCGCCTGCTTCCTGTGTCTCGAGACTGGTTATTTCTATAACAACCTCTAAAAGCATATTGTTTTAATACTTTTACACGGAAGGGTTATTACAATGACTGCATAGTGGCGACCCGAGGGTTGGGCGCCTATAAGCCGGTTAAGGGTCAATGGTTTGGCTATGAATGACTGACTGATAGTCTCTCATTTATGGCTGGATCAACACGGTCCCAAGTCCGTGGTCACAGTGTGCTCATTCAATGATAACTAACATGTCGACAAACAAACCATTTTATGCCCAGTCGACATCCAAACCACTGAAAGGGTTGTATTTATCTTGTACGTGTATAATTATATATACTCGAGTCGTCAGGAAGCACGGTTATAAAACATTTATCAACCATGGTTGACCCAATATGATGTTGTCATTTATATATATGCTGTTCTCAAAGTTGTTTTACTACTTAACTGCGTTTCCAACGTTGGTTCGACGTTGATTTGACATTGAGTGTATGTTGGATATCATCTGCCTGGTATCACTCAGCTATCCCTTATTGAACACATTCATTTTTGTTTCTAGTGTCCCACAGGGCTCTGTGCTCAGACCCACATTATTCGTTTCCAAAAAGTTACCTTGGTATCACTCAGCTCTCCCTTATTGATCACATTCATTTTTGTTTCTAGTGTCCCACAGGGCTCTGTGCTCAGACCCACCTTATTAATTTCCAAAAATTACCTTGATGTGTTCCTAACCTGACTGGACCGCAGCACATCTCATCATGGTTCCCCTAATAGGGTGTACTTCTATTCAGATGTTATGTACCTCTTGAAATGTGCATATTTCAAGAATTTTACCTTTAACTCCATACTAATATACAAGTACTGTTTATGGCTAACTCATTACCTTAAGACCGGACTGACACCACAGCTCACTACGGCTCCTGTAAAAGGGAGTGCTTGTACTTCGCTAACACCATTGCGATATCGGGAGTGCTATTGCACGGGTTATTTTCCAACAAAGCCACCCTTTTTCCTCCAATTTTTATGTAAACAACCTTAGTTATTCCTTCTATTAAACTTCAGTTTATGAGTTATTATACCTTTTTAAATTTATTTTACGTTTAAGTTACTTTCATTTTATTTATCTATCCATTTCTTCATTAATCTAAGTGCCGAGATGGTCTTTTTAGTTATGTGTCTCTATCTACTTCCTAACGTTGTAGATTTTCATTTTCCTCACTTTTTAGTTTATACAACCAAAGCTTATATATACGGCTGGATAGGCCTAACGGCACTCGAGTTGTAGACGGACCGACATAGACAACGAGACTGATAATAACTTGAGTACTACCCTACCCCTGCACCACCCCTCCACTAACCCTACCACCATACCCCTACACACAACGACCCTACCTGGAGGATTTTAGCATAACATTCCCTTACTTTGAAATGGCTGACCCCTATCTCAACACTAAATAAATAATACCTCAGTAAACTAAAAGTAGTACGATTAGCCAATAATGATACATGGCAGCTGGTATCGAACATGCCTTAAGCATGCAAATGAGTCTAGATAAGGAATAGAGACCCTGTCAAATACTCACTACAAGTTATACGGCTATTGCATGGGACTGTGTTGTTTGTACAATGGTACGCCACACAGATAGTTTCATGTGGTGGTCGTGTACACATATACAGCTAAAGCATACTATAAAAACTTAGATGCAAACCAATGATGAACATTGCCTTAGAGCAGTACGGTGCGGTGCTCTATTTACGTTTAGAGTTTGACATATCAAAACATCACGTGACTATTACACACGTCACCATTTTGTGGGGTTGAAGCAGACGATCCAAAAACAGCTTCCCAGGTCTCGACAAAATTTAATGTTAATACCTAGATATATTTGAATATTTTCATACCCAGACAATAACTGATCATACCCCAACCCTCCGCTCAGCTCCGGGTTGGGTCCAGTTAAGACATAATGTGATTTATAACTGAAAATCGTCCTAGAAGAATGCTGTGTACATCTTGCAGAATCAAAACAACCCGACTTTTGCGTCTATAAAGAAGCCGATTTGGAAGAAAAATAGGGTGAGTAAATAGCATAGAATTTCTAACTTTTGGCAAAAGTATACGTTTGTAAAGTAATTCACCGCCTGCTTCCTGTGTCTCGAGACTGGTTATTTCTATAACAACCTCTAAAAGCATATTGTTTTAATACTTTTACACGGAAGGGTTATTACAATGACTGCATTGTGGCGACCCGAGGGTTGGGCGCCTATAAGCCGGTTAAGGGTCAATGGTTTGGCTATGAATGACTGACTGATAGTCTCTCATTTATGGCTGGATCAACACGGTCCCAAGTCCGTGGTCACAGTGTGCTCATTCAATGATAACTAACATGTCGACAAACAAACCATTTTATGCCCAGTCGACATCCAAACCACTGAAAGGGTTGTATTTATCTTGTACGTGTATAATTATATATACTCGAGTCGTCAGGAAGCACGGTTATAAAACATTTATCAACCATGGTTGACCCAATATGATGTTGTCATTTATATATATGCTGTTCTCAAAGTTGTTTTACTACTTAACTGCGTTTCCAACGTTGGTTCGACGTTGATTTGACATTGAGTGTATGTTGGATATCATCTGCCTGGTATCACTCAGCTATCCCTTATTGAACACATTCATTTTTGTTTCTAGTGTCCCACAGGGCTCTGTGCTCAGACCCACATTATTCGTTTCCAAAAAGTTACCTTGGTATCACTCAGCTCTCCCTTATTGATCACATTCATTTTTGTTTCTAGTGTCCCACAGGGCTCTGTGCTCAGACCCACCTTATTAATTTCCAAAAATTACCTTGATGTGTTCCTAACCTGACTGGACCGCAGCACATCTCATCATGGTTCCCCTAATAGGGTGTACTTCTATTCAGATGTTATGTACCTCTTGAAATGTGCATATTTCAAGAATTTTACCTTTAACTCCATACTAATATACAAGTACTGTTTATGGCTAACTCATTACCTTAAGACCGGACTGACACCACAGCTCACTACGGCTCCTGTAAAAGGGAGTGCTTGTACTTCGCTAACACCATTGCGATATCGGGAGTGCTATTGCACGGGTTATTTTCCAACAAAGCCACCCTTTTTCCTCCAATTTTTATGTAAACAACCTTAGTTATTCCTTCTATTAAACTTCAGTTTATGAGTTATTATACCTTTTTAAATTTATTTTACGTTTAAGTTACTTTCATTTTATTTATCTATCCATTTCTTCATTAATCTAAGTGCCGAGATGGTCTTTTTAGTTATGTGTCTCTATCTACTTCCTAACGTTGTAGATTTTCATTTTCCTCACTTTTTAGTTTATACAACCAAAGCTTATATATACGGCTGGATAGGCCTAACGGCACTCGAGTTGTAGACGGACCGACATAGACAACGAGACTGATAATAACTTGAGTACTACCCTACCCCTGCACCACCCCTCCACTAACCCTACCACCATACCCCTACACACAACGACCCTACCTGGAGGATTTTAGCATAACATTCCCTTACTTTGAAATGGCTGACCCCTATCTCAACACTAAATAAATAATACCTCAGTAAACTAAAAGTAGTACGATTAGCCAATAATGATACATGGCAGCTGGTATCGAACATGCCTTAAGCATGCAAATGAGTCTAGATAAGGAATAGAGACCCTGTCAAATACTCACTACAAGTTATACGGCTATTGCATGGGACTGTGTTGTTTGTACAATGGTACGCCACACAGATAGTTTCATGTGGTGGTCGTGTACACATATACAGCTAAAGCATACTATAAAAACTTAGATGCAAACCAATGATGAACATTGCCTTAGAGCAGTACGGTGCGGTGCTCTATTTACGTTTAGAGTTTGACATATCAAAACATCACGTGACTATTACACACGTCACCATTTTGTGGGGTTGAAGCAGACGATCCAAAAACAGCTTCCCAGGTCTCGACAAAATTTAATGTTAATACCTAGATATATTTGAATATTTTCATACCCAGACAATAACTGATCATACCCCAACCCTCCGCTCAGCTCCGGGTTGGGTCCAGTTAAGACATAATGTGATTTATAACTGAAAATCGTCCTAGAAGAATGCTGTGTACATCTTGCAGAATCAAAACAACCCGACTTTTGCGTCTATAAAGAAGCCGATTTGGAAGAAAAATAGGGTGAGTAAATAGCATAGAATTTCTAACTTTTGGCAAAAGTATACGTTTGTAAAGTAATTCACCGCCTGCTTCCTGTGTCTCGAGACTGGTTATTTCTATAACAACCTCTAAAAGCATATTGTTTTAATACTTTTACACGGAAGGGTTATTACAATGACTGCATTGTGGCGACCCGAGGGTTGGGCGCCTATAAGCCGGTTAAGGGTCAATGGTTTGGCTATGAATGACTGACTGATAGTCTCTCATTTATGGCTGGATCAACACGGTCCCAAGTCCGTGGTCACAGTGTGCTCATTCAATGATAACTAACATGTCGACAAACAAACCATTTTATGCCCAGTCGACATCCAAACCACTGAAAGGGTTGTATTTATCTTGTACGTGTATAATTATATATACTCGAGTCGTCAGGAAGCACGGTTATAAAACATTTATCAACCATGGTTGACCCAATATGATGTTGTCATTTATATATATGCTGTTCTCAAAGTTGTTTTACTACTTAACTGCGTTTCCAACGTTGGTTCGACGTTGATTTGACATTGAGTGTATGTTGGATATCATCTGCCTGGTATCACTCAGCTATCCCTTATTGAACACATTCATTTTTGTTTCTAGTGTCCCACAGGGCTCTGTGCTCAGACCCACATTATTCGTTTCCAAAAAGTTACCTTGGTATCACTCAGCTCTCCCTTATTGATCACATTCATTTTTGTTTCTAGTGTCCCACAGGGCTCTGTGCTCAGACCCACCTTATTAATTTCCAAAAATTACCTTGATGTGTTCCTAACCTGACTGGACCGCAGCACATCTCATCATGGTTCCCCTAATAGGGTGTACTTCTATTCAGATGTTATGTACCTCTTGAAATGTGCATATTTCAAGAATTTTACCTTTAACTCCATACTAATATACAAGTACTGTTTATGGCTAACTCATTACCTTAAGACCGGACTGACACCACAGCTCACTACGGCTCCTGTAAAAGGGAGTGCTTGTACTTCGCTAACACCATTGCGATATCGGGAGTGCTATTGCACGGGTTATTTTCCAACAAAGCCACCCTTTTTCCTCCAATTTTTATGTAAACAACCTTAGTTATTCCTTCTATTAAACTTCAGTTTATGAGTTATTATACCTTTTTAAATTTATTTTACGTTTAAGTTACTTTCATTTTATTTATCTATCCATTTCTTCATTAATCTAAGTGCCGAGATGGTCTTTTTAGTTATGTGTCTCTATCTACTTCCTAACGTTGTAGATTTTCATTTTCCTCACTTTTTAGTTTATACAACCAAAGCTTGCAATGTTTGCAATAATTAGTGTTGTTGTGATCAGTGGGTAAGGGTTGACATCTGATCTGGACTTGCAATGTTTGCAATAATTAGTGTTGTTGTGATCAGTGGGTAAGGGTTGACATCTGATCTGGACTTGCAATGTTTGCAATAATTAGTGTTGTTGTGATCAGTGGGGTAAGGGTTGACAGCTGATCTGGACTTGCAATGTTTGCAATAATTAGTGTTGTTGTGATCAGTGGGTAAGGGTTGACATCTGATCTGGACTTGCAATGTTTGCAATAATAAGTGTTATTGTGATCAGGGGGGTAAGGGTTGACAGCTGATCTGGACTTGCAATGTTTTTAATAATTAGTGTTGTTGTGACCAGGGGGTAAGGGTTGACAGCTGATCTGGACTTGCAATGTTTTCAATGATTAGTGTTGTTGTGATCAGGGGGTAAGGGATGACAGCTGATCTGGACTTGCAATGTTTGCAATGATTAGTGTTGTTGTGATCAGGGGGGTAAGGGTGGACATCTGATCTGGACTTGCAATGTTTTTAATAATTAGTGTTGTTGTGACCAGGGGTAAGGGTTGACAGCTGATCTGGACTTGCAATGTTTTCAATGATTAGTGTTGTTGTGATCAGGGGGGTAAGGGTTGACAGCTGATCTGGACTTGCAATGTTTGCAATGATTAGTGTTGTTTCGATCAGGGGGAAAGGGTTGACAGTTTTTGTTCTTCAGATACACGAGTAAGTAAAGAAATGAATTAGACACACGGCTGCTTAGACGGAACTACTTTATGTGATGTATACATGTTTGCAGGAGTGTGTGTATCGCTCATATTATTTGATTCGGATAGCCAGTTGGCCATTTTGTTGGAAAGTAAATGTCCTTTTTGGCTTTCCGCTGTTGATGTTTCCATTAGGGTTTAGTTGTTTCATGTTTGTGTTTCTCCCCCGCCCCCCATCCCCTACACCCATCGGGGCTTGAATAATAGATTGGGCTGCACGATGCTTCCACGCAGAGCTGATACCGACCGCACTTGAGTACTGGTAATCCGCTTAGAACGTCTAAGCCTGCCTAGGAAAACTGCTGCGAGTCGGCCCGTCCATGCTTATAAACCCTATATTGGATTCATTGGGCGGCAGGGATTGAAATGTCATTTCATCTCAATGTCGGGAAAAAGTCCCACAAAAATGGAAGCAACGTCTCCAGAATGACCTAAATAGTGTTGACGGGGACGTTAAACCTCAAATCAAACAAACAAACATTCCCTTTGGTGTCTCTGATGGGATCCATTACGTGGACACGCCTATACAGATAAATAGCAAATGTTACCGCCGTAAAAGCGACAATATTAAGACGAAAAATTGTGATATTTGTCTCATTTCTGCTCAAAATATTTTAAGAGTAGAAATAAGAAAAATAAGGTATACCCCTGTAAACCCCAATTTTACTATATAAAAGAGGGGTTAAAGGGGGTCAGAATTATATGGGAATGTTTTCGTGATGTGTGAGTTTATTGTATCGATTACTGATCATTGCCTTCACTTCTATTTTACTTCCTGAACAAACTAGTATATTAATATATGAATCAAGTGTTACGAAATGAGCCCCCCACCCCACCACCCCCACCCCCACCAACACCCCAACACACCACACACACACACGCGCACACACACACATGCGCGCGCGCGCAAGCGTTAAGCATGGCGAAGTCATTTATTTTTTCTCTTTTCGCCTTTGTGTCCGTGTGTGATCAACGATTCACTGATATTGATAAACTAATCATGAATGGGTCGAACTTAAAACATATTTAAAGTGGTGAGGTAAAGACAAAATAATTTTAAAAAGTCATGACCATAACGTACGGAGCCCGGGAAGGGACATGATTTTTTTTTTTTATTTTATAAGTTGTGCGCACAAGATAATATCCTTCAGTCCAAGTGCGTGGGTCACCACCTACATTTGGCTTCTGTTACGCATCTTATGATACCGGGACGCCAAACTGATGTTCGCTTATAGAAGATGGGCAATGCACTGATGGATATAGCAGGCGTGTCGTATAACTCTCCACTCTCTTGTTCATGCGGACATGTAAAGGGAACCGCGAGAAAGCTTCGTGCTAGGTGCCTCTCATCTAGATCGATCACTTTGATGCGCTTGCATTTTTGTACACATCACGCTATCAAGTCCGTGAAATTAAGACCCCCTTAAACCCCACTTTATATAGAGAAAACTGCATGGGGTTTTCGTGGGTATACATTGTTTTCCTTATTTCTGCTCCAAGACATAGGTTGTGGGTACTCGTTAGAACCGCCTCATTGAGGCGGTATTTAACGAGCACCCACAACCTATGTTTTTAATATAAATAAGATAAATATCACTGATTTTCATCAGAAAATTAGTCATTTTTGGAGATTTGAAAAAAATGCACTATGTCGCACAGGTGTGTTAGCGTAATGACTACAACGGGTCCTCAGCCCATCCAACATGATAACAAGTCAGTGTAATGAACACCCAAGTATACCCAACTTTGCCTAGAGAAAATTTGGGTTTACATGGATATCAATCATTTTTCTTATTTCTGCTCCGCGACACAAATTGTTTGTACGGTCTCGTTAGAAGCGCCTCGATGAGGCGGTTCTAACTTGTACCTACAATTTATGTCTGGCGCATTAATTAGAAAATTATCACGAAATTATATCAGGAAAAAAACTGTTTTTGTTTTGTTTGATTTGAGGTTTAACGTCCCCGTCAACACTGTAAAGGTCATTTTGGAGACGTTGCTTCCAATTTTGTGGGACTTATACCCGACATTGAGATGAAATGACACCTCAAGCCCTGTCGCCCAATGAAACCAATAGGTTTTATTAGCATGGACGATTCCTGGACAGGCTTAGATCCTCTAAGCGGTTTACCAGTACTAGTGTGCGGGCCGGATTCAGCTCTGCATGGAAGCATCATACAGCCCATATATTTCTTCAAGCCCCTATGAGGAAAAAACTGTTTCTGGGATATAAAAGAATACAAAGAGTTATCATGATGACTAACAGTTTTTATTAACCCTTCTTGTACCAAATGGAATCTTCCGCCTTATATAAAGCAGGAGTCCATTTCAAAATTTAGGGATGTCAGGATGTTTTTTCTTCAAAATTTATTTGGAAAATGGCTGAACGTTTAGCAAACAGTATAGACCCTGATCAGACGCCGCGTTCTGCGGCGTCTGATCTGGGCCTGCACTGTTTGCCCTGGTCCCCGTTTTGGGGTTTCCGGTACTAAATGGGCTAACAACGGCAGACAACAACTGTGCTACCAAAGGAACTTAATTTTGTCCCATATTTAATAAAACAAAAAAGAATATTCCCATCAACAGGTTTGTACAGGCTAATTTCACCGACGGATAAGTTCTGCTGGAGGTTGCGGGTTCGACATTCTTTAGTGGATATTGATAATGAATCGTTACTCCGGTCGTTCTCGGCCACCGCCCATCAGGGTTTGACGAAATATATGGGCTGCATGATGCTTCCACGCAGAGCTGAAACCGACCCGCACACAAGTAATGGTAAACAGCTTAGAGGATCTAAGCCTGCCCAGGCAAAGCGGTGCGGGTCGGCCCGTCGATGCTTATAAACCCTATTGGTTTCATTGGGCGATAGCCGGCCTCGTTGGCTCAGTCGGATGCGCGTCTGACTGGTGATCAGGAGGACGTGGGTTCGACTCCCGCCGGGGTCGGCAACATTCTTTCGTGGAGATTGATCATGAAATCTTTTCTACGGTCATTCTCTCCCTTCCGCTGATTCAAGAAGGGCAGTTGTCAGTTTCTGGCGAAAGAATGTGCACTGTACTGGTTAACCGCTTACGTATAAGCCTGCCCAGGAAAGTGTGGATAGGTAAACTGACCGGCTCAAAAATGACCTAAATAGTGTTGACTGGGCCGTTAAACTCCAAAACAAAACAAATCATTGGACGACAGGGCTTGAGAAGTCATTTCATCTCAGTGTCGGGTAAAAGTCCCACAAAATTGGAAGCAACGTCTCCAAAATGACCTTTACAGTGTTGACGGGGACGTTAAACCTCAAATCAACAAACAAATACTCCGGCCGTTCACTTCATTCCGCTGTTTCAAGAAGGGTTACTGGTCATTTGTGGCGAAAGATGCACAAAACTGTTAAACCGCTTACGCATAAAGGAGCCGGAGAGAAAACCATCACAGGTCCGATCCCAGGAGGCACACATCGCTAAGGCAACCTCAAATCAACGTCGGTGCAACGTCATGACATTGCACCGATGTTGATGTGACGTTGCATAAATGTCATGACATTGCACCAACGTTGATTTGACGTCACAAATACGTCATGTGCCTGCTGGGGTGTGACATAAATAGTGCTACCCGGGTTATCTTAACTCCCAAACCATGAGCTGTTCGATCAATATTTAGTATGTGCACATCAGAGATAATAACCCGGATGTATGTTGTCACATGAGAATTTTTAGATAACTGTGCTGGACATATTATTCGTCAAGAGGACTAAAGTGCTGGGCTGAACTAAAAGCTGGTAGAGTATATTTTTCAGTTTTACGACAGTTTACATGTAACTGAAACAGCAGGTTAAAACAGTCGTGTGTCAAAATGGCGTCTTTCTTATCTGGTACAAGCATTTTTCAGATGTGGTGAAACAAGTCGCCCAACGGGCAACGATCGCTCACCTGAGAAATAGCACAGGTTGTCAGATTCAAGGCAAATTCGAACTCATCTGAAATATTATGCTTCAAGCTTGTCTTTGTCAACTAAAAGATTCAAAAAGAGTTGAGAAAAAGTGGAGATGCCATTTTTCGCTCATATTTATACTCAAGGGCAGGTAACTCCAAAGCTGTTGGTTCTGCGAGGCCCAAATTCGAACACGACTGTCCTGGTTATCTGCAAATTTGATAAAGTTCAGATCAGAAATGGCTGAGAAAAGATGGACAGGTCGTTTTCCAATTGTAGGCCTATGGTAAAATTTTCACGCCCAAGGGGACGTAAATGCGAAACCGGTTGTCAGATGCGAGCCAAATTCGAACTCGTCTTCAATATTTATGCTTGCCCTTGTTTCCTAAAAGTTTCAAAAAGATCATATCGAAAGGTTGGAGACATCTTTTTCCCTATTATAAGTCTGTAGAACGTGTCGTTTGCACAGTTCTGATCAAAACTGGTTCAAAACCTAATGCTGTGCTGCACATAAAAATTGAACAAGATTGGCCAGCTAGTAAGTGAGTCAATGGTCAAGAAAGCTTGTTACTAAACTTCATTTTGATTTGTTTAATTTGTGTGTGAAGTTAATTATTGAAAAAGTGGCATTTGTAGTAAAATTTAGCTTATAAATGTTGATATACATGTACACTTTCTGCGCTGAATGTATTGGCGCAAAAACCGTGTAAGTGCACTCAAGGATAAAACAGAATCAGAATCAGAATCAGAATTGTTACTGGTGACACGTCAAATGACATTCATACACCAGGACCTGTGATGTGGGAAGTTAGTCCCTAGCTCTAACCAAAGAGGTAAATTTAGCTACACAATCATCAGCACCTTCAGCTGTCGAAATAATCGAATCGGGAAGGGCATTCCAATCTCTAATGGTTCTGGGGAAGAACGACTCTTTATAAATGTCAGTTCTTGCGCTAAGGGTCTGAAACGCCATCGAATGGTGATTTCTACAGTATCTAGCTGGGGGAACAAGGTCATCTGTTGGAATGCTGGCAGCACCCTTTAGACCTTTGTATAAAAGGATCAGCCTACTGTCTTTTCTCCTTTTCTTGAGAGACTCCCATTTTAATTTTCCAAGTATTCCAGTCATGCTCCCAGTTTCAAAGCAGTAATTGCCTGTTACAAATCTAGCAGCTCTATTCTGAACTTTCTCAATTTCATCGTTAAGGACGACTCCACTGGGGTCCCAGATACAACTACCATATTCCAAGATTGGGCGAACAAGACCTTTATATGCTGCCTCTTTTACATCCTGAGGGCACTGATGAAGATTTCGCCTCAGGAAACCAAGCGTTCTATTTGCCTTAGTACACATGTTGCTAATATGAGTATTCCATCTCAAGTTGTATGAGATTGTCACTCCAAGGTATTTAATGGAGTCCACATTCTCGAGGACCGTTCCCTCTAAGGTGTAAGAAGCCTCAACTTTATTAGATCTCTTCCTAGTTATCTGCATAATATTGCATTTAACTGGCTGAAATCTCATGCCCCATTTACGTGCCCAACATCCTAATCTATCTATGTCAGCCTGAAGTTTCAATGAGTCATCTGTATCTCTAATTTCCCGGTAACAAACACAGTCATCTGCGAACAGTCTTATTTCTGAGTCAATGTCAGTGGAAATATCATTGATGTACAGGGAGAACAAAAGTGGACCAAGAACGGTCCCTTGCGGGACTCCAGACAAAACTGGAGCCCACTCCGAAGATTCACCATTAACAACAACCCGCTGTTTTCTGTAGCAAAGAAAGGAATCTATCCATTTTAGGGTCTTTCCCCCAATTCCATAACCAAATAACTTAGATTTAAGTAGTTCATGAGGAGGGGTGTCAAAAGCCTTCTCGAAGTCCAGAATAAATGTGTCCACCTGTCCCCCTTTGTCCAAGATTTTTACAGAGTAAGTGTATTCAGCGCTAAAACTGTGTAAGTGCACTCAGCGCTACAATTGTGTAAGTGCACTCAGCGCTATAACAGTGTAAGTGTACTCAGCGCAAAAACAGTGTAAGTGCACTCCAATCTAAAACTGTGTAAGTGTACTCAGCGCTTAAACTGTGTAAGTGCACTCAGCGCTAAAATTGTGTAAGTGCACAAACTAAGTTTCTTCAGCATTGCCTATTGTGAAACAGTAAATTAAAGGCTCTTGGTGGGTAATATCCCGCATTCTATACATTCTGCATGATTTTACATTCTCATTTTGCAATATAAAGCAGCAGGATTCAATATCTTTGAGGTCAAGTTTAATTTAAAACAGTTGGCGTAAAAACGGTGTAAACGTCAGAGCAGAAACGATGTAACTTGCAAAACGAATTGTAAAATGCTGAATTAAGTCATGATTTAGGCAGATCCCAGCTGTAGTACAAGCTCGTACTTATCATTACGAAAACACGCCCATACAAATGCATTGAAAACTTCACCGACAAAAAGATGACCATTTTAAGAGGAAAATTGTAATATTTTTTCTATTTATGCTCAAAATACAGATTGTGGGTACTCGTTAGAACCGCCTCATCGAGGCGGTTTTAACGAGTACCCACAATCTATATTTTAGAGCAGAAATAAGAAAAATAAGGTTTACCCCTGTAAACCCCAGTTTTACTATAAAAAAAACTAGGGTTCAAGGGGGTCAATATTATATAGGCGTGTTTTCGTGATGTTTTGGGCCAAATGTCAATTAGACCGATATTGCCTCTAGTAGACGATTATTATTATTATTAATATTATTATTTTTTTGTTGTTTTTGTTTTTGTTTTACGGCCCTTTCAAGATTATTTCACTCATATCAAGCCGATGGTTAACCAGAGGTAGGCGAAATCCGGAGTACCCGGCGAAAAACCACCTGTCCTTCCGTTGCAGAACTTGGCGTCTCACATGTAACCCGAGCGAGGCTCGAACCCACAGCGCTGAGAGACCTAATGTTTAAGAGTCAGCGGAGAGACGATTATTATTATTATTATTATTTTATTTTTTCATTTTCCTTATTTCAATTCTAA
The DNA here is from genome assembly GCA_963580285.1 of Lucinisca nassula. Classification (NCBI taxonomy): domain Eukaryota; kingdom Metazoa; phylum Mollusca; class Bivalvia; order Lucinida; family Lucinidae; genus Lucinisca; species Lucinisca nassula. The sequence goes on along the minus strand of OY757013.1, from coordinate 188,961,165 downwards.
AAGCAAAACACGGTTCTAACAGATATACCCAACAAATATATTCCAGCAGGCACACATCGCTAGGGCAGCGTCAAATCAACGTCGATGCAACGTCACGACGTTGCGCCGACGAAGATGTGACGTCGCACAAACGTCATGACGTTGCGCCGACGTTGATGTGACGTCACAAATACGTCAAATGTCTGCTGGGATATCTCTATCCTGAGGCGAAAAAGAGATTAAATCACTTAAACAGAGCCGATTGTTAATTAGACTGAGTTGGACAAAACCGGAGTAACAAGACAAATAACACCTACTTTTTCATCGCAGAACCTGGCGTCTCCCATGTATTGAGTCAGCACTCCACGGTGACACGTCAAAAAGTAGGCTTTATAGTGATGTTCATTTCACGGACGTGTCAACGTCTTGCATGTGGTTCGATCCGAATATCTTTGAAAATTAAAATGCATGTACATGTAAAATTTTTGTGTTTGAGGAGTTAATGTAAGCAAATAGTGCAGGCCCTGATCAGACGTTGCCTCGTGTGGCGTCTGGTCTGGGCTTGCACTGTTTGTCGAGGTAGCCCTTTAGGGGTTTCCCGCATGTAATGGTTTAATCAAAACATTCTTTATTTTGTCAACCAATACACCCACATCACTTGAAGAAGCCCATGAAATGATTAATGTTGAAACACACATACCCACGCACGCGCGCAGATAGTCACATGTACGTACACTTTATTTGGAAAAAAAATGCTAAAATGGTTCCGCTCCGCTGAACTAAAAATAGACAAAAAAAAAACTTAAAACAACAACTCCTCCTTGGCTAATGGTCCAATTTCAAAATAATTTCTAAAGAATGTTCCTTTGATGACCCTCTACCGAACTTATTAAAATGGTTCCACTCCGCTGAAGAAAATGGCAGCCAGAGCTAAAAACAAATAAATAAACGACATCTCCTCCTTGGCTAATGGTCCGTTTTTAAAATAATTCCACGGGAATATTGATTAGGTGACCCTCCGCTGAACAAAATAGCCACCAGAGCTAAAATAGAAAAAAAAAAAACACACACACACAAAAAAAACTCTAAACGACATCTCCTCCGAAGAAAATGGTCCGATTTCAAAATAATTTCACAGGAATGTTTCTAAGGTGACCCTCTACCACACTTGCTAAAATTGTTCTGCCTCGCTGAACAAAATGGCCACCATAGCTAAAATAGACAAAAACACTTTGAACGACATCTCCTCCTAGGCTGATGGTCCGATTTCAATATAAGTTCAGAGGAATGTTCCTTGGATGACCCTCTACCAAAATTGCTAAAATGGTTCCGCTCCGCTGAACAAAATGGCCACCAGAGCTAAAAATAGAAAAACCTTTAAAAGACATCTCCTCCTAGGCTAATGGTCCGATTTAAAAAAAAAAAAAAAAAAACAATTAACGGGAATATTTATTAGTTTATCCTCAAATGCTTCCACTCCGCTGAACAAATGGCCGCCAGAGCTAAAAACAGAAAAAAAAACTTCAAACGGCATCTCCTCCTTGGCTTATTGTCCGATTTCAAAAAACAAAAATCACAGAAATGTTCCTTGGATTACCCTCTGCAAAAATTACTAAAATAGTTCCGCTCCTCTGTCAAAATGACCACCAAAGCTAAAAATAGAAAACCTTAGAAAAGACTTTAAAGACATCTCCTCCTAGGCTAAGGGTCCGATTTCAAAGTAATTTCACAGGAATTTTCTTTGAATGACCCTCTACCAAAATTGCTAAAATAGTTCCGCTCCGCTGAACAAAATTGCCACCAGAGCTAAAAATAGAAAAACCTTAGAAAAACCTTTAAACGTCATTTCCTCCTAGGTTAATGGTCCGATTTCAAAATAATTTCACGAGAATACATATTAGGTTACCCTCTACCAAAATTGCTGAAATGGTTCTGCTCTGCTGAACAAAATGGCCGCCACGGCTAATAATAGATAAAAAACTTTAAACGACATCCACTTCTAGGCTAAAGGTCCGATCTCAAAATAATTCCACAGGAATGTTCCTTGGATGACCCTCTACCAAAATTGCTAAAATGGTTCCGCTCTGCTGAACAAACTGACCACCAGAGCTAAAAATAGAAGAAAAAAACAACAACTTTAAACGACATCTCCTAGGCTAATGGTCCGATTTAAAAATAATTTCACAGGATTGTTTCTTGGGTAACTCTCTACCCAAACTGCTAAACTGGTTCTGTTCCACTGAACAAAATGGCCAGCACAGCCAAGAATATAGTCAATGGCTCAATTTCAAACACAATTCACAGAAATGCTTCTGTTATTTCTGTACCAAAAATGATTAAACAGCATGGCTCATTTTAGCTCTGTTCCATTGAAACATCCTATCTACATGTAGTATTTTTGTACTGATGATTGAGGGGTGGTTGGGTGAGGCAAATGTGACGTGTATTATGCGTCACTGGGGCGAACAACTGATATTGGCTTATAGTAGGGCAAGGTCCGCTGTCCTTGCAACAAGTAAGGGTAGAGGAGGAGATTCGTAGTTTCTTCTGTTTCAACACTTTCATTCGTGTTTTGTCTTTCTCCATTATCACTCATTTTCTCCCGTTCTCTGGGAGACGACATAAAATGACCCACAAGGGTTGACATGTCAGTATACTCAAAACAATCCATTATGTACTGATGATTGCTTAAATTTCTGAAATAGGTTTGCTGTGCTGAACAAAATGCCCATACGACTGCAGAGGTAAAGACAGAAAATTCATTAAATAACTTTTTCCCCAATGTCTCAGTTTTAAAATAAATTCGACAGAAAAGTTCCTTGAGTGACCCCTCTACCAATATGCTTAAGTGGTTCTGCTGCATATGTACAAATTGTCTGTCAGAGCTAAATATAGAAAAAACCTGTAAACAAAAATGTTAGGACATCATAACTCAGGTGAGCGAATTCGGTCCATCATGAACCTCTTGTTTGTTTTTGTTTTTCAGAATGGCGGTCAGACTAGGAGACAATCCTGGACCCAGTGATGAATACAACGATCCCTTCTGTGAACTCTGTCAAAAAGCAAAAGGTTCATTTCTTAAACCATTTGGGTACTGTGAGGATTGTTATCAGTTCATGTGTGTCGACTGTCATACCTTTCACAATAACCTTCATGGAACTAAGGGTCACGTGGTTGTCACAGGTGAAGACATGCCAAAGTCAATGGCTGCCAAACCACCGCGGTACGGAGTTTGTTCTGACCATCCCAGACAGCGAAAGGATCAGTTTTGCTTTGAACATAAAAGTCTGGTTTGTTTACCGTGTTCCTCGAGTAAACATAAAAGTTGCGTTACCTGCAGTGTAGATCAGGCATGTCAAAATATTTCAACCTCTGAGGTGGACGTACTGTATGATGATATGAAGTCTTTAAAAACAAAGTTAGATTCTGTCAGACCATCGCTAGACCAAAATAAAGATAAACTGAAAGACGAGAAGGCGACCATGATGAAAGAAGCCGAAGTCATTTATAAGAAAATGATTGCTAAAGCTGATAAAATGTACCAAGATATGAAGACCCAAATAAACTCAGAATATCAATCCCAAGAATTATTGATGTCTCGGTATCAGAAAGACATTAATAGGCTAAGGTTGAAGGTGAAATCATCTCTTGACGAATTACAAGAATCCAAAGGAAGAGCGGTAGGCACAAACACATTTCTAAAAATGCATGAAATTGTCACAGACATAAATCAGAGCAAGTCTAAAGTACAAGATTTCTGTCAGTCTTTTGATTTAGTATCCATGAGATTTGTACCAAGTCAACGAGTACAGGAGTTCTTATCTTCATCCGAGCCCATGGGCTCTGTATCTACCATACAATCAAAATCTAAGATCAACATAGTTGTCCCAGAGATAAGTTTTCCTGTGTCTTCCTCTCAGCAAGCTATTGGTGGGAAAAAGAGTGGTGGAACAACAACTTCCCGGATGGCGAGGTCAGTTGTATCAGTGTCAGAGATAAAAGCCAGGAACCAGGGAAGATACAACATCAGGACAAAGGATGACAGTGGACGGTGCTGGATCACTGGTATTGATGTGACCAGTGACGGGAGAAGACTGCTGGTAGATAGATATAACAAGAAGGTAAAACTGTTCTCCCGAGACAAGAAGGTGAAACTGTTCTTCCGAGACATGACACTTCTCTCTTCACTTAGTATGGAAGACGATCCCTGGGATATAGCTGTTGTTAGTGATCAACAAGCAGTTGTCAGTATGGGTCACAAGCTTGTCATACTGGACATCACTGGTACAGACATGCGCATTACAAGAACACAACAATTGTCGTTTACAGTAGATGGTATCACTAAGTACAAAGATAAACTAATCATCACAAGTCCATCTCCAGACTCGGTGAAAATGATTGACCAGTCTGGTAAGGTTTACTGGTCAGTATCGTCTGATCAACAAGGGAGAGAACTTTTTCAGGTTCCTGAGTACGTCAGTAGTCATAATGATGGGAGAACATCCACTGTAATAGTGACAGACAATGGTAACAATACGGTGACGATAGTAGATGGAGACACTGGAAGGGTTCTCAACAGACGACAGGTGACCGGCCATCCTCGTGGTGTTACATGTGATGATCAAGGGAATGTGTATGTATGTTGCTGGTTAGCAAGGAAAGTGTTAGTTCTGTCAAAGGACTTGTCAGAGGAAAAGACACTGCTGACACAACAGGACGGTCTGGATAACCACCCACAAGCCATAGTGTATGATGTCAACACTCGTCAACTCATTGTGTCTTATTATGATCGGTCGTTGTTTGGTGGTTATGATACTATTGACTGTTTTCAAATTTCCTAACAATGTTTACAGAATAACTGATGATGAGTGACGATACGGATAAACGATCATTATCACATATATGAACAGTAGAAGAATGTCTATGTATGTTGCTGGGCAGCAAGGAAAGTGTTAGTTCTGTCAAAGGACTTGTCAGAGGAAAAGACACTGCTGACACAACAGGACGGTCTGTATGACTACCCACGAGCCATAGTATATGATGTCAACACTCGTCAACTCCTTGTGTCTTATTGTCATCAGTTGTTGTTTGGTAGTTGTGATACTATTGACTGTTTTCAAATTTCCTAACACTGTTTACAGAATAACTGATGATGAGTGACGACACGGATAAACGATCATTATCACATATAAGAACAGTAGAAGAATGTGTATGTATGTTGCCAGGAAGCAAGTGAAGTGTTAGTTCTGTCAAGGGACTTGTCAGAGGAAAAGACACTGCTGACACAACAGAACGGTCTGTATGACTGCCCACGAGCCATAGTGTATGATATCAACACTCGTCAACTCCTTCTGTCTTATTATGGTGTGGGGTTGTTGGCTGGTTGTGATACTAATGACTGTTTTCAAATTTCCTAATACTGTTTACAGGATGTCACTCATCATATAACTGATGATGCGTTGATGAGTTGCAACACGGACAAACGGTCATTATCGTACATAGGAACAGTAAAGGCGTGGGTGGTAAACGTTCCTTGTTACATATGCGAAATTTTCCCCGTCCTTCGGGGCTTGGAGAAATAGACGGGGCTGCATGATGCTTCCACGTAGAGCTGAAACTGACCACTCAGTAATGGTTAACCGCTTAGAATGAATGAGCCTGCCCAGGGAAAGTGGTAGGAGTCAAACCGTCCGATGCATATACGCATTTTAGTTTCATTGGGCGACAGGGTTTGAGGTGTCATTTCATCACAATGACGGGTAAAAGTCCAACATATTTGGAAACAACGTCTCTACAATCACCTAAGTAGTGTTGTCGGGGACGTTTAACCTAAATTCAAACAAACAAACAAAATACATAATTATGCGAACAAGGTAGGTTCAAGCGAGACTGCGCATAAACGCAGTCATGCCAGAACCTTCATTGTTCGTACATATCATAGGTCGTTATGACATGGGAAGGTCAGCATGCGTTTTACATTACGCTTGGACTTTGTACAGTCATAGAAGGGATGATCAGAAAACTTATTACATGACGCTTGGACTTGGTACAGTCATGGTAGGGATGATCGGAACACTTGTTACGTGATGCTTGGACTTTGTACCGTCATAACTGGGACAGTCAGTACGCTTGTTACGTGACGCTTTGTCTTGGTACAGTCATGCTAGGGAGGGTCAGGACACTTGTTACATGACGCTTGTACTTGGTGCAGTCATAGCAGTGATGGTCAGGGCATTTGTTACATGGCGCTTGGACTTTGTACAGTCACGGTAGGAACGGCCAGAACACTTGCTACATGACGCTTGTACTTGGTATAGTCATGCCAGGGACGGTCAGAACACTTGTTACATGACGCTTGCACTTTGTACAGTCATGGCAGGGATGGTCAGGACACTTGTTACATGACGCTTGAACTTTGTACATTCATGGCTGGGACGGTCAGTACAATTGTTACAAGACGCTTGTACTTAGTACAGTCATGGTAGGGATGAAAAGTACACTTGTTACGTGGCGCTTGTACTTGGTACACTCATGGAAGGGATGGTCAAGACATTTGATACGTGACGCTTGGTCTTGGTACAGTCATGGCAGGGACGGTCAGTACACGTGTTACTTGATGCTTGGACTTGGTACAGTCATGGCAGGGACGGTCAGTACACGTGTTACGTGATGCTTGGATTTGGTACAGTCATGGCAGGGATGAAAAGTACACTTGTTACGTGGCGCTTGTACTTGGTACACTCATGGAAGGGATGGTCAAGACATTTGATACGTGACGCTTGGTCTTGGTACAGTCATGGCAGGGACGATCAGTACACGTGTTACTTGATGCTAGGACTTGGTACAGTCATGGCAGGGACGGTCAGTACACGTGTTACGTGATGCTTGGACTTGGTACAGTCATGGCAGGGACGGTCAGTACACGTGTTACTTGATGCTTGGACTTGGTACAGTCATGGCAGGGACGGTCAGTACACTTGTTACGTGATGCTTGGACTTGGTACAGTCATGGCAGGGACGGTCAGTACACGTGTTACTTGATGCTTGGACTTGGTACAGTCATGACAGGGACGGTCAGTACACGTGTTACGTGATGCTTGGACTTGGTACAGTCATGGCAGGGACGGTCAGTACACGTGTTACTTGATGCTTGGACTTGGTACAGTCATGGCAGGTCCGGTCAGTACACGTGTTACGTGATGCTTGGACTTGATACAGTCATGGCAGGGACGGTCAGTACACGTGTTACTTGATGCTTGGACTTGGTACAGTCATGACAGGGACGGTCAGTACACGTGTTACGTGATACTTGGACTTGATACAGTCATGGCAGGGACGGTCAGTACACGTGTTACGTGATGCTTGGACTTGGAACAGTCATGGCAGGGACGGTTAGTACACTTGTTACGTGACGCTTGGACTTGATACAGTCATGACAGGGACGGTCAGTACACGTGTTACGTGATGCTTGGACTTGGAACAGTCATGACAGGGACGGTCAGTACACGTGTTACGTGATGCTTGGACTTGGTACAGTCATGACAGGGACGGTCAGTACACGTGTTACGTGATACTTGGACTTGGTACAGTCATGACAGGGACGGTCAGTACACGTGTTACGTGATGCTTGGACTTGATACAGTCATGGCAGGGACGGTCAGTACACGTGTTACGTGATGCTTGGACTTGGAACAGTCATGACAGGGACGGTTAGTACACTTGTTACGTGACGCTTGGACTTGATACAGTCATAACAGGGACGGTCAGTACACGTGTAACTTGATGCTTGGACTTGGTACAGTCATGGCAGGGATGGTCAGTACACGTGTTACGTGATGCTTGGACTTGATACAGTCATGGCAGGGACGGTCAGTACACGTGTTACGTGATGCTTGGACTTGGTACAGTCATGACAGGGACGGTCAGTACACTTGTTACGTGACGCTTGGACTTGATACAGTCATGACCGGGACGGTCAGTACACGTGTTACGTGATGCTTGGACTTGGAACAGTCATGACAGGGACGGTCAGTACACGTGTTACGTGATGCTTGGACTTGGTACAGTCATGACAGGGACGGTCAGTACACGTTTTACGTGATGCTTGGACTTGATACAGTCATGGCAGGGACGGTCAGTACACGTGTTACGTGATGCTTAGACTTGGAACAGTCATGACAGGGACGGTTAAACGTGTTACGTGATGCTTGGACTTGGAACAGTCATGACAGGGACGGTCAGTACACGTGTTACTTGATGCTTGGACTTGGTACAGTCATGACAGGGACGGTCAGTACACGTTTTACGTGATGCTTGGACTTGATACAGTCATGACAGGGACGGTCAGTACACGTGTTACGTGATGCTTGGACTTGGAACAGTCATGACAGGGACGGTCAGTACACGTGTTACGTGATGCTTGGACTTGGTACAGTCATGACAGGGACGGTCAGTACACGTTTTACGTGATGCTTGGACTTGATACAGTCATGGCAGGGACGGTCAGTACACGTGTTACGTGATGCTTAGACTTGGAACAGTCATGACAGGGACGGTTACACGTGTTACGTGATGCTTGGACTTGGAACAGTCATGACAGGGACGGTCAGTACACGTGTTACTTGATGCTTGGACTTGGTACAGTCATGACAGGGACGGTCAGTACACGTTTTACGTGATGCTTGGACTTGATACAGTCATGACAGGGACAGACAGTACACGTGTTACGTGATGCTTGGACTTGGAACAGTCATGACAGGGACGGTCAGTACACGTGTTACGTGATGCTTGGACTTGATACAGTCATGACAGGGACGGTCAGTACACGTGTTACTTGATGCTTGGACTTGGTACAGTCATGACAGGGACGGTCAGTACACTTGTTACGTGATGCTTGGACTTGATACAGTCATGGCAGGGACGGTCAGTACACGTGTTACGTGATGCTTGGACTTGGTACAGTCATGACAGGGACGGTCAGTACACGTGTTACGTGATGCTTGGACTTGATACAGTCATGGCAGGGACGGTCAGTACACGTGTTACGTGATGCTTGGACTTGGAACAGTCATGACAGGGACGGTTAGTACACTTGTTACGTGACGCTTGGACTTGATACAGTCATGACAGGGACGGTCAGTACACGTGTAACTTGATGCTTGGACTTGGAACAGTCATGACAGGGACGGTCAGTACACGTGTTACGTGATGCTTGGACTTGGTACAGTCATGACAGGGACGGTCAGTACACGTTTTACGTGATGCTTGGACTTGATACAGTCATGGCAGGGACGGTCAGTACACGTGTTACGTGATGCTTAGACTTGGAACAGTCATGACAGGGACGGTTAAACGTGTTACGTGATGCTTGGACTTGGAACAGTCATGACAGGGACGGTCAGTACACGTGTTACTTGATGCTTGGACTTGGTACAGTCATGACAGGGACGGTCAGTACACGTTTTACGTGATGCTTGGACTTGATACAGTCATGACAGGGACGGTCAGTACACGTGTTACGTGATGCTTGGACTTGGAACAGTCATGACAGGGACGGTCAGTACACGTGTTACTTGATGCTTGGACTTGGTACAGTCATGACAGGGACGGTCAGTACACGTTTTACGTGATGCTTGGACTTGATACAGTCATGGCAGGGACGGTCAGTACACGTGTTACGTGATGCTTAGACTTGGAACAGTCATGACAGGGACGGTTACACGTGTTACGTGATGCTTGGACTTGGAACAGTCATGACAGGGACGGTCAGTACACGTGTTACTTGATGCTTGGACTTGGTACAGTCATGACAGGGACGGTCAGTACACGTTTTACGTGATGCTTGGACTTGATACAGTCATGACAGGGACAGACAGTACACGTGTTACGTGATGCTTGGACTTGGAACAGTCATGACAGGGACGGTCAGTACACGTGTTACGTGATGCTTGGACTTGATACAGTCATGACAGGGACGGTCAGTACACGTGTTACTTGATGCTTGGACTTGGTACAGTCATGACAGGGACGGTCAGTACACTTGTTACGTGATGCTTGGACTTGATACAGTCATGGCAGGGACGGTCAGTACACGTGTTACGTGATGCTTGGACTTGGTACAGTCATGACAGGGACGGTCAGTACACGTGTTACGTGATGCTTGGACTTGATACAGTCATGGCAGGGACGGTCAGTACACGTGTTACGTGATGCTTGGACTTGGAACAGTCATGACAGGGACGGTTAGTACACTTGTTACGTGACGCTTGGACTTGATACAGTCATGACAGGGACGGTCAGTACACGTGTAACTTGATGCTTGGACTTGGTACAGTCATGACAGGGACGGTCAGTACACGTGTTACGTGATGCTTGGACTTGGTACAGTCATGACAGGTACGGTCAGTACACTTGTTACGTGACGCTTGGACTTGATACAGTCATGACAGGGACGGTCAGTACACGTGTTACGTGATGCTTGGACTTGATACAGTCATGACAGGGACGGTCAGTACACGTGTTACGTGATGCTTGGACTTGGAACAGTCATGACAGGGACGGTCAGTACACTTGTTACGTGACGCTTGGACTTGATACAGTCATGACAGGGACGGTCAGTACACGTGTTACGTGATGCTTGGACTTGGAACAGTCATGACAGGGACGGTTAGTACACTTGTTACGTGACGCTTGGACTTGATACAGTCATGACAGGGACGGTCAGTACACGTGTTACGTGATGCTTGGACTTGGTACAGTCATGGCAGGGACGGTCAGTACACGTGTTACTTGATGCTTGGACTTGGTACAGTCATGACAGGGACGGTCAGTACACGTGTTACGTGATGCTTGGACTTGGTACAGTCATGGCAGGGACGGTCAGTACACGTGTTACTTGATGCTTGGACTTGGTACAGTCATGGCAGCGACGGTCAGTACACGTGTTACTTGATGCTTGGACTTGGTACAGTCATGACAGGGACGGTCAGTACACGTGTTACGTGACGCTTGGACTTGATACAGTCATGACAGGGACGGTCAGTACACGTGTTACGTGATGCTTGGACTTGGAACAGTCATGACAGGGACGGTCAGTACACGTGTTACGTGATGCTTGGACTTGGAACAGTCATGACAGGGACGGTCAGTACACGTGTTACTTGACGCTTGGACCTTGTACAGTCAAGGCAGGGACGGTCAGTACACTTGCTACGTGACGCTTGGGCTTGGTACAGTCAAGGCAGGGACGGTCAGTACACGTGTTACGTGACGCTTGGACTTGGTACAGTCAAGGCAGGGACGGCAGTACACTTGTTACGTGACGCTTGGACTTGGTACAGTCATGGCAGGGACGGTCAGTACACTTGTTACGTGACGCTTGGATTTAGTACAGTCATGGCAGGGACGGTCAGTACACTTGTTACGTGACGCTTGGTCATTACACACGTGACGATTGTAGGTAGGTACGTACAGTACACTTGTTACGTGACGCTTGGACTTGGTACAGTCATGGCTGGGACGGTCAGTACACTTGTTACATGATGCTTGGACTTGGTACAGTCATGGCAGGGACGGTCAGTACACTTGTTACGTGACTCTTGGATTTGGTACAGTCCTGACAGGGATGGTCAGTGCACTTGTTACGAGACGCTTGTAAGTAGGGACGTACAGTACACTTCTTACGTGACGCTTGGACTTGGTACAGTTATGGCAGGGACGGTCAGTAAACTTGTTACATGATGCTTGTACTTGGTACAGTCATGGCAGGGACGGTCAGTACACTTGTTACGTGACGCTTGGACTTGATACAGTCATGGCAGGGACGGTCAGTTCACTTGTTACGTGCGCTTGGACATGTGGTAGTCATGGTAGGGCTGATCAGTGCACTTGTTACGTGACGCTTGTACTTCGTATAGTCATGGCAGGTAGGGTCAGGATACGTGTTACGTGACGCTTGGACTTGATAGTCGTGACAGGGGTGGTCAGTTCACTTGTTACGTGACGCTTGGATTTCGTACTGTCATGGTAGGGATGGTCAGTACACTTGTTACGTGACGCTTGTACTTGGTACAGTCATGGCAGGGACGGTCAGTACACTTGTTACGTGACGCTTGGACTTGGTACAGTCATGGTAGGGATGGTCAGTACACTTGATATTTGACGCTTGGACTTGGTACAGGCATGGCAGGGAAGGTTAGGACACTTGTTACGTGACGCTTGTACTTGGTACAGTCATGGCAGGGACGGTCAGTACACGTATTACTTGATGCTTGGACTTGGTACAGTCATGGCAGGGACGGTCAGTACACGTGTTACTTGATGCTTGGACTTGGTACAGTCATGGCAGAGACGGTCAGTACACGTGTTACGTGATGCTTGGACTTTGTACAGTCATGGCAGGGACGGTCAGTACACGTGTTACTTGATGCTTGGACTTGGTACAGTCATGACAGGGACGGTCAGTACACGTTTTACGTGATGCTTGGACTTGGTACAGTCATGGCAGGGACGGTCAGTACACGTGTTACTTGATGCTTGGACTTGGTACAGTCATGACAGGGACGGTCAGTACACGTTTTACGTGATGCTTGGACTTGATACAGTCATGGCAGGGACGGTCAGTACACGTGTTACGTGATGCTTGGACTTGGAACAGTCATGACAGGGACGGTTAGTACACTTGTTACGTGACGCTTGGACTTGATACAGTCATGACAGGGACGGTCAGTACACGTGTTACGTGATGCTTGGACTTGGAACAGTCATGACAGGGACGGTCAGTACACGTGTTACGTGATGCTTGGACTTGGAACAGTCATGACAGGGACGGTCAGTACACGTGTTACGTGACGCTTGGACTTGGTACAGTCAAGGCAGGGACGGTCAGTACACTTGCTACGTGACGCTTGGGCTTGGTACAGTCAAGGCAGGGACGGTCAGTACACGTGTTACGTGACGCCTGGACTTGGTACAGTCAAGGCAGGGACGGCAGTACACTTGTTACGTGACGCTTGGACTTGGTACAGTCATGGCAGGGTCGGTCAGTACACTTGTTACGTGACGCTTGGATTTAGTACAGTCATGGCAGGGACGGTCAGTACACTTGTTACGTGACGCTTGGTCATTACACTTGTTACGTGACGATTGTAGGTAGGTACGTACAGTTCACTTGTTACGTGACGCTTGATCTTGGTACAGTCATGGCTGGGACGGTCAGTACACTTGTTACATAATGCTTGGACTTGGTACAGTCATGGCAGGGACGGTCAGTACACTTGTTACGTGACGCTTGGATTTGGTACAGTCCTGACAGGGATGGTCAGTGCACTTGTTACGAGACGCTTGTAAGTAGGGACGTACAGTACACTTCTTACGTGACGCTTGGACTTGGTACAGTTATGGCAGGGACGGTCAGTACACTTGTTACATGATGCTTGTACTTGGTACAGTCATGGCAGGGACGGTCAGTACACTTGTTACATGACGCTTGGACTTGATACAGTCATGGCAGGGACGGTCAGTTCACTTGTTACGTGCGCTTGGACATGTGGTAGTCATGGTAGGGCTGATCAGTGCACTTGTTACGTGACGCTTGTACTTCGTATAGTCATGGCAGGTAGGGTCAGGATACGTGTTACGTGACGCTTGGACTTGATAGTCGTGACAGGGGTGGTCAGTTCACTTGTTACGTGACGCTTGGATTTCGTACTGTCATGGTAGGGATGGTCAGTACACTTGTTACGTGACGCTTGTACTTGGTACAGTCATGGCAGGGACGGTCAGTGCACTTGTTACGTGACGCTTGGACTTGGTACAGTCATGGTAGGGATGGTCAGTACACTTGATATTTGACGCTTGGACTTGGTACAGGCATGGCAGGGAAGGTTAGGACACTTGTTACGTGACGCTTGTACTTGGTACAGTCATGTCAGGGACGGTCAGTACCCTGGTTACGTGACGCTTGTACTTAGTACAGTCATAGCAGGGATAAACAGTACACATGTTACGTGACGCTTGTATTTGGTACAGCCATGGCAGTGATGATCAGTACACGTGTTACGTGGCGCTTGGACTTGGTACAACCAATGCAGGGTTGGTCAGTACACTTGTTACACGACGCTTGGGGTTGGTACATTTATGGCAGGGCCGGTCAGTACACTTGTTACACGACGCTTGGACTTGGTACTGCCATGGCAGGGATGGTCAGTACACTTGTTACACTACGCTTCGACTGGGTACTGCCATGGCAGGGACGGTCAGTACACTTGTTACATGACGCTTGGACTTGGTACTGCCATGGCAGGGATGGTCAGTACACTTGTTGCCTGACGCTTGGACTTGGTACAGTCATGTCAGGGGCGGTCAGTACACTTGTTACGTGACGCTTGGACTTGGTACTGCCATGGTAGGGACGGTCAGTACACTTGATATATGACGCTTGGACTTGGCACAGTCATATCAGGGACGGTCCGGTCACTTTTTACATGAAGCTTGGACTTGGTACTGTAATGGCAGGGACAGTCAGGACACTTGTTACGTGACACTTAGACTTGGTACACTAATGTCAGGGACAGTCATGACACTTGTTACGTGACACTTAGACTTGGTACAGTAATGGCAGGGACAGTCAGGACACTTGTTACGTGGCGCTTAGACTTAGTACAGTCATGAAAAGGATCGTCAGGTCACTTGTTACGTGATGCTTTTACCTGATACACTTCAGTGTTTGTGCAACTTCAGTCATGACATGGGATGGTTCGAACACTTGGTACGTGGCGTTTACACTTGGTACAATGTACACTTCAGTGTTTGTGCAACATCAGACAGGACATGGGACGGTCCGAACACTTGGTACGTGACGTTTAGACTTGGTACACTGCAATGTTTGTGCAACCTCAGTCATGACATGGGACGGTCAGAACACTTGGTACGTGGCGTTTAGCCTTGGTACACTGATATGTTTGTGCAACCTCAGTCATGACATGGGACGGTCCGAACACTTGGTACGCGACGTTTAGACTTGGTGCACTGCAATGTTTGTGCAACCTCAGTCATGACATGGGACGGTCCGAACACTTGGTACGTGACGTTTAGCCTTGGTGCACTTCAATGTTTGTGCAACCTCAGTCATGTCATTGGACGGTCAGAACACTTGGTACGTGGCGTTTAGACTTGGTGCACTGCAATGTTTGTGCAACCTCAGTCATGTCATGGGACGGTCAGAACACTTGGTACGTGGCGTTTAGCCTTGGTGCACTTCAATGTTTGTGCAACCTCAGTCATGTCATGGGACGGTCAGAACACTTGGTACGTGGCGTTTAGACTTGGTGCACTGCAATGTTTGTGCAACCTCAGTCATGACATGGGACGGTCCGAACACTTGGTACGTGGCGTTTAACCTTGGTAACTTCAGTCATGACATGGGATGGTTCGAACACTTTGTACGTGGCGTTTACACTTGGTACAATGTACACTTCAGTGTTTATGCAACATCAGACAGGACATCGGACGGTCAGAACACTTGATACGTGACGTTTAGACTTTGTACCCTTCAGTGTTTGCAACATCAGAGATTAAAGAAATGCTTAGGATAGTTGTTACACACTTGGCGTCTCTTATCATTCGAATTTCGCCAGTGCTTAAAGCAATTTTAAGGACAGAATGACTCTTTATTTTTCTTTTGGGTGACAATTGAAGGACTGACAAGGCGGATAGATTAGTCTGGACAAGTGGTCCCGAACCTGGACATAGACTCTTACATTAATGTACTTTTCGCAAACAGTATAGATCCCAGTCCGATGCAGCAGTCTGTGTGTGTGTGTGTGTGTGTGTGTGTGTGAATTCGGGTTTAACGTCGCTTTCAACAATTTTTCAGTCATATCACGACGGTGTCTGGTTGCGACAGGGAGCTCAATGCTCACGTTTATAGTGCTGCCTCACTGAAGTATCATGTCCCAGACACATTACATGATACCACACCCAGTCACATTATTCTGACACTGGATCGACCAGTCCTAGCTCTGCCCCGTAAATCTGAGTGCCAAGCGAGGAGCAGCTAGTACCATTTTTAACGACTTTGGTATGTCGCGGCCCGGGATCGAACCCGAGACCTCCCGTTCCCCGGAGCGGACACTACCAACTGAGCTATCGGGGCCGGTGCAGCAGTCTGTGGGGTCCGATCTGGGTGTACAGTGTTTGACCATGTCCCATATTGTCTTTGTTTGATTTGAGGTTTAACGTCCCCGTCAACACTTATAGGTCATTTTGGAGACGTTGGTTCCAATTTTGTTGGACTTTTACCCGACATTGAGATGAAATGACTTCTCAAGCCCTGTCGCTTAATGAAACCAATAGGGTTTATAAGCATGGACGGTCCCACTCGCACCGCTTTGCCTGGGCAGGCTTAGATCCTCTAAGCGGTTTACCAGTACACGCGTGCGGTCGGATTTCAGCTCCGCGTGGAAGCATCATGCAGCCCATCTATTTCTCCAAGCCCCGATGGGCGGGGTGGGGGTGGCGGTCCCATATTGTGACCTGAGTCATTGACAAGTTAACCGGTACAATATTGACAAATATTTTTCGCCACATGAGGGACCGTTATATGCGTTGCCAATTGTTTACTGTTTAAGGGGAGTGGATACACCTTCAGGGGAGGCAACTCCTGAAAACTTATCTGTATCCCATGTCAATAGGGGCCAACTCTTAAAGGAAAGAATTTGCTCCAGAACCTTGTGACGCGAACTACTTCCACATTTCTTCGACAGTTTTTGTACTGTACGTTTGTGTGTGGGTTAGTCCGCACTTTTTTCCCCTCAAATTGGCTCCCACGGGGGCATTGCTCATTTTTAGTGATAGCTTTTTTTTTTTTTTTTTTTTTTAGTTTGGGTTTTGGTTTTTCGGCATTTACAAGATTATGTCGCTCATATCGAGCCGACCGTTAATCAGAGGTGGGCGAAACCCGGAGCACCCGGGGAAAAAACACCTGACTTACCGTTGAAGATTTGGCGTCTCACATGTGACCCGAGCCAGGCTCGAACCCACAGCGGTGAGAACTCTAATGATTAAGAGTCAGCGCTCTTATCCACTAGGCCACGGAGGCCCGTAAATGGGCGAGGTTTAACTTTATTGGTAAGTTGTAGTCTCGTGGACGACAGCAGTAAGAAAACAAAGATTTGAAGGCAATGATCTGGAATGGCTATTATTACATAACACCATCTATTAAAGACACCAAACGGCCCCCGCCCATCAGGGCTTGAAGAAATAGATGGGCTGCATGATGCATAATTAAGTGTCAGTGCGGTTTCTTGATCAGACTAGCTAGTTTCGGCAAATTAGGCTACATCAGTGATGCTCACATTTTTTCAAACTTTCGAATCACAAAGGACAAGAAAAGATATTTGTTACACCATCAAGAAAACTGACACTTAATTATAGGCTCTCACCGCTGTAGTTCGAGCCCCACTCGGGCCACATTTGAGACTTCAAGTTCTGTAATGTGTTTATTTCTCCACACGCTCCAGTTTTTGCTTAACTCTGATTAGCGATCGGCCCGAAATAAGTGAAATAATCTTGAAACGGCCTTAAAAGAAACTGATATTTTCCAGCACTCTTTAGAAATATCTGAACCGGTCTATGGGTTGAAAGGGCTAATAAATATTAGAAGACTTAACTAAGTGTTGGCATTAGGAAGGCACGCATATTTCAATATATTGACAAAACTGGCGCAAAAAAGAGAACGCTTTCAAATAAAAATAATAATAAATCCCCCCCCCCCCCCCCCAGTGCGGTTTCTGGATCAGACTAGCTAGTTTCGGCAAATTAGGCTACATCAGTGATGCTCACATTTTTTTCAAACTTTCGAATCACAAAGGACAAGAAAAGACATTTGTTACACCATCAAGAAAACGTAACTATATAATTCAGACCGCCTTGAAACCCACTTTTATACAGCATTTGGTAAACCTTATTTTCATATTTCTGCTCTAAAACAAAGATTGTGGGTACCCGTTAGAACCGCCTCGATGAGGCGGTTCTAACGTGTACCCACAATCTATATTTTGACCAGAAATATGAAAAAATATCACGATTTTTTCATGTGAAATTTTCGTTCTTATGCAGTAAAATCTACAATGTATTTGTATATGCATGTTTTGTGGTATGTATAACCTAAGAAAACGAATGAACTTTGCAACTTGATTTATTTTATTTATTATTATTATTACTATTTCATTTTTGATCAAGCAGTAAAGACAAAGATCAGTTGCAACATTCTGAGATGTCTTATCCAAGGTTTCAGGCTTTACCAATGTCTGATTTGGCAATGTAAGGTGTGCATGGGTGGTATTCAAAACCAACAATAAAATAACCTTTATCTGTGTAAATATTTTATCTGCAAAGTTTTGTTGTATCAAATGACTTTTTATACCCCACCACACGATAGTGGCGGGGTATTATGTTATACCCTCCGGTGTCTGTCCGTCCGTCCGTACGTCCGTCCGTCCGTCCGCACCATTTCCGATCGATAACTTGAGTAATTTTTAACGATTTTTTTTTTTAAATTTTGAATACATGTATATATCGGGAATGAGTGGTATGGGATTGTTAATGGGCAAAATCCGTTAACATTTGACAGAGTTATGGCCCTTTTTAGTTCAAAATAAGGGGTTTTGGGGCGTTTCCGATCAATAACTTGAATATTTTTTCACGGATTTTCTTCAAATTTTGTATACACATTGGCATTGGGTATGAGTGGTTTGGGATTGTAAATGGGCAAAATACATTAACATTTAACGGAATTATGGTCGTTAAAAATTCCGATTAAATGGTTTTTGGGGACTTATTCCTTTACTATATGGAATATTTGGATGAAACTGCACTGATGTATAAACGACCATAATAAGCAGGTTTTGTGTTGTGAATACACAAAATGCGTTAACATTTAACGAAAAATTGGTCGTTAACATTTCCCATTAAATAGTTTCTGCGCATTTATTCCTTTAATTTAAGGAATATATTGATTATCACTGCCAGTGTAGTGGTTAGAGCGCTGGACTACAAATCCTATTGTTGACTATGAATCTGAGGGGCGTGAATTCAAATCTCCGTCGAGGAATGGAATTTTTTTTTTTTTTTTTTCGTTTTTTCTTTTTTTTTTGTGTGTTCTTTTTTCTTTTTTCTTTTTCTTTCTTTTTCATTTTGGCAATGAATTTATTTATTTATTTTTTTTAATTTTCCTCATTTTTGGTTTTTCATTCCTTTTTTTCCCCTTTTTTTTCACCCTTTTCTTCTTTTTGTTATACCCCATCACACGATAGTGCTGGGATATTACAATATACCCTCCGAGAAGCCTCCGTGGTGTAGTGGTTACGCTACTCGCCTTGTAAACCAGGGATCGCAGGATCGATCCCGGGCTTCTCCAGACTTTCGGATGAGTCTTTAAACCGAGGTCCCGTCTCCGTATGACCTTAGCTGTTGGTGGGACGTAAAACTCAAACACTCACTCACTCACTCACACTATACCCTCCTCCGGTGTCTGTCCGTCCGTCCGTCCCCACCATTTCCGACCAATAACTGGATTAATTTGTGCTATGAATCTGAGGGGCGTGAGTTCAAACCCCCGTGGAGGAATGGAATTTTCTTTTTTTTTTTTCCTTTTTTCTCGTTTTTTCTTTTTTTTTCCGTTTATTTTTCTTTTCTTTCTTTTTTGCAATATTTTTTTTTTTTCGTTTTTTTTCCCATTTTTTGTTTTTCATTCCTTTTTTTTACCTTTTTTTTATCCTTTTCTTCTTTTTGTTATACCCCATCACACGATAGTGCTGGGATATTATAATATACCCTCCGGTGTCTGTCCGTCCGTCCGTCCGTCTGTCCGTCCGTCCATCCCCACCATTTCCGACCGATAACTGGATTAATTTTTCACATTTTTGTTTTCAAATTGTGCCTACATGTTTATATCGGGAATGACTTTTTTTTCTTTTCTTCTTTTTGTTATACCCCATCACACGATAGTGCTGGGGTATTATAATATACCCTCCGGTGTCTGTCCGTTCGTCCGTCCATCCACACCATTTCCGACCGATAACTTGATTAATTTCTCACAATTTTTTTTTGGAGTTTGCGATCAATAACTTAAGAATCTTTTCATGGATTTTCTTCAAATTTTAAAACACTAAAGGACACATATTATTGCCAAGGACAGTCACTCTGCTTTTCTGGTTATTGTATTATCTGCCCTTTTGATATACATGTATGTAGTTCCTTTACTATATTGAATGCCTTAGTGAAGTTTTACAGATAACTATAACACTCAAAAGTACCACTATTATGGGCAAGGCTATAACCATATTATCTTGCAGTGGTGGGGTATCATGCAGTGTTAGCGTGCTTTTATTGTTGTTGGTAATCCAATGACTTTTTGTTTAAATGCTGTACATTTATAGACATTGTCGCCGTATAATAGTATAACGTTTTACCCGAGTTGTGCGACCAAAATGACTCAGATCAGACTGCTGCCCCGCCAAAGACCCCCATGCGAGAATCGTCCGTTACGGGACTTATCTTGCTTTGCTCTAACCACCACTCTGGACGCTCCCGCCATCATGCCATACGAACTTGAATCCCTTTATTTGTATTTGGCCGAAAATGCATAATGGTAATCGAATACTCGTATCATACATATTTTACCGGCTCATATTAAGCGAAACATATAAGGAAGTTTTAAAGTAATCTTAGTCATGTCACGCGAAATGGAAAACTCAAATCTTCCCGCGTACACACCCGGTTATAAGCGTTTACAAACGAACGTTTTGTGGCCCACACATGCCTGTCGCGGTCAATCTAAATGCGACACTTAATGAATTCCACAGTGGTTTTGTTAGAAAGAATATCAAAGCCCGGCCCTGGAGAAATGATCTGTGCCAATGGTAAGTTACAGGCTTCAATTATGAATTTACGGGATTTGATTACGGGATTACGGGACATTGAGATGAAATGACATCTCAAGCCTTGTCGCCAAATAAAACCAATAGAGTTTATAAGCATATACGGACCGACACTCGCACCGCTTTGCCTGGGAAGGCTTAGATCCTCTAAGCTGTTTATCAGTACTAGTGTATGGGCCGGTTTCAGCTCTACGTGGAAGCAGCATGCAGACCATCTAACATATGAGTCCGCACAAAAACTGCAGTCCGGCTTGTTTTCGGATATTCTGGATTTTGTATATGGTCAGTGAGAGTCAAGGGATACTAAGGGACCGTATGGTCACCAAACTTGTTTTCATTATTGTTATTTCTTCTTTTCGATTTGAAAAGGGTGTATGTTTTCTTTTCTTGGAAGCATTTCAGCCTGAATAAATATGTTATCGATGTCTTTATGTCTTTTTGTTTACAAGAATAAATAATCATATGAAAATTTATAAACAAAAAGATCAGTATCTGTTGTAAAAAAATCAATTCAAAAGAGGCATCTAAACAAAATGGTTGCCATTTAATTTTCTATCCCAACGTACAACACCTACATAGAATAACAATTGCACAAAAGGACGAATCGTCCCCGTTTTGTGATGATCTCCAGGACGAAACCTCCCGTTATCGCGGTAGTCAGGGGTTTTACCCGGGCTCACCCGCAACCTCATCGATATTTTTTATTGGTCTCCCCTAGTTTATTTATAAACTCTGAATCGACTGCTATTATACCTTGGACTTTTAAGTTATTTTAAACTGAAGGGAATCTGGCATAACTCAATTTTGAAATTTAGGGATGTCAGATTATGTTTTCTTCAAAATTAATTTGGAAAATGGCTGAACGTTTTGTTAACAGTGTAAACCCTGATCAGTCACCGCGTTCTACGGCGACTGATCTTGGCCTGCACTGTTTGCCATTTGGGGGTTTCCGGTACAAAATGAGTTAATCCGTACTAAGATATAAAATGACGCAAGGCGAATTAACCTACGGTGCTTTTATGAATGTAAACTGTATATTTTTGGAAAGGAAACATGAAGACAGGTGCGTTCATGAAATAAAATGACAGAAAATATAAATTATGCTCTTCAGCTCTATCAGCAGTTCAAGCAACGTCTCCAAAATGACCTTTACAGTGTTGACGGGGACGTTAAACCTCAAATCAAACAAACAAAACATTTATAGATATGAGGAACTTTTGAATATTTTCTCACTGATGTCTCGGCGGTGATAAGGTCATCTGCAGTAGCTAGCCAAGTCTAAATCTGGGTTGATTGTCGACTACAATCGACACAAAATGGGAAATGACATCTGCTGCAGTCGCTTTGCGCGACCTAATCTTAATGAATGACGTGGCGAGAGAACCTACGACCTTACTGTGTGACTTTCCAATCAGTATCATAATGAATGACGTGGCGCGAGCACCTTCGATCTTACTGTGTGACTTTCCAATCAGTGACATGTATCACTGCCCACTACCGTAGATTCTGAAGAATGTTCATATACCGGATAAACTATATGTAAACTGAGAAATATCTATAAACTGTATACAAGCATTGCGCGACCTTATCATAATGAATGACGTGGCGCGAGAACCTACGACCTTACTGTGTGACTTTCCAATCAGTATCATAATGAATGACGTGGCGCGAGAACCTACGACCTTACTGTGTGACTTTCCAATCAGTATCATAATGAATGACGTGGCGCGAGAACCTACGACCTTACTGTTTGACTTTCCAATCAGTATCATAATGAATGACGTGGCGCGAGAACCTACGACCTTACTGTGTGACTTTCCAATCAGTATCATAATGAATGACGTGGCGCGAGAACCTACGACCTTACTGTGTGACTTTCCAATCAGTATCATAATGAATGACGTGGCGCGAGAACCTACGACCTTACTGTGTGACTTTCCAATCAGTGACATGTATCACTGTCCAGTACTGTAGACCCTGAAGAATGTTCTTATATTGGATAAACTATAGAGTGTGGGTGCTCGTTAGAAACGCCTCGACGAGTTTTAACTTTGAATTCCAGCTCGATGAGGCGTTTCGAACGAGTACCCTGAATCTATATTTTGAGCAGAAATAAAAAATATATAACATTTTTCATCTTAAAGTTTTCGTTGTTTTCAGCGGTAAAGTTTACAATGTATTTGTATAGGCGTTTTTTCATAATGGCTACTTTTTTAATATTTCTGTCTTTCCTCGTGTTAGTCCTATATGGGCAATATATGTTAATACTTTGAAACGGCGTTAACATGATACCACTATACCAAATAAAAAAATAATGGAAGAGGTTTGTGACAGACGTCTGTCACTAGCCAATTCACGTAGAATTTGCTGCTGACAGACGTCTGTCACCAGTCAATTTACGTGAAATTTGCTGCTGACAAAAGTCTGTCTTCAGCCAATTCACGTTAAATTTGCTGCTGACAGACGTCTATCACCAGCCAATTCTCGTAAAATTTGCTACTGACAGATGATACGAATTATGAGCTCATTTTCGTTTTAACTTTGAATAATATTAGGGGTAATATTGGTATTGCTATTAATCGAAGCTGTGGAAAGCGAATCACGGATTCCCGGAACAATTTTCAATCTCTTAGTCCGCACGTTAGCGTACATGCATATAAATACAGGTCAATTCGATAGGCCGGCCTTTAGTAGCCCAGTCGGTTGCGCGTCTGACATAGATCAGGTGGTCGCTGGTTCGATATATGACGGGTCGGCAACAGTTTGTTTTCTTTTCTACGCTATTTTGTAAGAGCATTTCACTGCACATCACGAAATCACGCCTATATAATTATGACCCCACGTAAACACCACTTTTATATAGCAAATGTTTGTTTGCTTGAATTGAGGCTTAACGTCCCCGACAACATTATATAGGTCATTTTGGAGACGTTTCCAATTTTGTGGGACTTTTACCCAATATTGAGATAAAATGACATCTCAAGCCCTGTCGCCCAATGAAACCAATAGGGTTTATAAGCATGAACTCACACCGCTTTGCCGTCTCAGGCTAGGGTCTTCTATAACTTCTTAACGGTTTCCTAGTACTAATGCTCGGTAGGTTTAAGCCCTACTTGGAAGATCATTCAGACCAGTCTATTTCTACAAACCCCGACGGGCGGTCATACGGCTTTCTTATGGTAAGTCTACAGCATACATCTGTCGGCAGCAAATTTTACGAAAATCGGCTATTTACAGACGTCTGATACTAGCTAATTCACGAGGAATTTGCTGGTGACAGACGTTTGTCAGCAGCAAATTCCACGTGAATTGGCTGGTGACAGACGTCTGTTAGCAACCACTCCGAAAAAAATAATACTTTAGCTACATTGACCCAGTAAATTACGGAAGCTGCAATAATGTTTTTCTTCTTTTAATATATTACATTAGGAAAACACGCCTAGACAAATATAGTGTAATTTTTACGCCGAAAAAAAAAAAGATGAAAAATTGCGATTTTTTTTCTTATTTCTGCTCAAAACATAGATTGTGAGCACTCGTTAGAACTGCCTCATCGAGGCGGTTCTAACGAGTACCCACAATATCTGTTTTAGAGCAGAAATAAGAATAAAAAGGTTTACCCCTGTAAACCCCAGTTTTACTGTATAAAAGTGGGGTTCAAGGGGGTCAAAACTATATAGAAACTACCACTTTTGGACAGTTTGTTAATGTACAATTTTCAAAACGCACACTTTCTGAACCAGCACATTTATTTTGAAATTTCCAAACATTACCTGTTTTGATTCTTGACGGGAAAGATTGGATCACATTCCCCGCCTAAGAGCTAAAGTTGCGTGAGCCTTTAGGCGAGGGTAAATATCGCCTTCAGACGGGGTATGTGATCCCGTGTTTCCCGTCAAGAGGAGCATATGACACGTGTGATGAGCTCTTGAACTACTGAATTTGTTATACTGGAAAGCTTTTGACGTCATTTTGTAGTCTGTTGCGACTATTTTCAAAAGAATTCTTTCGACAAGAACATGTTTACATGTGACGTCATCAAACCCGCCATTCTGCACGTTGATCGCGGCGCTCAGTGGGAAAAAGTTTACGTCATGTTAGAATGACTTTTTAGCTCCACTTCTAGATATTTAGATGATTTATTAAATATTGATAATACCTTTTTCGATGGTTTGATCAGTCGGAGTTACCCCCAGAACTTCAGTTAAATAAAGCAAATTCTTCTGACACCGAGGCCCCGTTTTTGGCTTTACATCTATCTATTGTAGATGGGTTTGTTTCGTGCAAAATTTATGATAAACGCGATGACTTTGATTTTGAGATTGTAAATTTTCCTTTTTTGGATGGTGATGTTCCTCGTGCGCCATCCTATGGCGTTTATATTTCGCAATTAATTCGATTTGCTAGAGTGTGTAGTCATGTAACTGACTTCAACACGCGTAATAGATTATTAACGGATAAACTTCTTAATCAGGGTTATCGGTACCATAAACTACGCAGAGCCTTTCCAAAATTTTATAGACGCCAGTCTGATTTAATTTCAAAATTCAATATTGGACTTAAATCTCTTCTGCAACAAGGTCTATCGGAACCCGATTTTTATGGTGACTTAGTATATAAATTCAGAAAAATATATAACCGCAATGACTTTAGCACCCAATTTCGTAAAATCATTCTTCGATATAAAAAGATTGGGTACAACATGGATATTTTACGACAGACTGCATGCATGGTAGTTAACCCAATCACGGTTGGCAACTTTGCTTCCCTCTTTAATTGCACGCCGGTGGGTCAAGCCTCAGATTCTATGACGGCTCCAACGTGGAGGCTTATTGAGAATTAGAGAGATCTAATTCAAGGTAATGTTGGTTGGTGCCTGATGCTTTGTCTCTGGTCGGGCCCATCGGAGTCTAACTGTTGGTTTTCTTTTGCTCCAGCATTTCAGTGGTTTCTTGCTATCGAGTCCTCACCGTTGTCTCGCCTCTGTGGTTCTTTGATTATTTGTGTTCACGGAGATGTTGCACTGATGAGTTAGAAGGCTTTCATGCGGACTGAACAAATTATTTGTCTAAATCGCGACGGAAGTAAGGGCGAGGATTGTGGCCACGTAAAATCGATTTAAGCCCCCCATGTGGAAATCTTTCCACTGACCGTTCCAAGGCGGTTCTTCTGTGGCGATTTATTATTTACTGTGTGTATCACTTGTGTCTTTTTATTTTGGATGGCCATATGGCCATTTTGTGGGAAAGTAACTATTCTTATGGCCTTCCTTTGTTTAGGTTTCCATTATGGTCTGGTCGCTTAATGTTTGTGTTTCTTTCCCTTTGGTGTCTTTGATGGGTGCAGTAAGTTAATTGTATCGATTCCTGATCTTTGTTTTACTTCTACTTTATAATGGAAAACAACAAAATAAAGTACCGAATGAATGCAAAACAATCAGAAGTTTGTATTTATTTATTCACTGGCTGGAAATTATTTTGGTGCATGAAATTACAGTAAACTTCCGCTATTAAGACCACCTAATATTAAGACTAATTCTGCTTTATATAGCTTATTTAGAAGGTTGCATTTATTCTTTCTTTGTGTATTCTGCATACAGTGTCCTCTGGTCATGGACCACCTTTTGGGCTGTTCAAAAGTGGACTTAAAGACCACCTTTGGGACTGTTCAAAAGTGGTCTTAAAGACCACTTTTGAACAGTCCCATAGGTGGTCTTAATATAGGAATTTTACTGTATGCTGCTTTATTTCTTCTCAACTGAGCAGCTTACTCCAAGATGGATGACATCGAAACCAAGCGCGAGAGGGTTTTTAATTTTTGCTCACGGGGTATATGAAAAATAATTACCCTTGCGCTGTCCAATCGAAATCCTAGACAAATCTTTGCAGTTTAACAAAGAATTACATTTCATAGTACTACCGGTATATAAATTCATAACTTAATTTGAAGTAATGGCTTTTTAAGTTTAGAAATTTTATTAGTAAAGATTTTCCTAAATTTCTCAAGGAATCTGTCATTTCATGCTGGACTGTACTAGGATAGAGGACGTTGTAAGATTACTTCTTCGTATGTCACATATATAGGGCTTGACCTTACTAGGATAGAGGGCGTTGTAAGATTACTTCTTCGTATGTCACATATATAGAGCTTGACTTTACTAGGATAGAGGGCGTTGTAAGATTACTTCTTCGTATGTCACATATATAGGGCTTGACCTTACTAGGATAGAGGGCGTTGTAAGATTACTTCTTCGTATGTCACATATATAGAGCTTGACTTTACTAGGATAGAGGGCGTTGTAAGATTACTTCTTCGTATGTCACATATATAGGGCTTGACCTTACTAGGATAGAGGGCGTTGTAAGATTACTTCTTCGTATGTCACATATATATAGCTTGACTTTACTAGGATAAAGGGCGTTGTAAGATTACTTCTTCGTATGTCACATATAAAGGGCTTGACCTTACTAGGATAGAGGGCGTTGTAAGATTACTTCTTCGTATGTCACATATATAGAGCTTGACTTTACTAGGATAGAGGGCGTTGTAAGATTACTTCTTCGTATGTCACATATATAGGGCTTGACCTTACTAGGATAGAGGGCGTTGTAAGATTACTTCTTCGTATGTCACATATATAGAGCTTGACTTTACTAGGATAGAGGGCGTTGTAAGATTACTTCTTCGTATGTCACATATATAGGGCTTGACCTTACTAGGATAAAGGGCGTCTTGTGAGATTACTTCTTCGTATGTCACATATATAGGGCTTGACTTTACTAGGATAGAGGGCGTCTTGTGAGATTACTTCTTCGTATGTCACATATATAGGGCTTGACTTTACTAGGATAGAGGGCGTCTTGTGAGATTACTTCTTCGTATGTCACATATATAGGGCTTGACCTTACTATGATAGAGAGCGTCTTGTGAGATTACTTCTTCGTATGTCACACATATAGGGCTTGACTTTAATAGGATAGAGGGCGTCTTGTGAGATTACTTCTTTGTATGTCACATATATAGGGCTTGACTTTACTAGGATAGAGGGCGTCTTGTGAGATTACTTCTTCCTATGTCACATATATAGGGCTTGACCTTACTAGGATAGAGGGCGTCTTGTGAGATTACTTCTTCGTATGTCACATATATAGGGCTTGACCTTACTAGGATAGAGGGCGTCTTGTGAGATTACTTCTTCGTATGTCACATATATAGGGCTTGACTTTACTAGGATAGAGGGCGTCTTGTGAGATTACTTCTTCGTATGTCACATAATTTTTATATAGGGCTTGACGGTACTAGGATAGAGGGCGTCTTGTGAGATTACTTCTTCGTATGTCACATAATTTTTATATAGAGCTTGACTTTACTAGGATAGAGAGCGTCTTGTGAGATTACTTCTTCGTATGTCACATATCTATAGGGCCTATCAAACTTTTCCGGCGGAAGTTGTGTTTTGCAGCTACATGAAAGCCTTTCTTCCCTATATCTCTTTTTCGGGCCTGCTATTTGCCAATCGACCCAAAGTTACTAAATTATCAAGGCGGTTTCTTGATGTTGTACATGTGACAATCGCTAACATGGTGAAATTAGGTAATGAGCTCTCGTCGCTGTGACATTTGAGTATTTTGTGTTTTATTTGTTTTGATATTTACATCTCCGTCGATACTATTTATGCCATTTTGGAGGTATTTCTTTTCGATTTCGTAGGACTTTTACCCGGCATTGAAATAAAATGACAACTCAAGCCATACCGCCCAAAGAAACCGCTAGTGTTCAAGGAGCGGTTCGCCCTGCACCATTGGACAGGCTTAAACCTAAGTGGGTTACCAGTACTCAAGTTCGGTCGGTTTCGTATGTTTGTATTGGAGTTTAAAAGCCCAGTCGACACTATTTAGGTCATTTTTGAGCCGGTCAGTTTACCTATCTACACTTTGACCGCAGAAAAGATTTCATGATCAATCTCAACGAAAGAATGTTGCCGACCCCGGCAAGTATCGAAGCCACGTCCTCCTGATCACCATTCAGACGCGCATTCGTCTAAGCTACCGAGGCCAGCTCGGTCGGAGAAGGTCCTTGCAGCCCAATCTATTTCTCCAATGGATGGGCGTTGAATCAGAGGCTTGTGTAAAGTAAGCAATCTAACACATAGACTGGAATCATATCCTGGGACACAGGCAAACAGTACACACATAGGGCGAACTTATTTACTTAAACTACAGAAATATCATTCATAAACGGAACAGACTAAGTTTCCTTCAAGCATTCATTCAAATTCAAAAGACTCACCAGTGCATATAATAATAATGCGGTGTATAGCATTGTGAAATAACAGTATTAAGTCATTTGAACCGGCACATGACAAAACCTACAATAAGACCCGTGCTATGGTCGAAGACTCAATTCGACCAGCCAGTAAGGTCAGCCTTGTCGGATCATTCTCTTATTGTCCTATGAATAGTCTAGATGGTAAAGACGGCTCATGCGAACAGTGAAGACTCTGATCAGACTGTGCGGATGCGCAGGCTGATCTGAGTCTTAGCTGGTCGCCCAGGTCTTATCTTAGATTTTGTTGTGCGCCGGCTCAATTATAATTTAAGTAACTTGTCACGCAGTCGGTAAATATCATTTGACATGGGCAAAACGTAAAAAACATATTGTCATAAGTTGAAAGAGGCGACAAATCTATTTGGAGCCCATCCGAGAGAGCAATCTGCTCTAAATATGCCTATTCAAATATATTGACAATTTTACCACCAAAACTTGAAATTTTTCAGATAAAAATTCTGATATTCTTTTTTCAAATTTCTTTTCAAAACATAGATTGTGGGTACTCGTTAGAACCGCCTCGCTGAGGCGGTTCTAACGAAAATCGAGGCGATTCTAACGAATAAGCGCAATCTATATTTTTGCGCAGAAATTAGAAAAATAATGTATCCCCCTATAAACCCCAGTTTTACTATAAAAGAGTAGCGTTTGAGGGGGTAAAAAATATTTAAGCGTGTTTTCGTGATGGAAATAATTTGCTTCAAACAAGCAAATTCTTTCTTTTGAGAGTAAACCTTGCTGATGAGGAAGACACAAATTTGCCTCCGCAGAAGCTGACACGAAGTGCCCACCTCCACATCCCCGTAAAAACAGGCTTATCGCGATGCCTTCCCAGTGTGTTATGATATCATCATGCCTATATTAGTTCTCTCAGTTTACAAAGCGTTTCCATAAATACTATGTACATTCAATCTAAATCTGATATCATATATTTTTTGTTTGATTTAGTTGATGTCAACTTGTATAGGTCATTTTGGAGACGTTGCTTCCAATTTTGTGGGACTTTTACCCGACAATGAGATGAAATGACATCTCAAGCCCTGTCGCCTAATGAAACCAATAGGGTTTATGTGCATGGACGATCCAGCCTGGACAAACTTAGGGCCTCTAAGCGATCTCTCTGGAACCTGCCTTTGACTGCCGTAGTCGACCTCGGGTCTTTCAAGTTACGGCCAAGGTACTGACCCGGTTTGAAGAAACTTCGATTTAATCCTGATTACCTTAGCTCTGTGTACGCATGGTTGCACAGCAGCTTGATTCGCCGTAGCCCTGTTTTCTATCAAACCGGTAACGCAGAGTTCATTTGCCTTTTTCCAGACATTTTAAACTGACTGCTCCGAGACAGTTCATTGTCCTTTGCCAGACATTTTAAACTGTCTGCTCCGAGAAAGTCCATTGTCCTTTACCAGACATTTTAAACTGGCTGATCCGAGAAAGCCCATTGTTCTTTACCAGACATTTTAAACTGAATGCTCCGAGAAAGTCCATTGTCCTTTACCAGACATTTTAAACTGACTGATCCGAGACAGTTCATTGCCTTTTCCAGTCATTTTAAACTGACTGCTCCGAAGAAAGTTTATATGCCTTTTCCAGACATTTTAAACTGACTGCTCCGAGAAAGTTCATTTGCACAAATGGCACGATTAGTGAGGAGAAAGAGCACCTGCAACATGCCACGATTTCCACGTTCAACGAGCGACACGGTGAAAAAGCAAATTAATTTTTCTGCAATGTCATCTAGAAAACACACCTATATAATTTTAACCCCCATAACCCCTACTTTTATATATGAAATAGAAGTGGAGGCAATGGTCAGGAATCGATACATTTAACCCACAGCTCCCACCAGAGACACCAAAGGAAAAGAAACGCAAACATGGATAGAAACATCAATAGCGGAAAGCCAAAAGGACAGTGTCTTTCCCACAAAATGGCCAATTGGCTATCCAAAAAAAAAAATAATAATAATATTAGCGACACAAACACCCAAAGACAAACCATAACAAAAATAAATTACAGGGGTATATATTATTTATGCTCAAAAGCATATATTGTGGGTATTGGTAAGAACCGCCTCAGTACCCCAAATCTATGTTTTGTTCAGAAATAAGAAAAATATCCCTTTTTTCGCCTGAAATTGTTCACTTTTGGTGGTAAAATTTTCGATGCATTTGAATAGGCGTGTTTTCTGCAGTGTGGGTTACAAGAGCAACTTTTGTATGTTAACCCCAGGCACAAAACTCGTCCAATAGGTCTGACTGCACAAACTCATCAGAAATTTGAAAATAGAAGTGGAAACAATGCTCAGGTATCGATACAATTACCTCACACCTCACATACAAGACACCAAATGAGAAAGAAACACAAACGCATAGCAACGTCGCTGTAACAAGCTGCAATCCAAATGGAAAGTTACTTTCCCACAAAATTGCTAAACGGCAATCAAAAACAATATATGCAGGTATGCAAAGACGAACTATATGTATAACAATAATAAATCACAACAGAAGAGTCGCCATGGAGCGGTCAGTAAAAGTGACTTTACAGGGGACGGGGTGGCTTAAATGATTAAATGTGACCACAATCCTCGCCATTGGTTCTGTTGTAGCTTAGTCAATTGATTTGTTCTGTCCGTATCTAATCAGTGCAACATCCCGAGATATTATAAATGAAACCATTATGATAACACGCCTATATCATTACATTGTAACCTTTATCGCCGAAAAGATGAAAATTTTAAGATGAAAAATTGTGATATTTTTCTTATTTCTGCTCAAAATATTGATTGTGGTACTCGTTAGAACCGCCTCATCGAGGCGGTTCTAACGAGTGCCCACAATCTATATTTTAGAGCAGAAATAAGAAAAATAAGGTTTACCCCTGTAAACCCCATTTTCGCTATATAAAGTGGAGTTCGAGGGGGTCAAAATTATATAGATGTGTTTCGTGATGGAACACAGGGATTAATAAAAGGCCGCATGCAAAGTATCCCCGACGTTTGAATTGTAGATATGTGTTAAATATGTCGTGTAAACCATGTTTTGGGATTTTAAAATCCCTTCAACAGACTATCGTTTTAATTTTATTAAAGTTGTAAGGAACAATTTACGGAAAAAAAT
Source organism: Lucinisca nassula (assembly GCA_963580285.1). Classification (NCBI taxonomy): domain Eukaryota; kingdom Metazoa; phylum Mollusca; class Bivalvia; order Lucinida; family Lucinidae; genus Lucinisca; species Lucinisca nassula. Next base: position 188,928,800 of record OY757013.1, on the reverse strand, counting down.
GGCTCTCCAAAACTGTAAAATGTTTATTATTGAAGATGAATATGGAGTTGCAGAGATAACAATTTCTGTTGGCAACATGCATGGAAACAATCACTGAAAGGTTTCATCAAAATTCATTGTAAACTGCAAAAATAGTTATAGGGTCAATACTTCATTTGAAAAAAATAAATAAATAAATAAATAAAAGGGAGATAATTTTGGTTAAAATCAGTACAGCATGTCCAAAATCATATATCATCATGACTATGCTTCCCTCTTTAATTGCATGACACCGGGTCATGTCTCTGACTGGATGATGGTCAAAACTTAAAACTTTAAGCTTTCTATTTTATTAGTGGTTGGTGCTTGATGCTTTATGTTTGGCTTGACTCTTTGTGGTCTACTTGATGTTTTTCTTTAGCTCCAGCTAACAGAGTGATGTGCCGGTAGGCTGAAACTATATGCACATACAACAACAACAACAAAAAGATCTACGGAGAGGAGCGAAGACTACCGAAGTATGGTCAGCCGACAACCTTGGCTGCACGTGCAATGCGGAAAACTGACCACGCTACTATCGCCACTTACCGCTCTGCAGCCTACCGTCACTTAGCGCCGGGGGGCTGGAGGATTGGTAAGTACCATATTACATCAAATGGCGCTGCGAGAAATGAATTGGCGCGGATGACGGATGTGCTTTCAATTTACATAAGGTAAGAATTTATTTTTAGCCGCATGCTCGTATTTCCTTCAACGGAATTGGCCTGTTCCGTCGAGGAAAATACGACCATGTCAATCCATACCATCCGTTTCTAAAATTGATTTAAACTTCCGAAATACGTTCTAAAATGTTAAAATAATTATTTAAATGTCCATTTCAAACCTAATTTTTAAATATATTTAACTAGAACTGAGGGTTTGTGAAATATTTGCAGTTCTGTAACTTTGAAGGGATATCTATAAATAGCTGCATGACATGGCTAAACTTGGTGTATTTCTTCATATATAGTTTGATTATCTTTATATACATGTAACTGGTAGCATTGAGCTTATGCTGTCTTTTCAGTATACCCCGTGATTTGCGTCGGTCACATTCTATCAGTGTCGGTATGTAAAGGTTCAGTTTTTGAACCCCTCCACTGCATACTTGTTCTGCCAACATTTCTGAGGAGCGCCTTCTCAGAATTTGATATGAGAGCGGGAATGGAGTTTGACACCTGGATTATTTGTTTAAACCATGCTTTACTATCCTGGCTTGTCCTCATTGGCTACTCCATTCTGTCACCCCTTTTTGACTTCATATAAAACAATGTTCAGTATAAAACAAAAACAGTTGCTCTCTATCTTATTATTTGTACATAAACTGTCAGATATTGAGGGCTCGGTGATTGGTATTAACTCCAAATTTAAAAATGATCTGGAAATAAGATTTGAGTATGTTTTGTGGTAAGGGTCCTGTTTCCATTTTCAAAAAATATTCATAATGCAACAATTTATTTCTAGCAGAATCTAAAGGCCGAAAACATGATTACTATTGTTATGTTATTAATTCTAAATTATTCTAAAATGTGTATGCTAAAATTATCTTGTATGTCATTTTTGTCATATACCTCTTATAAACAAAGCATGTACTACAGCTCATATTTTATTGTAACAGTTTCTACCACATATGAATCTTTGCCTTATGTTTTGAGTATTTGTTTTATCATGCTGGCGTGTGCATTGTGCCAGAGTGATATTTCATCATGCATATGCCGCAGTACATGTACATGTACATGTGTGATATATTTTTGAGTATTTTTGACAGGCTGGTGTATATGGTACCCCAGAGTGATATTTTGTCATGCATGTGCTGGAAGGGTACATGTGTGATATTTATTTTATTACTTGCCATCTTAGTCTGACAGAACGCTTCTACGATTTGCTCGGGTAGTCAGACTGCGAGATGGCGAGTGCTTTGTCATGCTGGCGTATCTATTGCGCCAGAGTGATATTTTGTGATGCATGTGCATGAAGTACATGTGTGGTGTTTAAAGTGCCAGTGTGATATTTTGTCATGCATGTGCACGAAGTACATGTGTGAAATTTATAATTCCAGTGTGATGTTTTGTCATACATGTGCATGTAGTACATGTGTGATGTTTTTATGATGCCAGTGTGATATTCTGGCATGCATGTGCAAAAGGTGCATGAGTGATATTTATAAGGTCAGTTTGATATTTATTCATGCATATGCATGGGTAGTGAATGTGCGGCTTTTGCCATATATGAACTAGTTAATTGTGGTAGATTATGTTCCTTTCGTGTTTTATATTGTTATTTCAACGCTATACACTTGGCAGCAATATTTATTTTATGGAAAAGGCAAGCTAAAAATTCAGTATTTCCAAACTACACATATAGATAAAAATTCAGATGCTTGTTCTGTCTGCTTATGTAAAGTATACACATTGCAGTGATTCTTGGATATTGTGTTTTTATTAGTTTTAATTATATTTTTGTGCTATTTCTATTTAGCAGTGATGTCTGGTCATTATACTGTTAAAATTCTATATTTGTAATTGCTAGTCGTAAATCTAAAATCAACCGAGACTACATTGCTTACATTGCTTTATGTTGTCCCTTCAGGATGCATCACTTTGTTGGCCCTTGTTACTGACAACTCGTGTGCAGTGGCTATGTACAGTTCTGTCATTCAGTAAATCATTTACCATCCTTAAAAGTTACTCAGGCCATTCACAGAAATCCATTCCATAAATATCTATTACCTTTAATCAGCTAGTTCATGGTGGTCAGCTACTCTAAAACCTTTGATAAATTCTTTAACCATTTATATTCAAAGTCAAGCAACCTCTCAATCAAAAACCATTACGACACAATAATTATCATACATTGCAAATCAATGATTATGCACATCCATTGTTATATTTGGAGCTTATTAGAACTTGTATTAATAGATCTTGTTTGTTACACTTGCTAATTTCTAAATTCTTATGTTCTGTATTGAACCTCCTTTTTCATAAAAGGAGGCGTAGTAAAAACCATAAATTTTAACAGTAACAATCTCATGTGCATATAGCTTTTGGACTGAAGAACTATACAGGACTTTAGTAACTGGGCGTTACGTTTATGACGTAACGCCAGTGGAACGGTGGGTAACGCCGGTTGCCAAGAGATAGATACGTTACGTTAACGCAATCTTGATCGTTAGGCATTTGTTATGTAAAAATTGTAAAAAATAAATAGAACATCGTCGAACTCATCATCGGAGTTAATAGTATTATCAAAATTCCACAAGCGGGAAAGTCTTCAGAACATCTTGCTGTAGCAGAGCGAGGTTGTTGAGAACGAGAAAAAATCGATCGACGAAAAATGGCGACATCGAACGACGGTATAACAGTAGGACGTTGGGACAACACTATCGACGTTGCAGGACTGGAGGTGCAATTTAAAAAGGACAAAGCACGAACCAAAGCTAACTTTACAAGGGCACGAAATAGTCTTTTAAATTTACTAGAAGAACATGACTTACCAAGCCGTAGAGAAGTTAAGACAGCGTGTCATAAAATGGATGGCTGTTTAGACATTGTGATGAAAGCTTTGGCGAATTTTTCAGACTTCTATGTCATAAATGGAGAAATTCAAAAAGGCCATAGGATAGCCAACGAAATGGAAAAAATAGAAGAGGAAAAAGAAAGAGCACGTGAGTACTTAGATTCACGAAGGGACGACGCATCCAGCGTTGCATCGGACACATTTTCTATAGACTTGCTGCAAAGAATGAACATTTCTGATGATAATTTAGAGACCTATCAAAAAGAACCAATGTTGACAGTAACACCACGGAATGAACCTGAGGTAACATTCTCTAATCAACGTAAATATGGTAGTGACTCTATTTCAGCAACTATGAAACAACAGCTAAGTCCGGCCGAAACATCCAACGAAACGGCATTTACATGTATAAACGAAAATACATGTACATATGAACAGAGGAAGTCAGACCCTGAAAGTAACAGTTGGTCGCGTATTCTGCCGAGAATTCAGGACCGAGATACCTACCAGAACATTTCCACTGCACAGGGGGACCTCGCATGAGCACGTCCACCGCATCGAAACCAACAAGAGCCGACGCTGCAACATTCGAGCCAACGCCCGCCAGCTGTGACGCGCCCTCTATCGGACAAGACCTGTGGCGCCAACTTAAACGGGTGCAAATACCGGTGTTTACAGGTGACAAACGGACGTATCCAAGTTGGAAGGCGGCCTTTATAGCTTGTATAGATAGTGCTCCGGCGACGGGAGAATACAAACTACTTCAGCTCCGTCAATATCTAACTGGGGACGCTCTGAAAACCATTGAAAATCTCGGACACTCTGCCATAGCTTATGAAGCCGCCAAAGAACGCTTAGAGCGCAAATACGGAGGAAAACGACGACAAATATCCATATATTTAGAAGAGCTAGAACACTTTCGCCCAATTAGAGCAGGAAATGCAAAGGATCTTGAAAGTTTTGCTGATGTGTTAGACATTGCAATCATTAACTTACAAGAAGCAGGTCAGCATTATGAACTAGGTGATGGATCGCTGTACACAAAACTACAGCGAAAACTGCCAGAGTCATTATTAGCGCGCTACCATCGTTGGGTGTTTGAGAACAATATAGCCGAATCAGTTCTAACCTTAAGATCGTGGGTGCTACAAGAGTCTGAGTTCCATACCGTCGCTGCAGAGACAGTCCACGGTGTAAGCGGCAGCATTACAGATACATGGTCAGGACAACAGGGTGGAAGGTATAGGGGCCCACGAACTTTTTCTGGAAATCAAGCAGACAGCAATGGTAAGCAATCTTTGCTATGTATTTTGTGTGGAGCGCGCCATGGCATTTGGGGGTGTCAAGAATTCCTACAGAAAAATGTATCAGAAAGATGGAACATTGCGAAAAGATTAAAACTGTGTTACCGTTGCTTGGCAGACGGACACACCGGGAAACTCTGCGAAAGAACTCGTCTGTGTGGAGAAAACGGGTGCCAAGAAGTACATCACAGGCTATTACATTGACCAGAAAATAGACAGTATTGGAGATCTGCGACAAATCACGGTTTTATGAGCCTTAACGGAAATAATGAATCGAGCATACCCGGAAGTCCATCTGAAGAACCAACCGTTTCCGGTACGGAGGGGAAGGAACAAACACACCAAACAACGATGACAGCTAGAGACAATTCAGCAGCCGAGTACATAGCCCTTCGCACAGTTCCAGTTATACTTACAAATGGCGACAGATCATTGCACGTGAATGCCCTGCTGGACGATGCTAGCACCAAAACATACATCAACGCCGATGGGGTTACAAGGCACATCTTAAAAGGTAACTGCTCACGTTTTAAATGGACAAGTTGAAACGTTTGATACATGTCCCGTCGACCTCGAATTGAAAAGTTTTAATGGTGACTTTAGTACAAAACTCACAGCATTCACAGCAAACCGAGTGACAGGTAGTATGTCCGCCTTCGACTGGAACCAATGTAGTCACCAATGGCCACATCTGAAACATATCAAATTTCCCCGTACTGCACAAAGACCAGTAGTTGATGTTTTAATAGGTGCCGACTGCGCAGACGTTCATTGTGCCATGGAAGAATTCGGGGTAGACCAGGGGAACCAATCGCCAGACTAACACCGCTGGGTTGGACCTGCGTGGGGAACCCAGGATTACATCACAGAACAGATCTGCAAACAAACTTTGCCAATACATATTTTGTAAGGGATCAGTCTGAAATAGAAAAACTAAATGAAAACATCAAACGGTTCTGGGAGATTGACGACGCCATGATAGTGAAATCGGGCGACCCAAGAGATACACAACTGATAAAACCAGAAGAAAAGTTCGCCATGAAAACTGTTGAAAACTCAATCCAACATGATCATAACTTGTACCGGGTCGGTATACCTTGGAAAGAAGAGAAAATAGTATTGCCTGATAATTATGATATGGCCTTACGTAGGCTCGCCAACACTGAGAGAAGACTGGAAAGATCGCCAGACATCAAGACAGCGTACAATGAAATCATTGGTCAGTATATGGAAAAAGGGTACATCCGAAAAGTTCCAAAACATGACCAGTACAGCTCAAAGTGGTATCTACCCCATTTTCCAGTGGTACGACCTGACAAGGAAACAACAAAGACACGTACTGTGTTTGGCGCTTCAGCAAAGTTTGACGGAGTTCCTTTGAATGACGTCATACATCAAGGCCCGAAACTACAGCGTGACTTATTTGACATACTTCTACGCTTCCGTCGATTTTCCATAGCAATGGTTTGTGACATAGCCGAGATGTACCTGCGGATAGGGTTGCTAGATGACGATAAACCCTATCATCGCTTCCTATGGAGGGGACATAACTCATCTCAATCGCCAGACATATATGAGTTCGACCGAGTCGTGTTTGGGGTGAATTCATCTCCATTCCAGGCGCAGTTCGTCCTGCAGCTTCATGACCAAAACCACCAAAAGGAATTTCCATTGGCCACTGAAACCATACAAAAATCAACGTATATAGACGATTATATGGACTCAGTAACAAGTGAAGAGAAAGGAGTAGAATTGTACAAACAACTATCTCAACTATTGACCAAGGCAGGCATGCATGCTCACAAGTGGCTATCCAATTCACAAAAGGTGTTGGCAGAAATTCCAGTTCAAGATCGGAAATCGGAAGTCGACTTAGACCGTGAACAATTACCATGCGCAAAAACACCGGGAATTTGGTGGTTAGCAGACAAGGACATCTTCACATTCAAAAAGTGTCCTCCAGAGGACAACATGATGTTCACAAAACGCAATTTCCTTAGGAAAATCGCGACACTATTCGACCCCATAGGATTCCTGACTCCCTTTACAATTCGCACGAAGATATTGTTGCAGGATATATGGACCACTGGCCTTGATTGGGATGAACCTCTGACCGAACCACTCACAAAAACCGCTCGTGGTTGGTTCGGTGAGCTCGAGACGTTAAGGCAGATACAGATTCCAAGATGTTTTGGGGTGAAAGGCAAGACGACCTGCTCTATGACGTTACACACATTTGTCGACGCATCAGAAAATGCTTATGGGGCCGTCGTATACGCCAGGTGTACCTACCAGGATGAGTCAGTTTCGGGTTCAATAGTAGCAGCAAAGTCCCGTGTAGCTCCTAACAAGGCCACCAGCATTCCCCGGCTAGAACTAATGGCGGCGATCGTCGGAGTGCGACTAGCAACAAGGGTAGCGCACGTGCTTGAGTTGCCTGTAGGAAGCTGTTACTTTTGGTCCGACAGCCTGAATGTCCTGTGGTGGATTCGCGGTCGGAGTCGGGAGTTTAAAACGTTTGTCGCAAATAGAATAGCTGAGATCCAAACCGCCACCAGGCCAGACCAGTGGAGACATGTGCCAACGGGACAGAACCCAGCTGACCTATTGAGCAGAGGTATGGGAGCAACGGAGCTGGTTGACTGCCATACATGGTGGAGAGGACCCGAATTCTTTCTACACTCTGAGAACTCGTGGCCTGTTAACCAACTGACACTGAAGAAACCACCGGGAGATGCCGAACTGAGGAGACATGCGAAATCGTTACCTTCAGGCCGGGCACAAGGGGACCCAGAACCGGATGGAGTATCGTATTATGCATTTGTCGCACTGGCTCATACTGTGACATTTCCATTGACGCCTACCAACTACTCAAGCTGGCAGAAGACGAAACGAATATTGTCCTGGGTCAATCGATTTATAGACAATTGTCAAAGACAAAAGGCCGACAGAACATTTGGCGAGTTAGTGGTTAGCGAGCTGAAGAGGGCCGAAGTTCAGCTGATTAGAGATACCCAATGCATGGAGTTCCAGGAGTGGGCCGCTCTGTCACACAACAGACCAATACATACCAGTAGCAAACTCGTCGGATTACAACCAAAGTTGGACGATGACGGTTTGATGAGGTCAGATGGACGACTAAAACATGCAAAATTCCTGTCATTTGATGTTCGATATCCAATCATTCTACCCAGAAAGAGTTGGATAACAACACTTGTTGTAAAGGACTTCCACGAAAAGGGGAATCACGCAGCAGGCACCAACCAAACGTTGGCAGCATTATCGCTCGATTCTGGATTATATCCGGACGCGAAATACGCGAATGGGAGAGACGGTGCTCTGAATGTCGACGAAGAAAAGCGAAGTCGTGTAGTCAAATCATGGCCCCACTGCCTCTGTCGCGGCTAAAGACGTCACTTAGAGCCTTCACTAGAACATCAGTGGATTACGGAGGCCCATTCATGACAATACAGGGACGCGGAAAACGTCGCCAGAAAAGATACTTATGTCTCTTTACTTGCCTAGCTACGAGGGCAGTTCACTTGGAAATAGCCTTTGGATTGGATACAGACTCCTTCTTAAACGCATTTTACAGGATGGCTAGCCGGAGAGGACTACCGGAGGAGATGTATTCAGACAACGGGACGAACCTCAAAGCCGCTGATAAGGAGCTGAAAACATTACTCTCTGCGTTAGAACCAGGCAGAATCGAGGAATCGGTCGCAAATAAAGGTGTCGTATGGCACTTCAACCCACCACTAGCGCCACACTTCGGTGGAATACATGAGACCATGATAAAGGCGGCGAAGAGGGCCATTAACGCTATTCTTGGCAATTCAGATATCACCGATGAGGAACTGATGACGGCCATAGTCGGGGCTGAGGCTCTTATAAACTCTAGGCCGTTGACATACCAGTCGGCAAACCCTGCCGACGATATTCCGTTAACTCCAAACCATTTCTTACATGGACAAATTGGCGGTCAATTTGCCCCGACGTCTGTAAACAACACACACTTTAACCCACGTAAGCGATGGCGCCGTGTTCAAGAACTTGTCCGCCATTTCTGGCACCGCTGGTTACAAGAATGGCTACCGGGACTCAGCGGCCGAAAGAAGTGGACCCAGGAACGTCGGGATATCCAAGTGGGAGAAGTCGTACTGGTGATCTCTACGGACACATCGCGCGGTAAATGGCCACTCGGGAGAGTCACCGAAGTCTACCCAGGCCCAGATGGACGTGTTCGGGTGGCAAAGATCCAGGTGGGACGGAGTACCTTCACTCGACCTATAACGAAGCTATGCCCGCTGGAGTGTGACTTAAAGACGTCTCAGCGATGAGCTCATAAACTTTACATGAACTTTAAGCTAGATGGCTTCATACTGAAGATAAACCTTACTTTGCTCATAAATTGAAAAATCGTACTTTTAGCCTATGGTTCGATCGAATACTACATCTTATGTATTTAAATTATGTTAATGTGATCTGTCATACCTTTGATTGAAACTAATTCTTATATTAATTTAAGGTTTACATGTAAGGTAAACTCAGGACAATTTAGATTTAAATGATATTGCTTATGTTCTAATTCATCATCAAAATTTAGATTTTGAGGAGGGGAAGAAATGGACTGAAGAACTATACAGGACTTTAGTAACTGGGCGTTACGTTTATGACGTAACGCCAGTGGAACGGTGGGTAACGCCGGTGGTAAAAGTTTAATTTGTAGGTCCAATGTGGTCCCCTGCCTTATAAGAAGGTGAATCACACCAAATAAGGTCTTAAAACAAACTTCAATATCTCATCTCTAATATCACAAAGAAAAATGATAGCCTAGGCAGAAGGATGGTTGGCTAGGATCGGATGAACTGAGGTAGGGTATGGAAATTTTTCCGCTTCTGCTCCGCCATTTTGCTTTCTAGTGCAAGGGGGTAGCAACTGTTTTTTCTCTAATTTGCATGACTTGGCAACTATATTTCATTGTGATTTCCATTTTGTCTTTAACCAAATACTTAACTAGAGATACTGTTCATCTGATGATGACGGTAAATTCTTTAAAATGTCTACATTTTACAATCTAAAGCAAAATTTAGCGCTCTGGGCGTTACGAACATGCAAGCGTCCACTAACTTGGATCAAAGAGACAACGTGACCATTCATTCATAAATTTTTGAAGGGTGCTGTAAGCACTCTAAAGCACAACAAGATTTTTAGCTTCCACCAATGGGATTTCTGGATTCATTTTAGAGGGATGCGCAGTTATATCCTAATTAACATACAGAATAATTTGGCACTAATCATTATCAAAATTAGATTCATTCCGTGTATGTAGCGTGTCTAATAATAATAGGGATCAACTTAAGTTTTTTTAATGGGTGACCAAATTATTAAGACCACAATCCTTCAACACAGGCTTTTTTCTTCTCCATGAATTTATCATTTTCCTAAATATTGTGGTCTCGTCCCAGCCCAGGCTTTTTGTATGTTACTTAGGGTGAGACCACATTTTCTGTTCTATATTGGGAGTGAGACCACATTTTTTAGATTTTCCATGAATTTATCATTTTCCTTAATAATGTGGTCCCATCCCTATATAGAGATGAGACCACATTTCTTCAGCCCAGACTTTTAGTATGTTATTTGAGGTGGGACCAGATTTTCTTCTCCATATAGGAGTGAGACCACATTTTTTAGATTTGCCATGAATTTATCATTTTCCTTAATAATGTGGTCTCATCCCTATATAGAGATGAGACCAGTCTTCCAGCCAGCTGATATTCTGTCATTCTTTTAGCCTGGGCTAAATTGGATATTTTTGCATTTGAGGCCGCATTTTTGTCACTTTATAGACATAGGTCCATTAGAGAGCATTAACGGAATAAATCGCATGTAGTAATATATTTTTACACACTCTAAACAGTATCCAAATACCCCCAATGGAGCCTCTTTTTTGTTGTTGTCTTCCTCGTGATTTACCATTGGTTATTTATTAAAATAAATATGTAAGATGCAACTAAAGAATAACCCCTAAGTTAATGTTTGAAAAATAATAAAATACAAAATATTAAACAGAAAAATGAACGTTTGTGGATTTCTTGGCTGAATATAGTTTTAGCATGCGGTATGCAAATGAGTAAGTTACTGTAAGCATTCTCAAAATGATACACCGCCGTCCTTCTTACAATCGACCACAAACCAGTCGATCCTGACAATCCTGCTGAGGTAAAAAAATCTGTATTCATCGGAAGCTAATAACAATTTACTGTAATACGTGACGGAAATAATTTGGATGCTCTATCTCGCGCATTCAGAAGATTTTACAGTCTTCTCTAGAATAGAATGAAGAACAAAAAACATCGTTTTACGTAGTTACGTCCCTTAAATTTCGCGCCATTATCAGAGGTCGCTTTAATTTTGTCACGTCATTCCACGTCATTGAGGCGCTTTATGTAAACAAGTCACCAAGTGCGTGAAAATGGCTGTCGTTCTACTGAAGTCTGGAAATCACATTTTTATGATATGAGTTTGCAATGTATGTTGGTAAGAAAGCAATTTTATGACATTCAAATGATTACTGCTCATAACTGAAGCCGGGTTTTCACTCTCCGTATCTGTGGCACAGTGAACGAAGTCAAAAACTGCTAAAATATATCGCGATCCAGATAGATCAAAATGTGACTGACCCTAGTGGTATTTGAGTTGCCCTGGTGCAAAAAGTACATGGTTTAGAAAAGGTCTCATTGTGGAGATAAGATGCCCATGTTTATTTTGATACCAATTTTATCTACTTTGGAGCACTCTAAAGGTACGAAGACCACATTGGACCTACAAATTAAACTTATGCCACGCCGGTTGCCAAGAGATAGATACGTTACGTTAACGCCATCTTGATCGTTAGGCATTTGTTATGTAAAAATTGTAAAAAAATAAATAGAACATCGTCGAACTCATCATCGGATTTAATTGTATTGTCAAAATTCCACAAGCGGGAAAGTCTTCAGAACAGCTTTTTTTAGCCACCTCTAGGTTTTTCATAAAAGGAGGCGAGTGATGTGCCGGTAGGCTGTAGCTATATGCACATACAACAACAACAAAAAGATCCACGGAGAGGAGCGAAGACTACCGAAGTATGGTCAGCTGACAACCTTGGCTGCACGTGCAACGCGGAACACTGACCACGCTACTATCGCCACTTACCGTTCTGCAGCCTACCAGTGTGCTTCTAGGTCACTCAGCGCCGGGGGCTGGAGGATTGGTAAGTACCATTTTGCATCAAGAGTGTGGAATAAAACTACGGGTCCTCATCTTGGTTTCATCACAGTTATTTCATTTGAGCTCCGCCAAGCGACTTTGTGTTTGCGAGCATTCCGTCATGACAAATTTTAACTGCGCATTCCCAGCCATTCAGAGGGGCCAGGGATATGGCTTTCTGTCTGAAGGTTCCTCTTGATTCACTGCTTGTATGAGTGAGTAGCGAAGATTCTGGCGAGACTGCGCGGATGCGCAGGCTCGCCTGAACCTTCGCTGTTCACATAGGCGATATGTACCAAAATCGCTTGACGGGGCCCATTTGATATGTATTTTAGTTTGTTCTAAATTGTATGTTATTCTATTACGGTACATTGACCGAGTTAGTTACCTTCAGGTGGACCAACTATTGTGTGTGTTGTAAACACTATTAGAAGTTAGAGTGAAGGCTGGGCACATAGAATCCATTTAAACTACCCAGTGGTTCTCGCTAAAAAGAACTCAGAAGCGCACATGATAGTATGTTTTAACTTATATGCAGCATTACAAACAATGTTTGCAGTGAAAAGACACTTTTTTTTAAATATGTTTCATTTCTTTTCAGATTTGTTAAAGGTCATTCGCTATTTCATGGAATGTCTTCGATAGAATGGTTCTGTGACTTTGGTGTGTAGAGTGGGCGTTCTTACGTTCTATGACTACTAACGAGATGTCAAGTCTATGGCGTTCTGCGAACAGAAACGTTTCTACGTGCATATTTATCTGTACGCATTGATCAGTAAACCGCTGGTATCACCTATAAATGTGCTATCTTTAATGTTCTGTATAAATGGTACAAAATGGTTTAAGCGTGTAACGCCGGTGCTAAAGGATTTGCCGAGGCGTATGGAGAATGGGCTAATATTTCATTACAATAGAAGATAAATGATTTATGTTCGTTTGAGACGAAGACAAAGTAGAACATAAGCACCCTTGATCAATGTTGTTGCGCTACAAATACGGAAAACGGTGATATTCGGATGTAAACTATGCGATACTATACGAGGAACCATGCATTTACAATAACATACTGCTGATGCAGGCCCTTTAAATTAAGAGAGAGAGAGAGAGAGAGAGAGAGAGTTACCTGTATAATGTTCTGTACTGGAGGCTGATCACTGACATATTTTCCAAGATTCAACATCTCGGGATTCGTTGCAATATAAATGTTCGTGGGAATGTTATTGCCTGTAATGACTGCAGTAGTCATACTTTTCTCATTAAAGTACACTTTTGTCGTCTCAGTCTTTATTGGGTGTTGATCTACAAATTACGATTTTTAAATGATAATGTATCATTTTACTTAATAATGCTGAAAAATAGATTCTAGGTGCTCGTTACAATTGCTTCAATGAAGCAACTCTAATGAATACCAAAATCAATACACTGTACTTAGAAGCCATTGTAAAACACATTATACGACTTCTAAAATGCTGGCTTAACCCTATTTTGTACCAAATGGAATCTCCATCCTTATATATAGCACGAGTCCATTTCAAAATTTATGGGTGTCAGGTTGTGATTCTTTAGAATTAATTAGGCTGCACTTTTTGCCAACAGTGTAGGCCCTGATCAGACGCCGCGTTCTGATCTGGGCCTGCACTGGTTGCCAAATACCCGTTTTGGGGTTTTTGGTGATACTTGATTATTTGTAATGATTTCCTAGTCCATTTCATTAATGTCACAAAACGACAAATATAAATAATAAGATTTTAAGATGTCATGCCAGGACCCCTGTCTGAAGTACAATGAAATTCCGCTTTTAAGACCACCTACAATTAAGACTATTTATGCTTTAAAAAGCTTTATCATCTTCCTTTGTGTTTTCTGCGATCAGAGACACCTTTGTGACGTTTCAAAAGTGTTCTTAAAGACCACTTTTGAACAGACCCATAGGTAGTCCTAATATACGAATTTCACTGTATAGTTCTGATTTATTTTTTTATTTATTTTTTTTTTCTTTTTTGGCTTCATGCATAAACGGGTATTTTAACTTTATTTTTACATGTTTTGTATCATTCCGGTAGCTGTGATATCCCATCCTACGTATGTGATTTTTATTTACAATGTACACTATCAATCCCCTGCCGACGACATGGTCACATTAAAAGAGAAAGTAACAGTCAAAATAAAGAAGTTCATTATTTATATACAAGCGATGCTTCAATAAACCCATATATGCCTGGTATCCCATTTTTGAGGAAATTGACAAAAAATGTAGCCCGAGATCAGACGCCGCGGATCGCGGCGTTCGATTAATGTCTACACTAATTGCTTGAAGTGCAAGTTATTTCGTTAAACTTACCACAACCAAAACGATACTGATACACCTATAACTGAAAATGGACTGGTCTGAGGCCATTACGTGGAAGATTCTATTGTCAACTATGGGTTAATGTGAGAACATTTCTATGGTGGGCCGTCTGTTTTCTAACCACGTGTCCCTATTTATTTTTTCTACAACTTCTCAGAGTCCGGCCCTTTTCTGTTCCTAAACGGAGATAATAGCTGACACGCGCCTGGGTTGAAGACGACATGTACCGCTCCGCTTTAACAATGTTAATTATAAGTTGATGAAGATTTCATTATTACCTTTTATGGAAAAAAAATAATTATTAATAGTGTTAAATTTTCAAAGTAAGCGAAGTCGAACATTCTATAGATGTAGTTGTATGGTTTGCAGAAGCTGCCAATACAGGTCGGTATGACCCGCCCCCCCCCCCACCACCCCCGCCCGGTGATTTACAACTTATCTCTGAAAAGTGCAACAGGGAGTAGATTTTAGATGACTGTATGCGCTGCCTATCGGCAATGTTAGAATAACCAGGTATGTGTCTGTGTGTGTGTTGGCGGGGGGGGGGGGGGGGGGGGGAGCGGGGATCCGCTGTGCCCTAGTACTTTGTCATCTTCTTGGTAGGTTATGCTTTTCTCCTAGATAACTTATCTCCGTAGAATAACCAGGTGTGTGGGGGAGGGGTTGGGAGAGCGGGGATCAGCTATGTCCTATTACTTTGTCATCTGGTTTTGGTAGGTTATCCTTAGCTTATTGATAACTTACCTCCGAAAGATGCGTAAGCGGGTCGACGGTTAGAATAACAGGGTGTGGGGTGAGGGGGTGGGGGTGAGGGTGGGCGGATCAGCTATGCCCCTTTACTTTGTCATCTGTTTTGGTAGGTTACGCTTAGCTTATAGATAAATAACCTCTCTCTGAAAGCTTCGTCAGCGGGTCGACGGTTAGAATAAGCAGGGTTGTGTGTGTGTGTGGGGGGGGGGTGGATCAGCTATGCTCTTTTACTTTGTCATCTATTTTGGTAGGTTACGCTTAGCTTATAGATAAATAACCTCTCTCTGAAAGCTTCGCCAGCGGGTCGACGGTTAGAAGAAGCAGGGTTGTGTGGGTGAGGGGGTGGGGTGAGGGTGGGCGGATCAGCTATGTCCTTTTACTTTGTCATCTGTTTTGGTAGGTTAAGCTTAGCTTATAGATATGTGAGGGGTGGGGCTGAGGGTGGGCGGATCAGCTATGCCCTTTTACTTTGTTGGTAGGTGACGCTTAGCTTATAGATAAATAACCTCTCTCTGAAAGCTTCGTCAGCGGGTCGACGGTTAGAATAACAGGGTGTGTGTGTGAGAGGGGTGGGGGTGAGGGTGGGCGGATCAGCTATGCCCTTTTACTTTGTCATCTGTTTTGGTAGGTTACGCTTAGCTTATAGATGAATAGCCTCTCTCGGAAAGCTTCGTCAGCGGGTCGACGGTTAGAAGAAGCAGGGTTGTGTGGGTGAGGGGGTGGGGGTGAGGGTGGGCGGATCAGCTATGTCCTTCTACTTTGTCATCTGTTTTGGTAGGTTACGCTTAGTTTATAGATGAATAGCCTCTCTCGGAAAGCTTCGTCAGCGGATCGACGTTTAGAAGAAGCAGGGTTGTGTGGGTGAGGGGGTGGGGGTGAGGGTGAGGGTTTTCGGATCAGCTATGCAGTTTTACTTTGTCATCCGTTTCGGTAGGTTACCCTTAGCTTATAGATAAATAGCCTATCTCTGCATCACATGAACAAGTCCGTGAAATAAAGACCCCTAAACCCCACTTTATATAGAGAAAAATGGGGTTTACGGGGGTAAACATTATTTTCCTTACTACTGCTCCAAGACATAGGTTGTGGGTACTCGTTAGAACCGCCTCAATGAGGCGGTTCTAACGAGCACCAAAACACATGTTTGGTGTATACATAAGAAAATTAGCACGAATTTTCATCAGAATATATAGCCATTTTGGAGATGTGAAAAAATGCACAGTGGCGCACGGGTGTGTTATGGAAATGAAAGCTTCGGCAGCGGGTCGACTAGCCCCTGTTATACGTCTTTCAAGGTGTACCACTCATCAGATTTATGTTGTTGTCCTGTGTAAAGACACTTTGAAATCATTTTTTCTTGAAAACCAATGGAACTAAAGGTTTAACAAAACTTATTATGCTGACAGGGGATGAAAAGAAGATAGCAGGTTTAAATTTTGTATCATTTTCACATTTTATTTACACAGTTATGACCCTTTGTACATTTTAGGAAAGATATCTCAAAAACTATTTGAGTCAATGAAGTAATTTTTAAACAAATGTCAACAAATTTTATTTCTTGATACGTTTTTAAAACATAATTGGTCTCATTCTTAGCTGGTCTTAATAGCGGAATGTTACTGTATCTTGCGATACTGGGCATCCACATTTTTCACGACCTGCTGTACTTGCAGCGGGCAGGGGTCTCTAAATGGGGGGGGGGGGGGGGGTGAGTATTGTTACTTCTTCTGTCTCTACACTTCCATTTCATTTTCATCTTTCTCCCCTGTCCCTCACTTTCATCTCCTCCACCATTTCTTCTCTCTCTCTCTCTCTCTCTCTCTCTCTCTCTCTCTCTCTCTCTCTGAGACGACACAGAACGACCCACAAGTGTTGACGTGTCGTTAAACCCCAAACAATCAATCATCTCCCTGAGTTATGGCCCTATGTAATTTTGGGTATCTTAACACTTCTAGCAAGATGTTACGAATACTGATTAAGCTAATTGTTTGAAACTTAGCCTAACCTTAACTGTTCAAGACAACCCCATCTTTGCAAACAGTGTAGATGCAGATCAGATGGCTTCTGAAGAAGCCATCTGATCAGGATCTACACAGTTTAGCGTTCAGTTTATGAATTTGTAGCAGTAAATTACATCAAGCAATTTGTGTGGTTGATAGACAGAAATGGGTGTGGCTTAAATGAATATTCAGCAAGATAAGGGTTAATGTGCTAACAAAAACCGACAAGTTAATCGGCTGATTGACTTCGAAAAAAAAATCATGTTGTATTTTCGGAATTATGACCCCTTGTAAATTTGGGCATGTGTACTTTATCAGCAACATATCTGATGACATGAAACTTACTAATGATAACAAGATTGTCTGATTGACTTTGAACAGATGTCAAATTATGACCCTCTGCATGTTTGAGTGGGATTTTCTTTTTTTTTTTTTTCAACCTATTTGAGGAAATGACTTGGATAGATAATGGTTAATTAATTTCCACATTAATTCAACAAATATGAAATACATGTATTTATTTCTGCTCTTTGTCATTGTTATTTGGATAAGCCTACTCTGTAATTTGTGTCCTGTGAAGTTCATTCGCAAAACAATTTGTTTGTTTGTTTGATTTGAGGTTTAATGTCCCCGTCAACACTGTAAAGGTCATTTTGGAGACGTTGCTTGCAATTTCGTGGGACTTTACCCGACATTGAGATGAAATGACATCTCAAGACCTGTCGCCCGATGAAACCAATAGGTTTATTAGCATGGACGGTCCACCTCGCACCGCCGTTCCTGGACAGACTTAGATCCTCTAAGTGGTTTGACGAGTACTAGTGTGCGAGCTGGATTCAGCTCTGCGTGGCAGCATCATGCAGCCCATATATTTGTTCAAGTCCCTATGGGCGGGGGCTATTAAAGTGGTAGTAACCCTTTTTGTACCTAATGGAATCTTCCTCCCTTTATATAGCAGGAGTTCATTTCAAAATTTAGGGGTGCCAGGTTGTGATCTCTTCAAAATTTATGAGAAATTGACAGAACGTTTTGCAAACAGTGTAGGTCCTGATCAGACGCCGCTTTCTGTTTTTGGGTTTCTGGTACTAAATGGGTTAAAGGACAGTATACGTCTTAGTTTAGGTATATTCCTTCCAGCGTATGTTCAGAGACAATCGACCAATCAACGATGTCAGTGCTGTGACCATATCTTAATTTTCAAGACTTTAAAATGATTCTAAAGTGTCTTCAAATACAAGAATCTTCCTTTGTTTGGTTTAATATGTCTGCCCAGCAATACTTGTCCTTTTACTGTTAAATTTCTAGCTGAGGCTATCAAATGTCTGAAAATTATATGGTCTAGAAACTTGGTTTCTTGTTTTTTTTTTTTTTTTTTTTTGTTTTTTTTTCTGCACACTATAGGTACATATGAATACTGTATTTATCTCCCTTCCGCTGAGTAAAGAAATGCGGGTGTCAGTTTCTGAGGAAAGCATATGCATTGGACTGGCTAACCGTTTACCTATACTCGATATGACCTGAATAGTGTTGACTGGGTCGTTAACATCTAAAACAACCCCAGAAAAAAACGTTGTGGGGATACGAAAGACTGCTCTATGTCACAAGAATGTGTTTACGCAATGAAGAGTACTATCAATTGTTGGTATGGCTTGTCGACTTACTGGTAAACCCAGGGTTTCTCTACATAATTTGTTTGTTTGTTTGATGTGAGGTTTAACGTCCCCGTCAACACAGTAAAGACCATTTTGGAGACGTTGCTTCCAATTTTGTGCCGCTTTTACCCGGCATTGAGATGAAATGACATCTCAAGCCCTGACGTCCAAAGAAACCAAGAGGGTTTATAAGCATTGCCGGCCCGACTCGCACCGCTTTGCCTGAGTAGGCTTAGATCCTTTAAACGGTTTACCAGGACTCGTGTGGGTCGCTTTCTGCTCTGCGTGGAAGCATCATGCAAGCCCATCCCGATGGGTGGGGGGGGGGGGGGAGCGTTCTCTACATAAAGGGGTAGCTGCAAAGATTTACTTTACGTTTTGTTATAAAACGTTCGTCTAGGAAATATCATTATGATTTCAGTCATAGTTCCATACCATGTCTGTGGGAATGAAGCAAGTGTTAACAGTCTGTTGCCAGACATTGTTCTTAAATTTCAGTGAAATATTATTGTCTTAATTAATAAAGAGGTGGTGTCTACTTAACTAATTGACATAAACCCATGTATGTCACATGGAATCGCCACCATAATAGATTGGACAGTTCCAGTATTAATTTTAAGGGTGTCCGGTCCATTCATTTATAGTTAGTTTTGTAAAAAGCTTTGTAATTGAAGCAAACAGTATAGACCCGGATCAGACGCCGCGTTCTGCGGCGTCTGATCCGAGTCTACAGTGTTTGCCAATGTCTCTTAACGGATACCAGGCTGAAATGAGTTTAATAATACAGCATAGAAAACTTGTCCGTATCTTGAGAAATAAATGTCTTCTATCACGGGTGTCTGACACAAATAACAGGATGAAACACTCGATTAGCTCAAATCAGTGAAATGTTTCGCTGAGCGCGTGGACAGCACGTGATGTTGACATGCGCCAGCAGGTCTCTGAAAGAAAAAATAGGCATTTAAGAGAACTTGAATTGTCCGATTTGAAAGAAGGATAAAGGTTCCTTTTAAAAGGAAAGGCTTGCCTGGTTTTAAGGGTACTGTTCCTGGTGTAAATGTAGCCATATTGACGCCACATGGATGTACGAGTTGATGTAGATGAAAGTACTGGTGAGGAAACAAATTTCACTGTTCTTGTTAATGGGACATAGACTTTTGATGCAGTGTACTCAAAGGCAATATAATTGGAATGGACAAACCCATGAGGTGTCAATTTTCTATGCGGCACTACCATGACATTTATTGGAAGAAATATTTCAATGTTAAGGTAACTGAGGCATTGACATGTGACCCAATGATCACAGTCTCACTTTTGACCAACTATAATAGTAAGGGATCATTGTGATGACCCTGTTTTATTGATATTTGCTCAGTAGTATCTGAATAGTAGTTGGAAGAAGACATTGTTACCAGACAGACAGGAGGAATAATGGACTTATGGAGCACGGACGATATGCGATTTGGCAAGTAGAAATGGACAAACAAAACAAAATAAATGTCCCTAACAGATTTATGAGAGACAATAATGTGGTAGAACACATCATACATACTGTTTGTTTTGCTAGGTTTTTCGCCCGTTCAACAATCTTTCAGTCATACACAGATGGGTAGTTTCCTATCCATCGTTCCTGGAAAGTACCAGTACTAGACTCCGACCCCCTGACACAAACTACCAAATGTTCTCACATAAACGATCATAGCCGGTAGCGGGGCTCGAACCCATGACCCTCCAGTGATTACAAGTCAGCGACCTTAATCACTGGATCACGGAGGCGGTCTTCCATACATACTGAGTATACATTCATGTCATGTGGCCACTAAACATGTAATTGTTAGGTGACGACACAAATATACATACAAGGGAGTATAAGACGAAGGAGGAAGAGACACTTAATGTTAACATCTTTTATTAGCAAAGTATAAAAATATTATAAACAAGAGACAACCAAAGTAAACAATGTTACCAATGTTAACAGTTTTTATCTGAAAGTCTAAAAAGAAATAAACAGTATAAAGCTATTTAAGATGAATCTTAATCTTGATAAAAAAAACTGAACCAATTGACTGTCAGTGCGCCGTAAACTTTGCTCATTTATTGGTGGCAGTACCTTCAATATAACTAGAGCTATCAGTGAAACTGACTAGCGCCCCGGCAGCGCTATCAGGTGAGTAGGAAAATGTTGATGTTAAAAAACTATAAAGAACAAGGAAATGAAAGAACATAGCTCAAAGAATCATTTTGAACATGATAACTCGGTTTTAGAAACCAACCTGGGTTTTGCGCACAACACATCCTCTCATGATGATTAACATTACTGTCAAGTTATTCTAAAATCAATCCAGGAATAAGAAAGTTATTGATCGGACACGATAAAAAAGACGTTTGTTTTACCTTTCACCTCTAAGTATGACCTTGGCCTTTGAGTTACGGACCTTGGTCTTGCGCGGGACACACTGTCACATTATGGTTAATATTTCTGCTAAGTAATATTTAAATCCATCCAGATATAAGAAAGTTATAGATTGGACACAATAAAAATGACGCTTGTTTACCTTTTATCTCTAAGTATGACCTTGACCTTTGAGGTAAGGCTGTGGGTCTTGCGCGAGACACTCCGTCACATTATGGTTAACATTTCTGTCAAGTAATATTTAAATCCATCCAGGAATAACAAAGTTATTGATTGGACACGACCAAGACCATTTTTTTACCTTTAACCTCTAAGTATGACCTTGACCTTTGAGGTACGGACCTGAGTCTTGCGCGCAACACTCCATCACATTATGGTTAACATTTCTGCCAAGTATATATTTAAATCCATCCAGGAGTAAGAAAGTTATGGAGGATAAAAAAATGTGGACGCACAGACAGACGAACGGACAGAGTGATTACTATATAGCACCCACACTTTCAGTGCGGGGCCTTAATAAGTTTGTACATATACATTATGATTCAATGGAGGTTTCAGGCAGGTAAATCATAATTTTCAGTAAATGCTATTATTCTAATTTCTCACATGAAATTATTCAATTTCATTCGTGCAGGTAATTGAAAATGTGGAACGTATAATATTCACCTTTATGTCCAACATGTACTCGCACATGTTGAAGGTTTCCATAGTTCAAATATTTCCGAAATCTGTGTGTCCACAATTTATCCATTTTTAGAATGCATTCATCTGTTCGGACTGCTACACATATGATTTATGAATGCGGTCAGGTAAACTGTATTGACGGTAGTGCTGAGTAGACCGTGGCCTAGTGGATAAAATCGCTTCGGTGTTTAGTTAAACTTTCGCACAGAAACGATAGCTCTGTCACTGGACCATCTCTCACTAAACTGGTACCCCGTATTCTATAAAAATATGCGAAAGCTATTGAGGGAACCAGAACACCGGAAAAAGCTGACTGTATCTCTGATTTTTGTAAAAAAAAAACACCTGAGGATCCAAAATAACATAGAAAGAGAAGTCTAAAACCGGAACCACTTTTCCAATCTATCTGGCTTGCCAAAAAACGGAGGCGTGTGAAGAGAATTTGTTTATTCAGATATTCGCCTTAAGCAATAACTCATTCAGATAAAACTCCACGTCCGAGCAGGCGGATCCCAGTCTTCACTGTGCGCCATTTAGATGATCTTCGACAATTTTCATAAGGATAGTTAAGGGCCTGTACCCTGAGAGAGCGCATAGCCTGGTTTGAGTCTTCTATCAGGATGATTACCCTAGCAAGACCAACACATTATAACATGGAAAAATCAGTACGTGCAAACACTGAATTTCAATGTTTAAACGCTCATGTAACCCAGCAAGCACACGTCGCTAGGGCAACGTCAAATCAACATCGGTGCAACGTCCCGTGACGTAGCATCAACGTCATGACGTTGTACCGACGTTAATGTGACGTCACAATTACGTCATGTACCTGCTGGGAAAAATGTCAGGTAACCCACCTACACCTACCGTCCCTTTTTTGCTATAAGCATTACGATAGCACTTCCGCGTCTTTCCTTTATCTAGATCAATTTTTTCAGATGAAAAATGTTTGATATTTGTCTTATTTTTAGTGCAAATAAAGATTGCGGGTGCTCGTTAGAACCGCCGCAATGAGGCGGTGGTATAACGATCACCTAGAATCCACGTTTTGAACGAAAATACGGAAAATGATTACAGTACAATTGTTTGTTTGTTTTGTATTGGAGTTTAACGGCCCAGTCAACACTATTTTAGGTCATTTTTCCTGGGCAGGCTTATAAGTAAGGGGTTAACCGGTACAGTGCACATTTTTCGCTAGAAACTGACAACTGCTCTTCTTGAATCAGCGGAAGGGAGGGAATGGCCGTAGAAAAGATTTCATGATCAATCTCCACGAAAGAATGTTGCCGACCGCGGCAGGTGTTGAACTCGCGTCCTCTTGATCACCAGTCAGACGCGCATCCGACTCTGGACTCTTAACTACCGAGGCCGGCTATTACAGTACAATATAAAACAGTTAAACAACGTCCTTATACAAGGCAAACACGCACGAGATGGGAAAGCAATGTATTACAGCGAGACATGCATGCTACATAAAGAAGTGTGTAAAATACACATAAACCCATTTTTGGGTCCAACACTGTTCCTAATTTTTATCAATGACCTTCCACTTTATTTCGAAAAATGTTCTTCTGATTTGTATGCAGACGATACGACTGTCCATACACATAGCAACAGTATTGATTCTATTGAAGTCGAATTACAAAATGAACTAAGAAATACACAGATATGGACTAAGGAAAATAAAATGAATATTAACATGACAAAAACAACTTGTATGCTTGTCGGGACCAGAAAAAGGTTGAATGATTCTCGCCCTCTTAATATCAAATTAGATGACTTAATCATACAGCCCGCGTCAACGCAAAAGCTCCTTGGAGTATATATCGATGAAACCCTCAATTGGTCTCCCCACATTGACCACCTATGCTCCATCGTGTCATCGAAAATATCACTTTTGCGACAGTTAGCGACATATGTACCAACACATACTCAAAGCTTTTTTACCAGGCATATATTGTCCCATATATTGATTACGGCTCCGTTATCTGGGGAACAACTTCTGCTGCAAATATTGAACGGTTATCTAAACTGCAGAAACGAGCTGCTCGAATAATTTTGCATGCAACTTATGATACTCCATCAGCAGACATGCTAAAAGATCTGGACTGGCTATCCATACCAGACAGGCTAAAATATAATAAGGCAGTCTTGACATACAGAGCCATAAATAATATGTCACCAGAATACATTTCAAAATTGTTAAAACCAATGTCTGAGGTTCACACTCGAAATCTGCGATCTTCTGAAAATGGTTCATTATATGTACCAAAATCTCGCACTTCGCTGTATGACGGCTCCTTCTCTTGTTCAGCACCAAGGCTATGGAATGCTCTGCCTCAAACAGTCACAAATGCTGGGTCGCTTTCAGCTTTTAAACAGTCTCTTAAGCAATATTTTTAGCTATTTAAATACAGTTTAGCCCCGTATTATTTTTATTGTTTTAAAGCTGCTTTTTTGCTGCTGTTAACTGATGCGAATACCAAAATATATTATCTTATAACTTAAAAAAACATCGTTTTATGCGCTCACATTTACTTATTGTTTTAAAAGTTTTTACCACCAGATAGCCTGGTCTCGTCTTAAAACCATTATTAATTTAATATTATAATCACAAAATTAGAATGTTTTAATTACTGAAGTATAGTTTAATGATGCCTATGGAGTTGATGACGGAAATCTTTGTGTAGCAAATGCGCTGAACTTAGATGTCACCAAGTCCCTAGGCATAATTAAACTATCCCAGTTCTAGTCACATTCTGAGTTTATCAGTCTTACAATGCATAGCTCATCATACATATGTCTTAACTTTTAACATTGACACTTTGTACATATGTACATAAAATATTTATATTTGTTGAATGTATGTATGTATGTTTTAGAGGACCACAAGGTAGAATAGTTACTCTGTAGCTAATTGTGCCATCCTCTTTAAACATTGTTTAAATAAATAAATAAATTCACTGATTAAAATTAGGTTTAGATGTGTGTCCATTACATTAGCTTGTCAACCTGTGGCAAAGGATGTAGACCCAGAATTAGCGCCGCAAACGATCTGGTCCGTATCGGTCTGATTCGTTTCAAAGATGCGTTTTTACTAGATGTGTCAATCTCGTCCTTTTCACTAGAGGAGCGTATCTGGCCCGAACCCATCTGGTTCGTTTCAAAGATGGATTGGTACCAGAGGTGTGCATCTGGTCCAAACCCGCCTGGTACATTTCAAAGATGTGTTGTTACTAGACAGGGATGCCTATCGGGTCCGGACCTGTCCGTTGTATTTCAAACATGCGTTATTTCTAAAAATGCCCATCTTGTCCGAACCCTTCTGGTACCTTTCGAAAATGTAAGCAGTGATGCTTATGCGGCACGGCGCCGTCTGGTGCGTTATAAACATACGTGTTTACTAGATGTGCTCATCTAGTCTGAACCCGTCTGATCCGTTTCAAATTCCAAACTGAAACAATTGAAATAGTTAAGGAGTATAAATATTTAGGTTTGTTTATGGGACAAAGTGGATCGTACGTATCAGCAAAAAAACATATTGCCGAGCAAGCAAATAGAGCCTCATTTGCACTCATGAAAAAAATAAGAAATTTAGATTTACCCATAGATATACAGATTGATCTTTTCAATAAGACTGTTAAGCCCATACTTTTGTATGCATGCGAACTGTGGGGAACAGGTAATATAGACATAATTGAAAGAATACAATTGAAATTTTATAAACAAGTTCTTAACCTGAAAAAGTCAACACCGTCTAATATGATTTATGGTGAACTTGGAGTCACGCCATTGTACATCGATGTTCAAACGAGAATGATTTCTTTTTGGACAAAACTTGTCAACAATACTGTTGAAAACAAATTGTCATCTACAGTGTACAATATTGTTTACGAATTGCATGCTGCTGGAAAAATCGTATCACCCTGGCTAAATTATGTGAAAAATCTGCTGTGTTCATTGGGTTTCCCTGTAAATTGGTATAGCCAAAGTTTCATTAATGCAAAATGGTTAGTCACAGCTGTAAATCAGAAACTTAAAGATACGTTTATCCAGTCGTGGCGATCCAAAATAAGCATAGAATCAGAAAGTAATATTTACAGAATCCTAAAAACGAACTTTGAGCAAAGCACATATATGAATATCTTACCATTGAACCTAAGTAAAATATTGTTGAAATACAGAACTAGAAATCACCACTTACCAGTAGAGTTAGGTCGATGGAGAGGTGTGCCGTATAATGAAAGACGTTGTTCTTTCTGTGATCATGACATTGGTGACGAGTATCATATGGTTCTCATATGCCCCCGGTTTGAAAACGAAAGACGCAAATATATCAAACGATACTACTACTTATACCCAAATATTATAAAGTTTGAACAGCTAATGAACTGCACAAACAAGAAAGCCTTGTTTAACCTGTGCTATTTTGTTAAAATTATAACAAGTAACATTGTTGCCTAATTTGCAAACTAGCATCTCTCCTTTTATACATGACACACTTTGAAATCTTCCAAACAGTAAATAAATACCTTGGGCTGGTGGTGTTTGGTTCCCCCTGATGATGCCCTCAATTTTCGTTTCGTGAGGACATTATGGTGGGGGCGAACACAAATACTCAACAGTTTTTTTTTTTTTTTTTTTTTTTTTTTTTCTTCTTTTTACGCATGTTCCCCCAACCAGTCTTGCCCTTTGCTCAAAATTGTAAAGGGTGTTGGCGGGGGAGCATATGTGTCTTGATACAAGGTCTCTTATTGTGAACAAAATGCGCCTGTCCAAAAATATCGAAACTTTGAATTTTACCAACAAATTATGAAACTTTCAAGATACACATCTCTGCCCGGGACATGCACTGCGGGAGTTCGTTGGAACCTCTGTGAGGCGGTCCGAGCGGGTACTCAGGTTCTATGATTTTGGATGAGATCGGAGGGATAATATAATGTTTACCACCCCCCCCCCCTTAAACTGCAGATTTGCTTTATTTGGGGGGGGGGGGTGAGGGGGTTAAAATTATATAGGCGTGCCTTCGTGATGTGTCTATCGCTTAGCAAATTACAGGGGGTGTACATTATGTCACTAAATGTTAAACGAATTATGTACATATTTTGCCTGTCCTGGAACGAATGTGTCTCAAATACTCTGTCCTGTTGACCGGAGTGAACGCGGAGTTATGGCGTTGCACCGACGTCGACCCGACGTTTCAACCCTAAATGACCGCTATGTAGTTGAAAACGCGTGTTCATATCTTTAAAAAAGCCTTGGCGACTGACAAGAACACTATTAACGGCTGGTGTGCAAACTCGGGATGATGCCGGAGCTGCGTCGTTTCGTTAGTATGAAGCGACGTTGATCAGTCATTGTTTTGACGTTAGATGCCCGATGGGAATCTGACAGTGCCATAACTACTCCAAAAACAGGGCTCTGTGACCAGTTTTAAATTATAATATCCGCTCATCCACAAAAAAAAAAAAAACACACACACATGTTTTCTCTCGTATGAAAATCCATTTTGGTTTTGTTTTTAAATGACATCGTCTGTAGTCTCGACCTCCAAACTGCTTTGAAAAATTCGGTCACCAGTGTATTGCAAGCCAGGATTAAATCGAGCAAAACGTGTCTTAAATGATAACCCACAATGATTATACGTAACCGGTCCGTGCGAACCACTCCTGCTTGCTATATTTACCGGTATAGACTGAATGGTCACGGATCACAAGAATTATATACATTAAGTATATTTGTCGTCTGACTAGACTATCTTGAGCCCCTAAAGGTAACGGAACTCTAATAAAAGAACTTTTCTATCTACGCTTGTTAAAAAGCTTATCCCTCGAAAAACATTTCACTGTACACGAAAACTTCAGTACTTATGGAAACATTTATACATTGCTGAACCTAGCAAATGGGGCTGTACACAGTAGCTTGGCAAGCTAAGGTTCTCGATGCTTGCTCGAGTCTGATCAGTGGCGCGAACGAGGGTTGGGCGTCGTCCGCTCTCCCCCGCACCAATCTGGTTTGGGGAAGCGCACGGACATAGGCAGGGCCGCTGGGGGCAGCTCCATTTGCTTTTCCTGCCATAACCGATTTTAGCTGAAAAAATGTTGAATGTGTATTAATTATCTCATATTTACTTATTGTAATAGTTAGTTTTGATGTCCTTGTTGTTTACAAAATGTAAACCTGGAATTTCTGAATAAACTGAAACTGAAACTGGTCCGAACTGG
Source organism: Lucinisca nassula (assembly GCA_963580285.1). Classification (NCBI taxonomy): domain Eukaryota; kingdom Metazoa; phylum Mollusca; class Bivalvia; order Lucinida; family Lucinidae; genus Lucinisca; species Lucinisca nassula. The sequence goes on along the minus strand of OY757013.1, from coordinate 188,900,638 downwards.
TCTGGTACTTTTCAATAATGAGTTTTTACTAGAGGTGCCCATCTGTTCCGAACCCGTCTGGTATATTTCAAATTCAAAGATGTGTTTTCACACGGAGAGATGTGCCTATCTGATCCAAACCAGTCCGGTATGTTTTAAAGATACTCTTAAACTAGAGGTGTGTGTGTGTGTGTGTGTGTGTGTGTGTGTGTGTGTGTGTGTGTGTGTGTGTGTGTGTGTGAATTCGGGTTTAACGTCGCTTTCAACAATTTTTCAGTCATATCACGACGGTGTCTGGTTGCGACAGGGAGCTCAATGCTCACGTTTATAGTGCTGCCTCACTGAAGTATCATGTCCCAGACACATTACATGATACCACACCCAGTCACATTATCCTGACACTGGATCGACCAGTCCTAGCTCTACCCCATAAATCTGAGTGCCAAGCGAGGAGCAGCTAGTACTATTTTTAACGACTTTGGTATGTCGCGGCCCGGGATCGAACCCGAGACCTCCCGTTCCCCGGAGCGGACACTCTATCAACTGAGCTATCGGGGCCGGTGTCTTAAACTAGAGGTAAGTTATTACTGGAAATGCACATCTTGTCCGGACGAGTCTTTAAACCGAGGTCCCGTCTCCGTATGACCTTAGCTATTGGTGGGACGTAAAACACACACTCACTCATCATCCCGAAAACAAGCCTATATTATTTTGACCCTTGAATCCCACTTGCATATAGTAAAAAGGGGTTTACAGGGGTAAACCTTATTTTTCGTATTTCTGCTCTAAAATATAGATTTTGGGTACTCGTTAGAACCGTCTCAATGAGGCGGTTCTATCAAATACCACTATCTATATTTTGGGCAGAAATAAGGAAAAAGGTCACACTTTTTCATCTTGAATTTTCGTTTTCTTTTTTTGGTTTTTGTTTTTTGTCGGTAAAGTTTATACTGTGTTTGTGTAGACGTGTTTTCGTAATGTATTTCCCATTTGCGTTCAGAGCTGTCAGATTCGGAGTACTCTTGTACTCGCTCACCTCCAATTAAAGATCGACTCTAAACAAGTGAAATAATTTTGAAAGGGCAGTAAAACCAAAACAGAAAAATACGACTTGACACATGTTGATTACTTCCTTTTTGAAATAAAAAAATAGGTCACTCAGCGCGTTGCTTTTATTGATTTTGAGATTGCAGTTGGATATGTTTGTTATGCATTTATTGCGACACATTTGTAAGTAGAATTAATTCAATTATTTCGGCTCAGATCATACTGAGCAAATGAGCATGCTGGTCAGATTCTAGGCTGGCAGCACAGTTCTTTCATATATTGTATGCATTGTCACGGCGTGCGCTGACTCATTCTATAATTTACCGGCCTCAGTAGCTCAGGCGGATGTGCTTCTCACTGGCCATCAGGAGGACGAGGGTTCGATACCTTTTAAGATATTTTTGCATACAGGCAAACAGTGTGCACCCAGATCAGACAGCTCCTAATGAGAAGTCTGATCTGGGTCCACACTGTTTGCAACATTGTCTTTAATGTAGCCGACAGACGACAAAAGCAGACGACAATTCCCGTGCTTGTCATTTTATTGGTTAAGTCATCTAAATTATCACATTAACAAAACCAAGAAATAAACTCCCTTGTTGAATATGTTCTATGGTAGTGGAGCAAGGAATACACCACAGAACTCAAAAGTATGGATTGTATAAGTTTTAATTCTGGGGCAGGCCACTTCCTACAGACAAATGGGTGGTATTTAGTCCAAATTATAAACGCCACATGCCGGTTTGGGTTATAGTTGGCCATCCAATCCCAAAAAAGATTGATATTTTTACTTTTGATGGCAAAATTGAGTAGAGTATGGCACCCATGCTAAATGTAATCCTTGATGTGTGTCAACAATCATAGGGGTGGATGCCACGTCTGGAAATGCGTCTGAGGCTCAGAAGTAGGTCAAAGGTCAAATGAGTGCAAAATAAACATGAAACTACTTTTAACTCTCTTTTAACACATATTTGGGGAAAATGTTTGCTTAAAATCACCATAAACTATTCAGGTGTAGTGAACAATGGAAAATCATTATAAATGTACCTTCAAAGTATGTCAGTCTTATAGGTCAGGGGTCATTTAAGTGCAAAGCTCGTGAAAAACGGATGTTTTCTGACCACATTTTGTTATATTTAGCATAAGGATGTGTTGCTGACCAGTATTTATTATACCCACGCCATACGAAGTATTCTATGGGGTATATAGTTTTCGTTCTGCCGTTCGTTTGTTCGTCCGTCCGTCTGTCCGTGCATACGTCCATCCATCCATCTGTTAACATTTTGGTTAAAGTTTTGCATTAAAGTTTCTAAGTCATTGTATCTTCTGAACCCTTTGATAGATTTAGTTGATGCTTACATTGACGTTACATACTGGTCTACAGATTTCATTGATGCATGTTCCACCACCCACAGTGACCTTGAGGTCAAGGTCACAGACTTAGAAATTTTACTTTTGGTTAAAGTTTTATGACAGAGTTTATAGATGCCTGTATGTTCTAAACTCTTAGACAAATTCAGTTGATACTTGCATCAATGTTGCATACCAGTCCAAAGATTTTGTGATGCATGTCCCTTCTCCCACCCATTGTGACCTTGACCTCAAGGTCACAGACTTAGACTTTTACATTTGGTTAAAATTTTATGACAAACTTTATAGATGCCTGTATGTTCTAAACTTAAAACAAATTCAATTGATATTTCCAACAATGTTGTATACCAGTCCAAAGATTTAATTGATGCACACCCCACCTGCTTCAGTAAAATTGATGCCCCACCCCTTCAGTAACTTTGATGCCCTCACACGCTTGATCCATTTAGAAATTTTATGTTTGGTTTAGCTTTTACAAATACATTTATAAATTCTTATAGCTTCTTGACTTCTTCATACAAGCTCGAAAGATAAATCAGAGGGCGGCGCTGGCCGGAGGTATACGTGACCCACTGGTCGCTTTCTCTAGTTATCAAAATATTAAAAAAAAATCATTTGTAACGTGTATTTGATTAGAAAATCTGCTTGTTTACATGGATATGGGTTAAATGGAATAAAAAGGGATACTAATGTTACAGACTTGAATCATTGATGATCCCCAATATTGATATAGCATTGGATTCTTTCTTTGTGACTTCGTTTCTGTTATGGGCCTGGAACATTGCCTTTGCGAAACTACCGTGAGTCAAATCGCGACTTCCGTTGAGCTAGCCTGTCCGACAACAGGTTTTATTAGTCAGTACCCACCTGCTGACTGAACCTGGTTGCCAGGCTGGTTTTTATCACAACATTGACAGAATACTACACTGTGCCATTTTTAAAACAGAAATGGCGATATAAAATGGTTTTGCAAGCATTAACTATTTTCAACTAAAATGTTACTCTATTATGAGCAGGACCGATTTTAACACTTTGTTTGTGAAAGACAATTAAAATTCAAACTTTAACCTTATCCCCTTAATTAAAATGTCGCATCTCTGATAACTGGCAATAATAGATAAAACAATTAAGAACACATAAAAACATCCTTTATGCGTGACTAAGCAGGTGCAAAAAAGCTTGATATTTTAAGTTTGATGAAAAAATTGGCTAGAGTATGGCATCCAGGCTAAATGTAATCCTTAATGTGTGTCAACAATCATAGGGGTAGGTTCCACGTCTGGAAATGCGTCTGAGGCCAAGAAGGTCAAAGGTCAGATGAGTGCAAATAAACAGGAAACTACTCATAACTCTCTTTTAACATATATTTTGGGAAAATGCTTGCTTAAAATCACCATAAATCTATCCAGGTGCAGAGAACAATGAAAAACTATTTTAAATGTACCCTCTTAGTATGTCAGTCTTATAGGTCAGGGGTTATTAAAGTACAAAACTTTTGAAAATGGATGTTGTCTAATCAAATTTTGTCGTATTTAACCCCAGGGTGTGTTGATGACAAGTATTTATTATAAAAAATACACTTATTACATGTATTTGTTTGAAGTGAAGGCAATGATCAGGAATCAATACAATTAACCCACAGCTCCAATCAAGGGCACCAAAGGGAAAGAAACACAAAAATGAAATGACTAGACCCTAATGGAAACATCAATAGTGGAAAGACAAAAGGACAGTTACTTTTCCACAATGATCCAATTGGCTATCTAAAACAAAATAATATAAGCGATACACATATTCAAAGACAAAACACAACAAAAATAAACCGCGACAGAAGAATGGCCTTGGAACGGTCAGTGAAGCGAATTCCGCGAGGGGGTGGGTGGGGGGTCTTAAATGGATTTTATGCAGCTGCAATCCTCGCCCATACTTCCGTCGCGATTTAGTGAGGACAGCAAGAAACCACTAAAATGCTGGAGCAAAAGAAAACTAAAAGTTGTATTGTACTCCGATGGGCCTGACCAGAAACAGAGCATCAGGCACCAACCAACATTACATAAAACTAAATTCTCTCTAATTCTCAGCAAGCCATTACGCTGGGACGGTCATAGAACCTAAGGCCTGACCCATCGGCATGTAGTTAAAGAGGGAAGCAAAGTTGTCAACTGTGCTTGGGTTAACTACCATGCATGCAGTCCGTCATATAACCTTTATGTTGTACCCAATTTTTTTATATCGAAGAATGATTTTTACGAAGTTGGGTGCTAAAATAATTGAATTATATATATATTTTTCTGAATTTATATACTAGGTCACCATAAATTTCGGGTTCAGATAGACCTTTTATGTCCAACATTGGATTTTGGAATTAAATCGGAATGACGTCTTCAAAATTTTGAACAGGTATTGCTTAGTTTATGATACCGATAGCCCTGATTAAGAAGTTTAGCAGTTAACAATTTATATCAAGTGTTGAAGTCAGTCACATGACTAGGCACTCTGATAAATCGAATTAATTGCGAAATATAAATGCCATAGGATGCCGCACAAGGAACATCACCATCCAACAAAGGAAAATTTACAATCTCTAAGTCAAAATCATCGCGTTTATCATAAATTTTCCAGGAACCAAACCCATCTACAATAGACAGATGTAAATCTAAAAACGGGGCCTCGGTATCAGAAGAATTTGCTTTATTTAACTGAAGTTCTGGGGGTAAATCTGACTGATAAAGTAGAAGTAAAACAAAGATCAGGAATCGATACAATTAACTTACTCCACCCATCAAAGACACCAAAGGGAAAGAAACACAAACATTAAGCGACCAGACCATAATGGAAACCTAAACAAAGGAAAGCCATAAGGACAGTTACTTTCCCACAAAATGGCCACATGGCCATCCAAAACAAAAAGACACAAGTGATACACACAGTAAGTAACAAACAACAACATAAATAAATCGCCACAGAAGAACCATCGAAATAGGTATTGTTAATATTTAATAAACCACCCAAATATCTAGAAATCGAGATACAAAGTTAAAATGGCTTGTTATGACTATGTCTATCATTTCAGATTATGCGGAAGAAAGCTTGTATCTGTGATATCGGAGAAACCCCTATTTCGTTTGCATTGCATAAACTTGTAAATGTTGAAGTAAAATCATTAAATCATACGGGCGCAATCGCGAATACATATTAGCTGTTACCCTTTACATTGTAGTGATCTAAACGGCTCTTAAAATGAAGTGGCATCTTGTAAAATACAAACTTTGAATAGTGTCAAACACTTACAATAAGCGGCAGCAAATTTTGTGGCGTTTTATGAGTAGACCTTTTTGCGGATTTATATTTTGGCAGATTTTCGATTTCCGAAGTAAAAGGTCGAAATCATCGGAGTTGGTCATCAACAGTGTCATGCAAAAACTGTAGTAATTAGTTAAATTTTCGTGTTCACCGCATGATTAACCCAATGTGCTACCTTGATAATCCACATGTCTGTCTGGAGGTGTGTCACTTTCCTCTTATCTGATTGGTTTACCCATCATATTGAGCTCAACAGTTAAAGCCATCAATCAATTACTAACCACATCCACAATTTTGACAATAACTCTCAATGTGTGTTTGTTTTCATTCAGCCGTTTTGAGCTGTCTTATGACTAGAACAAATAGGCTTCTAAAGAAGTAAATACACTTTTTCTTTTGTCAACGATGATGCCTATGTCCTATTGACACATTATAATTGTGATGTGTAGAATACAGTTTCTTCTCTTGCATTCTTTTAGCTTTATTGGCGGATTTTTATTTTGGCATTTTTTTCCTTGACTTCAAATAGCGCCAAAATAAAATGACCGCCAAATATAAGTGTTTTACAGTAGCTGCATGTGACCTTTGATGATGACCCACTTGTGTTATTATTAGATATATCTTCATCATATACTATATCCTTGATATATCACTGTGACATTTAGTAAGAACTCAGAAGACGATTTGGAATGTTACTTATAATAATGGATGGCATGTGAATAAACAACATATTTTGCAAAATAAACATATTTTGCCAAATATGTACTTAAATGACCTAAGGCCAATTAGGTTGGCCATTATGCTGTTTGTATAATGTGTGGGTTTTATACTTCCTAGATAAGGAAATGGCAACTCATTTGGCTTTGTTTCAGTTGACATACTAGATAACCCTTTGTACAATAAATATTGATGCATATTTAAAGAAAATTTGTACTTAAATGACCTTTGACCCTGGCAAACTCTATGATACAACATCTTTTCTCACATATGATGCATAAACAATATGTCCTAAGTACATTGCTGGTGTTTTAATTAACTTTTTTGGTCTGCTTAGATAGAGAGAGGGTACAAATCTGGCATATACAAATTTTATTGTATTTTTGCACTCATTTGACCTTTGACCTAATTCTGAGGCTCAGGGGCATTTTCAGAAGTGGCATCCACCCCTATCACTTTTGCATCACGCTAAAGAATACTATTAGCATGGATGCCATACTCTACTCAATTTTGCCATCAGAACTATTACTATCGGTTTCAGCTCTTCATAGAAGCAACATGCAGAATCAGATCAATCTATTTCTCCAAGCCCGATGAGCGGGGGCGCAGATAAGATGTGCGTCAACAGTGTTACGACGACGCTTTCATATGAATTCGTACACAAAACCACATTGGTTTCGTTACTTTAGTAATAAGCAATTGAAAGCAGAAACAAGCTGATAATCAAATAGATAGAAGCCGAAAGACACGTGAGCAGCTATACGCATGCAGGCGAACAAACAGATGGAAGCAAGCAGGCAGGCGAGAAGGCGCAAGCAACCAGGCATGCGTACAGGTAGAAGTCAGCAGACAGGCTAACAGGTAGAAGCCAGCAGACAGGCTAGCAGGTAGAAGCAAGCAGGCAGGCATACAGCTTGAAGCAAGCAGACAGGCGTACAGGTAGAAGCAAGCAGACAGGCGTACAGTGAGAAGCAAGCAGGCAGGCGTACAGGTAGAAGCAAGCAGGCATGCGTACAGGTAGAAACCAGCAGACAGGCGTACAGGTAGAAGCAAGCAGGCAGGCAGGCGTACAGGTAGAAGCAAACAGGCAGGCGAACAGGTAGAAGTAAGTAGACAGGCGAACATGTAGAAGCAAGCAGGCAGGCGTACAGGTAGAAGCAAGCAGGCAGGCGTACAGGTAGAAGCAAGCAGGCAGGCGTACAGGTAGAAGCAGGCAGGCAGGCGTAAAGGTAGAAGCAAGCAGACAGGCGTTCAGGTAGAAGCAAGCAGGCAGGCGTACAGGTTCAAGCCAGCAGTTAGGCTAGCAGGTAGAAACGAGCAGGCCGGCAAACAAACAGATGGAAGCAAGCATACAGGCGAGAAGGCGCAAGCAGGCAGTCGTAGTGGTAGAAGTCAACAGACAGACTAGCAGGTAGAAGCAAGCAGGCAGGTTAGCAGATAGATCCAGCAGACAGGCTAGCAAGTAGAAACCAGCAGACAAGCTAGAAGGTAAAATCCAGCAGACAGGCTAGCAGGTAGAATCCAGTAGACAGGCTAGCAGGTAGAATCAAGCAGACAGGCTAGCAGGTAGAAACCAGCAGACAGGCTAGCAGGTAGAATCCAGCAGACAAGCTAGCAGGTAGAAACAAGCAGACAGGCTAGCAGGTAGAAACCAGCAGACAGGCTAGCAGGTAGAAACCAGCAGACAAGCTAGCAGGTAGATCCAGCAGACAGGCTAGCAGGTAGAAACCAGCAGACAGGCTAGCAGGTAGAATCAAGCAGACAAGCTAGCAGGTAGAATCCAGCAGACAGGCTAGCAGGTAGAAACCAGCAGACAGGCTAGCAGGTAGAAGGCTAGCAGGTAGAAACCAGCAGACAGGCTAGCAGGTAGAAACCAGCAGACAGGCTAGCAGGTAGAAACCAGCAGACAGGCTAGCAGGTAGAATCAAGCAGACAGGCTAGCAGGTAGAAACCAGCAGACAAGCTAGCAGGTAGAATCCAGCAGACAGGCTAGCAGGTAGAAACCAGCAGACAGGCTAGCAGGTAGAATTCAGCAGACAGGCTAGCAGGTAGAATTCAGCAGACAAGCTAGCAGGTAGACGCCAGCAGACAAGCTAGCAGGTAGAAACAAGCAGGCAGGCTAGCAGGTAGAAGTCGGCAGACAGGCTAGCAGGTAGAAACAAGCAGACAGGCTAGCAAGTAGAAACCAGCAGACAAGCTAGCAGGTAGAATTCAGCAGACAGGCTAGCAGGTAGAAACCAGCAGACAAGCTAGCAGGTAGAAGCAAGGAGAGAGGCTAGCAGGTAGAATCAAGCAGACAGGCTGGCAGGTAGAATCAAGCAGACAGGCTAGCAGGTAGACTCCAGCAGACAAGCTAGCAGGTAGAAGGCTAGCAGGTAGAATTCAGCAGACAGGCTAGCAGGTAGAAGGCTAGCAGGTAGAAACAAGCAGACAGGTTAGCAGGTAGAAGGCTAGCAGGTAGAAACCAGCAGACAGGCTAGCAGGTAGAAACAAGCCGACAGGCTATCAGGTAGAAGCATGCGTACAGGTAGAAGTCAGCAGACAGGCTAACAGGTAGAAGCCAGCAGACAGGCTAGCAGGTAGAAGCAAGCAGGCAGGCGTACGGCTTGAAGCAAGCAGACAGGCGTACAGGTAGAAGCAAGCAGACAGGCGTACAGTGAGAAGCAAGCAGGCAGGCGTACAGGTAATAGCAAGCAGGCATGCGTACAGGTAGAAACCAGCAGACAGGCGTACAGGTAGAAGCAAGCAGGCAGGCAGGCGTACAGGTAGAAGCAAACAGGCAGGCGTACAGGTAGAAGTAAGTAGACAGGCGAACATGTAGAAGCAAGCAGGCAGGCGTACAGGTAGAAGCAAGCAGGCAGGCGTACAGGTAGAAGCAAGCAGGCAGGCGTACAGGTAGAAGCAGGCAGGCAGGCGTAAAGGTAGAAGCAAGCAGACAGGCGTTCAGGTAGAAGCAAGCAGGCAGGCGTACAGGTTCAAGCCAGCAGTTAGGCTAGCAGGTAGAAGCAAGCAGGCCGGCCAACAAACAGATGGAAGCAAGCATACAGGCGAGAAGGCGCAAGCAGGCAGTCGTAGTAGTAGAAGTCAACAGACAGACTAGCAGGTAGAAGCAAGCAGGCAGGTTAGCAGATAGATCCAGCAGACAGGCTAGCAAGTAGAAACCAGCAGACAAGCTAGCAGGTAGAATCCAGCAGACAGGCTAGCAGGTAGAAACCAGCAGACAAGCTAGCAGGTAGAATCCAGCAGACAAGCTAGCAGGTAGAATCCAGCAGACAAGCTATCAGGTAGAATCCAGCAGACAGGCTAGCAGGTAGAATCCAGCAGACAGGCTAGCAGGTAGAATCCAGCAGACAGGCTAGCAGGTAGAATCCAGCAGACAAGCTAGCAGGTAGAATCCAGCAGACAGGCTAGCAGTTAGAATCCAGCAGACAGGCTAGCAGGTAGAATCCAGCAGACAAGCTAACAGGTAGAAGCAAGGAGAGAGGCTAGCAGGTAGAATCAAGCTGACAGGCTAGCAGGTAGAATCAAGCAGACAGGCTAGCAGGTAGAAACCAGCAGACAGGCTAGCAGGTAGAAACCAGCAGATAGGCTAGCAGGTAGAATCCAGCAGACAGGCTAGCAGGTAGAATCAAGCAGACAGGCTAGCAGGTAGAATCCAGCAGACAGGCTAGCAGGTAGAAACCAGCAGACAAGCTAGCAGGTAGAATCCAGCAGACAGGCTAGCAGGTAGAAACCAGCAGACAGGCTAGCAGGTAGAATTCAGCAGACAGGCTAGCAGGTAGAATTCAGCAGACAAGCTAGCAGGTAGACGCCAGCAGACAGGCTAGCAGGTAGAAACCAGCAGACAGGCTAGCAGGTAGAATCCAGCAGACAGGTTAGCAGGTAGAAACCAGCAGACAGGCTAGCAGGTAGAATCAAGCAGACAAGCTAGCAGGTAGAATCCAGCAGACAGGCTAGCAGGTAGAAACCAGCAGACAGGCTAGCAGGTAGAAAGCTAGCAGGTAGAAACCAGCAGACAGGCTAGCAGGTAGAAACCAGCAGACAGGCTAGCAGGTAGAAACCAGCAGACAGGCTAACAGGTAGAATCAAGCAGACAGGCTAGCAGGTAGAAACCAGCAGACAAGCTAGCAGGTAGAATCCAGCAGACAGGCTAGCAGGTAGAAACCAGCAGACAGACTAGCAGGTAGAATTCAGCAGGCAGGCTAGCAGGTAGAATTCAGCAGACAAGCTAGCAGGTAGACGCCAGCAGACAAGCTAGCAGGTAGAAACAAACAGGCAGGCTAGCAGGTAGAAGTCGGCAGACAGGCTAGCAGGTAGAAACAAGCAGACAGGCTAGCAAGTAGAAACCAGCAGACAAGCTAGCAGTAGCAGGTAGAATTCAGCAGACAGGCTAGCAGGTAGAAACCAGCAGACAAGCTAGCAGGTAGAAGCAAGGAGAGCGGCTAGCAGGTAGAATCAAGCAGACAGGCTAGCAGGTAGAATCAAGCAGACAGGCTAGCAGGTAGACGCCAGCAGACAAGCTAGCAGGTAGAAGGCTAGCAGGTAGAAACCAGCAGACAGGCTAGCAGGTAGAAACCAGCAGACAGACTAGCAGGTAGAAACCAGCAGACAGGCTAGCAGGTAGAATTCAGCAGACAGGCTAGCAGGTAAAATTCAGCAGACAAGCTAGCAGGTAGACGCCAGCAGACAAGCTAGCAGGTAGAAACAAGCAGGCAAGCTAGCAGGTAGAAACCAGCAGACAGGCTAGCAGGTAGAATCCAGTAGACAAGCTAGCAGGTAGAAACCAACAGACAAGCTAGCAGGTAGAAACCAGCAGACAGGCTAGCAGGTAGAAACCAGCAGACAAGCTAGCAGGTAGAAACCAGCAGACAGGTTAGCAGGCAGAAACCAGCAGACAGGCTAGCAGGTAGAAACCAGCAGACAGGCTAGCAGGTAGAAACCAGCAGACAGGCTAGCAGGTAGAATCCAGCAGACAGGCTAGCAGGTAGAAACCAGCAGACAGGCTAGCAGGTAGAATTCAGCAGACAGGCTAGCAGGTAAAATTCAGCAGACAAGCTAGCAGGTAGACGCAAGCAGACAAGCTAGCAGGTAGAAACAAGCAGGCAAGCTAGCAGGTAGAAACAAGCAGGCAAGCTAGCAGGTAGAAGTCGGCAGACAGGCTAGCAGGTAGAAACAAGCAGACAGGCTAGCAAGTAGAAACCAGCAGACAAGCTAGCAGGTAGAATTCAGCAGACAGGCTAGCAGGTAGAAGTCGGCAGACAGGCTAGCAGGTAGAAGGCTAGCAGGTAGAATTCAGCAGACAGGCTAGCAGGTAGAAGGCTAGCAGGTAGAATTCAGCAGACAGGCTAGCAGGTAGAAACCAGCAGACAGGCTAGCAGGTAGAAGGCTAGCAGGTAGAAACCAGCAGACAGGCTAGCAAGTAGAAACCAGCAGACAGGCTAGCAGGTAGAAGGCTAGCAGGTAGAATTCAGCAGACAGGCTAGCAGGTAGAAACCAGCAGACAAGCTAGCAGGTAGAAGCAAGGAAAGAGGCTAGCAGGTAGAATCAAGCAGACAGGCTAGCAGGTAGAATCAAGCAGACAGGCTAGCAGGTAGACGCCAGCAGACAAGCTAGCAGGTAGAAGGCTAGCAGGTAGAATTCAGCAGACAGGCTAGCAGGTAGAAGGCTAGCAGGTAGAAACCAGCAGGCAGGCTAGCAGGTAGAAGGCTAGCAGGTAGAATCCAGCAGACAAGCTAGTAGGTAGAAGCAAGGAGAGAGGCTAGCAGGTAGAATCAAGCAGACAGGCTAGCAGGTAGAATCAAGCAGACAGGCTAGCAGGAAAACGCCAGCAGACCAGCTAGCAGGTAGAAGGCTAGCAGGTAGAAACCAGCAGACAGGCTAGCAGGTAGAAGGCTAGCAGGTAGAAACCAGCAGACAGGCTAGTAGGTAGAAGGCTAGCAGGTAGAAACCAGCAGACAAGCTAGCAGGTAGAAGGCTAGCAGGTAGAATTCAGCAGACAGGCTAGCAGGTAGAAGGCTAGCAGGTAGAAACCAGCAGACAGGCTAGCAGGTAGAAGGCTAGCAGGTAGAAACCAGCAGACAAGCTAGCAGGTAGAAGGCTAGCAGGTAGAATTCAGCAGACAGGCTAGCAGGTAGAAGGCTAGCAGGTAGAAACCAGCAGACAGGCTAGTAGGTAGAAACTAGCAGACAGGCTAGCAGGTAGAATCAAGGAGACAGGCTAGTAGGTAGAAACAAGCAGACAGGCTAGCAGGTAGAAACCAGCCGACAAGCTAGCATGTAGAATCAAGGAGACAGGCTAGTAGGTAGAATCAAGCAGACAAGCTAGCAGGTAGAAACAAGCAGACAAGCTAGCAGGTAGAATCAAGCAGACAGGCTAGCAGGTAGAAACAAGCAGACAGGCTAGCAGGTAGAAACAAGCAGAAAGGCTAGCAGGTAGAAACCAGCAGACAAGCTAGCAGGTAGAATCAAGCAGACAGGCTAGCAGGTAGAATCAAGCAGACAGGCTAGCAGGTAGAAACAATCAGACAAGCTAGCAGGTAGAAACAAGCAGACAGGCTAGCAGGTAGAAACAAGCAGACAGGCTAGCAGGTAGAATCAAGGAGACAGGCTAGCAGGTAGAATCCAGCAGACAGGCTAGCAGGTAGAAACAAGCAGACAGGCTAGTAGGTAGAATCAAGGAGACAGGCTAGCAGGTAGACGCCAGCAGACAGGCTAGCAGGTAGAAACAAGCAGACAGGCTAGTAGGTAGAATCAAGGAGACAGGCTAGCAGGTAGAAACCAGCAGACAAGCTAGCAGGTAGAATCCAGCAGACAAGCTAGCAGGTAGAAACAAGCAGACAGGCTAGCTGGTAGACGCCAGCAGACAGGCTAGCAGGTAGAAACAAGCAGGCAGGCGTTCGGATAGAAGCCAACAGACAGGCTTGCAGGTGGAAGCCTGCAGTCAGGCTAGCAGGTAGAAACAGGCAGACAGGCTAGCAGGCAGAAGCAAGCAGGCAGGCGTACAGGTTGAAGCAAGCAGGCAGGCGTACAGATACAAACAAGTAGGCAGGTTAGCCGGTAGAAGCAAGCAGGCAAGCGAGCCGGTAGAAGCAAGCAGGCCGGCGTACAGGTAGAAGCAAGCAGGCAGGCTAGCAGGTAGAAGTAATCAGGCAGGCGTACAGGTAGAAGCAAGCAGGCAGACGTACAGGTAGAAGCCAGCCGACAGCCTGGCAGGTAGAAGCAAGCAGGCAGGCGTACAGGAAGAAGCACGCAGGCAGGCGTACAGGTAGAAGCAAGCAGGCAGGCGTACATGTAGAAGCAAGGAGGCAGTCGTACAGGTAGAAGCAAGCAGGCAGCCGTACGTGTAGAAGCAAGCATGCAGGCGTGCGTGTAGAAGCAAGCAGGCATGCGTTCAGGTAGACGCAAGCAGGCAGGCGTACAGGTCGAATCAAGCAGGAAGACTGACAAGTAGATAGAATTCAGGAGACGGGCAAGCAGGAAGACTGACAAGTAGATAGAATTCAGGAGACAGGCGAGCAGGTAGAAGAAAGCAGAAAGACTGACAAGTAGATAGAATCCAGGAGACAGGCGAGCAGGTAGACTGACAAGTAGATAGAATCCAGGAGACGGGCAAGCAGGAAGACTGACAAGTAGATAGCATCCAGGAGACGGGCAAGCCGGAAGACTGACAAGTAGATAGAATCCAGGAGACGGGCAAGCAGGAAGACTGACAAGTAGATAGAATCCAGGAGACGGACAAGCAGTCAGACTGACAAGTAGATAGAATCCAGGAGACGGGCAAGCCGGAAGACTGACAAGTAGATAGAATTCAGGAGACAGGCGAGCAGGTAGAAGAAAGCAGGAAGACTGACAAGTAGATAGAATTCAGGAGACGGGCAAGAAGGAAGACGGACAAGTAGATAGAATCCAGGAGACGGGCAAGCAGGAAGACTGAGAAGTAGATACAATCCAGGAGACGGGCAAGCCGGAAGACTGACAAGTAGATAAAATCCAGGAGACGGGCAAGCCGGAAGACTGACAAGTAGATAGAATTCAGGAGACAGGCGAGCAGGTAGAAGAAAGCAGGAAGACTAACAAGTAGATAGAATCCAGGAGACGGGCAAGTCGGAAGACGGACAAGTAGATAGAATCCAGGAGACGGGCAAGCAGGAAGACTGACAAGTAGATAGAATCCAGGAGACGGGCAAGCAGGAAGACTGACAAGTAGATAGAATTCAGGAGACAGGCGAGCAGGTAGAAGAAAGCAGGAAGACTGACAAGTAGATAGAATTCAGGAGACGGGCAAGAAGGAAGACGGACAAGTAGATAGAATCCAGGAGACGGGCAAGCAGGAAGACTGAGAAGTAGATAGAATCCAGGAGACGGGCAAGCCGGAAAACTGACAAGTAGATAGAATCCAGAAGACAGGCGAGCAGGAAGACTGACAAGTAGATAGAATCCAGGAGACAGGCGAGCAGGTAGAAGAAAGCAGGAAGACGGACAAGTAGATAGAATCCAGGAGACGGGCAAGCCGGAAGACGGACAAGTAGATAGAATCCAGGAGACGGGCAAGCAGGAAGACTGACAAGTAGATAGAATCCAGGAGACGGGCAAGCCGGAATACTGACAAGTAGATAGTGTGTGTGAATTCGGGTTTAACGTCGCTTTCAACAATTTTTCAGTCATATCACGACGGTGTCTGGTTGCGACAGGGAGCTCAATGCTCACGTTTATAGTGCTGCCTCACTGAAGTATCATGTCCCAGACACATTACATGATACCACATCCAGTCACATTATCCTGACACTGGATCGACCAGTCCTAGCTCTACCCCGTAAATTGAGTGCCAAGCGAGGAGCAGCTAGTACCATTTTTAACGACTTTGGTATGTCGCGGCCCGGGATAGAACCCGAGACCTCCCGTTCCCCGGAGCGGACACTCTTCCAACTGAGCTATCGGGGCCGGTATGACAAGTAGATAGAATCCAGGAGACGGACAAGCAGGAAGACTGACAAGTAGATAGAATCCAGGACGCGGGCAAGCAGGAAGACTGACAAGTAGATAGAATCCAGGAGACGGGCAAGCAGGAAGACTGACAAGTAGATAGAATCCAGGAGAAGGGCAAGCCGGAAGACTGACAAGTAGATAGAATCCAGGAGACGTGCAAGCCGGAAGACTGACAAGTAGATAGAATCCAGGAGACGGGCAAGCAGGAAGACTGACAAGTAGATAGAATTCAGGAGACGGGCAAGCAGGAAGACTGACAAGTAGATAGAATTCAGCAGGCAGGTGAGCAATTTGAAGCGAGCAGGAAGACGAGCAGGTGAAAGGCAGCAGGCAAACACGCAGGTAATGCTATGTAGGATGGCGGTCGGGTAAAGGACAGGCAAACAGGTACAATCAAGAAAGAGGGCGACAATGTCGAAGCAATCAGGCAGGCAATTATGTATATCAAAGTAGGCAAGTAAAAAACAGGCAGGTCCTATAATTTTTGCAGAGCGGTCAGATAAAGTATTTGCACCATTTACACCCCCCCCCCCACCCCTCTTCCTATTTTCCTTTACCTAAAGGGAACGTATGGCGGTTAGACATGAAAGTGATAGACAAAGCACACTACTTAGAAGACCTACAGCTTATGTGCTACATAAGACCTCTATACCCAAATGTTCCCGTATACGCAGACAGAGATTATGTGCTACAGAATATACTGCATTGACACTGCCCTACAATACTTATGTGCTACAGAAGAACTACATGTATATACTTCCTTAACAGTGCCCAGCATTTCCTGTATATACTGACATGGGTTAAGTGCTACAGAATATACTGCCTTGACACTGCCCTACAATACCTGTATATACAGCTAAGAACACCAAGTTCTTACGTGCAACATACTTTAATGCTCCCTTAACTAGCATTTCTTGTATAAAACATACTAACGAATACCTATATAGTGTCATGACAGTGTCCTAGGATTCCTGTATATCCAACAGCTTACGTTATATAGAAAACCTATATACTTCCATGGCAGTGCCCTACAATTCCTTTATATACAGCTGAGCCCATCATGGCTCGGAGAATTAGATATGGTTGCATGAGCTGACACTGACCGCACATGAGTATTGGTAAACCGCTTAGAAGGGCTAAGCATCTTCAAGCAAAGTGGCTCGAGTCGGCCCGTCCAATGCATATAAGCCCTTTGGTTACATTGCGCGACAGGGCTTGAGATGTCAGTTCATCTCAATGTCGAGTAAAAGCCCAACAGAATTGGCAGTAATGTCTCGTAAATGACCGAGATGGTGGTGACGGGGACATTAAACCTCTATTCAAAGAAACAAGACAAGAGCTTATTGGCTACAGAGGACCTGTATACTGCCTTGACAGTGCTCTATTATGTCTGTATCTCGTATACAGGCAGGTCATATATGCTACAGAATGCATATATATTGTCTTGACCTAGAATTCCTATATATGCAGATGAGAACGTGGTACAGGAGACGTACATATCACCTCGACAATGTCCTATAATTCTTGTATATACAATTGAGAACACCAAGAGCGTGCGTGCTACAAAAACCTATATACTTCCAAGACAGTGTCCAACATTTCCTGTATATACAGACAGAGCGTATGTGCTACAGAAGACATATATACTACCTTGAAAGTACCCAACATTTCCTGTGTATATTGTCAGCGCTTACATGCTCCATAATGCATATATACTTCCTTGGCAGTACCCTACAATTTCTGTAGCCAAAAGCTTAAGTGCTACAGAAGACCTATATACAAGTTTCTTTGACAGTGTCCTACAATCCCTGTATATATAGACTGTACATGAATCCCCAAAAGGTGAGAAAAAAATCTTTGACTCTTTGATCTTCGCTTTATGTATGTTTTTGTTCAAAATCTCATCACGAAACAAGCCTAAATAATTCTGATCCCATTGAACCCCACTTTCATACAGTTAAATTAGGGTTTTACAGGGGTAAGTCTTATTTTTCTTATTTCTGCTGTAAAATATAGATTGTGGGTACTCGTTTGAACCGCCTCATCGTGGCGGTCCTAACCGCCTCATCGTGGTGGTTCTAACGTGTACCCACAAACTATATTTTGAGCAGAAATAAGAACAATACCACAATTTTTCATCTTATTTTTTTTCGGCTCTAAAATGTACAATGTATTTGTATAGGCGTGTTTTCGTACTGCCTACAGCTAATGGTTTTGAGAAGGCAGAAGATTTTCCGCAAGGACGGAAGATTTTTTCTCAAGGACGGAAGATTTTCCGCAAGGACGGAAGATTTTCCGCAAGGACGGAAGAATTTCCAGATGCAAATTCAGGGGTAAAATGATTTATTAATGCAGCTAGTACCATTTTTAACGACTTTGGTATGTCGCGGCCCGGGATCGAACCCGAGACCTCCCGTTCCCCGGAGCGGACACTCTACCAACTGAGCTATCGGGGCCAGTATGACAAGTAGATACAATCCAGGAGACGGGCAAGCCGGAAGACTGACAAGTAGATAAAATCCAGGAGACGGGCAAGCCGGAAGACTGACAAGTAGATAGAATTCAGGAGACAGGCGAGCAGGTAGAAGAAAGCAGGAAGACTAACAAGTAGATAGAATCCAGGAGACGGGCAAGTCGGAAGACGGACAAGTAGATAGAATCCAGGAGACGGGCAAGCAGGAAGACTGACAAGTAGATAGAATCCAGGAGACGGGCAAGCAGGAAGACTGACAAGTAGATAGAATTCAGGAGACAGGCGAGCAGGTAGAAGAAAGCAGGAAGACTGACAAGTAGATAGAATTCAGGAGACGGGCAAGAAGGAAGACGGACAAGTAGATAGAATCCAGGAGACGGGCAAGCAGGAAGACTGACAAGTAGATAGAATTCAGGAGACGGGCAAGCAGGAAGACTGACAAGTAGATAGAATTCAGCAGGCAGGTGAGCAATTTGAAGCGAGCAGGAAGACGAGCAGGTGAAAGGCAGCAGGCAAACACGCAGGTAATGCTATGTAGGATGGCGGTCGGGTAAAGGACAGGCAAACAGGTACAATCAAGAAAGAGGGCGACAATGTCGAAGCAATCAGGC
This sequence comes from Lucinisca nassula, assembly GCA_963580285.1. Taxonomy (NCBI): domain Eukaryota; kingdom Metazoa; phylum Mollusca; class Bivalvia; order Lucinida; family Lucinidae; genus Lucinisca; species Lucinisca nassula. Next base: position 188,882,153 of record OY757013.1, on the reverse strand, counting down.
AGGCAATTATGTATATCAAAGTAGGCAAGTAAAAAACAGGCAGGTCCTATAATTTTTGCAGAGCGGTCAGATAAAGTATTTGCACCATTTACCCCCCCCCCCACCCCTCTTCCTATTTTCCTTTACCTAAAGGGAACGTATGGCGGTTAGACATGAAAGTGATAGACAAAGCACACTACTTAGAAGACCTACAGCTTATGTGCTACATAAGACCTCTATACCCAAATGTTCCCGTATACGCAGACAGAGATTATGTGCTACAGAATATACTGCCTTGACACTGCCCTACAATACTTATGTGCTACAGAAGAACTACATGTATATACTTCCTTAACAGTGCCCAGCATTTCCTGTATATACTGACATGGGTTAAGTGCTACAGAATATACTGCCTTGACACTGCCCTACAATACCTGTATATACAGCTAAGAACACCAAGTTCTTACGTGCAACATACTTTAATGCTCCCTTAACTAGCATTTCTTGTATAAAACATACTAACGAATACCTGTATAGTGCCATGACAGTGTCCTAGGATTCCTGTTTATCCAACAGCTTACGTTATATAGAAAACCTATATACTTCCATGGCAGTGCCCTACAATTCCTTTATATACAGCTGAGCCCATCATGGCTCGGAGAATTAGATATGGTTGCATGAGCTGACACTGACCGCACATGAGTATTGGTAAACCGCTTAGAAGGGCTAAGCATCTTCAAGCAAAGTGGCTCGAGTCGACCCGTTCAATGCATATAAGCCCTTTGGTTACATTGCGCGACAGGGCTTGAGATGTCAGTTCATCTCAATGTCGAGTAAAAGCCCAACAGAATTGGCAGTAATGTCTCGTAAATGACCGAGATGGTGGTGACGGGGACATTAAACCTCTATTCAAAGAAACAAGACAAGAGCTTATTGGCTACAGAGGACCTGTATACTGCCTTGACAGTGCTCTATTATGTCTGTATCTCGTATACAGGCAGGTCATATATGCTACAGAATGCATATATATTGTCTTGACCTAGAATTCCTATATATGCAGATGAGAACGTGGTACAGGAGACGTACATATCACCTCGACAATGTCCTATAATTCTTGTATATACAATTGAGAACACCAAGAGCGTGCGTGCTACAAAAACCTATATACTTCCAAGACAGTGTCCAACATTTCCTGTATATACAGACAGAGCGTATGTGCTACAGAAGACATATATACTACCTTGAAAGTACCCAACATTTCCTGTGTATATTGTCAGCGCTTACATGCTCCATAATGCATATATACTTCCTTGGCAGTACCCTACAATTTCTGTAGCCAAAAGCTTAAGTGCTACAGAAGACCTATATACAAGTTTCTTTGACAGTGTCCTACAATCCCTGTATATATAGACTGTACATGAATCCCCAAAAGGTGAGAAAAAAATCTTTGACTCTTTGATCTTCGCTTTATGTATGTTTTTGTTCAAAATCTCATCACGAAACAAGCCTAAATAATTCTGATCCCATTGAACCCCACTTTCATACAGTAAAATTAGGGTTTTACAGGGGTAAGTCTTATTTTTCTTATTTCTGCTGTAAAATATAGATTGTGGGTACTCGTTTGAACCGCCTCATCGTGGCGGTCCTAACCGCCTCATCGTGGTGGTTCTAACGTGTACCCACAAACTATATTTTGAGCAGAAATAAGAACAATACCACAATTTTTCATCTTATTTTTTTTCGGCTCTAAAATGTACAATGTATTTGTATAGGCGTGTTTTCGTACTGCCTACAGCTAATGATTTTGAGAAGGCAGAAGATTTTCCGCAAGGACGGAGTGAGTGAAATTTAGTTTTACGTCCCACCAACAGCTAAGGTCATACGGAGACGGGACCTCGGTTTAAAGACTCATCCGAAAGTCTGGAGAAGCCCGGGATCGATCCTGCGATCCCTGTCAAGGACGGAAGATTTTTTCTCAAGGACGGAAGATTTTCCGCAAGGACGGAAGATTTTCCGCAAGGACGGAAGAATTTCCAGATGCAAATTCAGGGGTAAAATGATTTATTAATACAGTTTGTTATGTTTCAGAGTGAGGAAAATCTGGAATCTTCCAAACTTTTGCGTTAGATATGGATGATTTTGGTACACCGTGGGAGGAATTAAAAAGTCAACTCAGCAATGAATTAACACCAGCAGAACTCAAAGATGTAAGTACTTAATCGTGTGTGAATCCGTATTCTCCTGAACACCATAACTTCTAACCTTGCAAACACTGTGGATCCAGATCAGGTGGCTTCTGAACAAGACATCTTGTAAGGATCTAAACTGTTTGTCACTCATTTTGCGAAATTGATTGAATGCATTATATCAAGTAAATTACGAATCGTGACACGTCAAATGACATTCATACGAAAACACGCCTATACAAATACACTGCATTTTTGCCGCTGAAAAACGAAACATTTTCGATGACAAATTGTGATATTATTCTTATTTCTGCCCAAAATATAGATAAATGGGTACACGTTAGAACCGCCTCATCGAGGCGGTTCTAACGGGTACCCACAATGCATATTTTAGAGCAGAAATAAGAAAATTAAGGTTTACTCCTTTAAACCCCAGTTTTACTATATAAAAGTGGGATTCAAGGGGTAAAAATTATAAAGGCGTGTTTTCGTGATGATTTGATCGACTGACAGTCAGAAATGGGCATGGCAAAATTTTTATTCAGTTTGCAAGGTAATAGTAGATTAGTAGATGGCTTGTTACCCTCCTCTTTTAGTCAAAATAAAATTTGTTTGTCAGGAAAATAGGCCGCATAACTATAACACTGTGTGCTGAAAAAACGTCTTTCACATCTCCTCATATGAAAAATTATAATTTTCTTCTAATATCTAGTTCAAATATAGATTGTGGGTGCTCGTTAGAACCACAGTGAGGTGGTTCTAGTAAGTACCCACAATCTATGTTTTGAGCAAACATACAGCAATTAATGAATACCCCGTATAGCCCTAAATTTACCTGTATAAAGTTAGGTTTAAAGAGTGTTTATTGCAGAGACTGAATTTTCATCAAAAATAACTCCAATGTCAACATTTACACGTTTCAAAAATTCGTGAGTGAGTGAGTGAGTGTTTGAATTTTACGTCCCACCAACAGCTAAGGTCATAAGGAGACGGGACCTCAGTTTAAAGACTCATCCGAAAGTCTGGAGAAGCCCGGGATCGATCCTGCGATCCCTGGTTTACAAGGCGAGTAGCGTATCCACTACACCACGGAGGCTTCTTTCAAAAATTCGTTCTCAAACGCATTGATAGAAGACTGCATTTCTTGTGCCAAATGATTGGGAGAAACATTATTGCCAGGTGGGATAATCGGTTTAATATTATCACATGCATCCGTACTTCTACACATTTCTGTGACATTTTCAAAGCCAGGATCACTTGTGCTGGAGTTCTACTAATGCGACTTCCCAGTTTTCTTCATTGATGTTAATGGGGTGAACGAGTCCCACCGTAAAACTGTTTTGTTTGTTTGTTGGAAAACTGTCGAAGGAACTGTCACTTAGCAAAGTAAGGTAGAAGTCATTCATTATTCAGGTGTGGTATCTGATCTGGGCCTTCAATGTTTACCAATGTCGCGTTGAAAATTTATATATTTTATTTTCTACAAAAGGACAGTGTTCTACTTGTGCATTTCAGTCATTCCTAAACAAAATATGACAAATTTAAAGATACATTAATTATTCAATATCGTCATAAAAGGTCAGTTTTCATTTTCTTTCGTAAATTCACTTGATCTTTCTTTATTTTCCGGGAATTTGTTACTTTCAGTTTCTATGGACAAAATCACTATAGACCGATTTTCAGAAAATCCAATGACCTAACATTTATCGGGAATGTGTTACTTTCAATATCTATTCATAGTTTGTTATGTCAATACTCAAAGATAATGATAAAAAAAATTATCAAAAATAAATCTGGAGCTCCCTTACGAATATGATTTGGCATTTAAAAAGTCTTTAACGTCACTACAGCTGGTGTCTGGGAATGTGTGGCGGCCGTAAAAGGTCTCCCTGTCCTACATCATAGTGTAGTTTATATTTTCTTGTCCTTTGGGATCATCGATTCCATTGTGGAATTTTGAAAATAATTAAGGGTGACTGATGAGGCCTAATTGGCCGAAACATTCACATTTGCTCCAATTACCTCCACAATTTCAATGGAGATGTGGAGGTTCCACAATTTCAATGTGGAGGCTACATAATTTCAATGTGGAGATGTGGAGGTTATACATTTGTGATGTGGAGATGTGGTTAAACTATGAAGTCTTGAGATACAAGGCCAATATAATGTCATCTTGTGGTATCCCTGGACGTCTTGAAGTTTATATCAAGCATTTCCAACAACAAATACCAGAGACTTAAGCTATTTTCATAGGCGGGGGCTGTAATCCCTCAAAATTAAAAAAAATATCCCCTTTGGAAAACAAGTTATTTCAAGAGTAGCCTGAAAAATTGAAACTTTCAATACACTTCATAGAAGGGGCTATAATTTCTCAAAATTGAAAATTTATAGACACATAGTCCGGAGACTAAGTTATTTCCAAGGTTGAACCTGACCAAAAAATTATTGCGACACCAATTCCAGCGACTAAGTCCACATATCACACAATACTACACCTAGCCTAGTTAAGTTCAGATCAAGCGCTGATTATATGGACACAAAATGATGGACACATTTTTATAGACACACAATTAGGCGTGTCTATATAAACGTGTCCATAATTTTGTGTCCATATACTCACCCTATACTACTGACTTGTTAACCTTGTGAAGGTAAGCGTTATGACAATGGAATGTTCAACCTAGTAAGTTTGGACTGGTCAATTTCCAATTATAGGGGTGTCAGATTTGTTTTTGTTTGTGGCAAATTTTACAAAAATGAAAATTCTTTAAGCCAACAGTGTAGACCCTGATCAGACGTCTGGTCTGGTCTGTTTGCCAGTGTCCCACAAAACGGTCGCTAGGCTTTTATGGGTTAATAACGGAGATAATTTTCCCTATTTCTTGTCAGATAAAAACATTAAAGGTACTTCTTAGAATGCCATTATTAGTTAACACACCCGTTCGACTTATGACATTTTTCACATCTCCATAATGACTATTTGTTTCTGGTGAAAATCCTTTATATTTTTCTTATTTATATTGCAAAAAATAGGTTGTGGTTGCTCGTTTAGAGAGGCGGTCTTAACGAGTACCCACAACCTATGTTTTGGAGCAGAAAGCGGCAAAATAACATAATACCTCGTAAATCTCTGTTTTCTCTATGCAAAGTGGGATTTAGTTGGGGGTGGGGGTGTTCTTTCATGGATTCGTCCACGTGATTTTGATTAAATCTACAAAAATTAGCAAAACAAAAAGTATCACCTTATTATCCTATGTACTTCCTCTTACCTGAGACTATGTAGAAATATACACATGTAGCAACAAACAGCGCAAATGAACCATTTTATTTGAATATACATGTGTGAAAACATGTTTCTTGGTTCGCCCAAAATAGGTTTGATCTGTAAACTAGTAAGAAAAAGTCACTCGGGAAAGGCCACAATCTTGTGTAAAGGGTACATTTGTTAGGCTTGCAAAAAGTGGACTTATTTATGAACAGGGACTGCATTCTCTGTCGTGCTTAAAGATTTATAGATGTATTGTTATACCAAAGGCCCTTTACGGGTGTGAAAATTGGACAAAATTGTCTAATTCAGATATTGTTACTCTCGAAAGAGCGCATATATACTGTTTAAAGTTCATGCAAGGCCTGCATTGGCAAACTCGTACAGATATTGCTCTGAGTCTAATTGGCACATTTTCCCTGGAATCAGAACTTGATTTCCGAAAATTGTCACTCTTTGGTCAGTTTTGTAGATTGAGCTATCAACATTGGCTACGAACTGTGTTTCTAAACCGGTTAACCTTATAGTATGTGAATAGTGCCGAGCACGTGATTTTGTTTTGTTTGATTTGAGGTTTAACGTCCCCGTCAACACAGTAAAGGTCATTTTGGAGACGTTGCTTCCAATTTTTCGGGACTTTTACCAGACGTTGAGATGAAATGACATCTCAAGCCCTGTCGCCCAATGAAACTAATAGGTTCGTTTCCGCTGACCGTTCCAGGGCGGTTCTTCTGTCGCGGTTTATTTTTGTTATGTTTTGTCTTTGGGTGTTTGTTTCGCTTATATTATTTTATTTTGGATAGCCTTTTGGCCATTTTGTGGGAAAGTATCTGTACTTTTGGCTTTTCGCTATTAATTTTCCATAAGGCTCTGTTGTTTCATGTTTGTGTTTCTTTCCCTTTGGTGTCTCTGATGGGAGCTTCGGGTTGATTGTATCGATTCCTGATCTTTGCCCCCACTTCTACTTTTTATATGCATGGACGGTCCGACTCGTACCGCTTTGGCTAGATCCTCTTAGCGGTTTACCAGTACTCGTGTTCGGGTCGGGTTTAGCTCTGCGTGGAAGCTTCATGCAGCCCAGATATTTCTTCAAGCCGCCGAGCACCTGATGTAGTGAAATTAATCCAAAAGTATAACCTGATAGATATTCTAGACTTATTCAGAAGGGACAGTATAGTTCCAAGCAAAATGTTGTGGAAAAATATGGCCAAATCGAAAATACGTGAACATGAATTGCATTTGAAGCGTGTACCGGGTCGTCCACGAAGTCAAGCAACGGGGCCACAAATCCAAGTTCTAACCGCTATCTTCGTTGTTTAACTTTCGTGAAAAAGCCAACCACACTACTCGCGTCGCTAAAAGAGCTGGCTCCTACAGCAAGGCTCTAGAAGTGGTATTTATCCATAACCGTTACATTTCCCCCCTCTCATCTCATGACTTCGTCCCGAAGCCACACATGCCTCACATGGCTAAACCCGAGGGCGGAGTCTATGTAACAAACCATCCCACCGCTGCCACCAATGTAGCGTGTACCGGGTCGTCCACGAAGTCAAGCAACGCGGTCACCCATCCAAGTACCAACCGCTATCTCCGTTGCTTAACTTCTCGAATAAGCCAACCACTCTACCCGCTAAAAGAGCCGGCTCCTACAGCAAGACTGTAGAAGTGGTATTTATCCATAACCGTTATACATTTATGGCATACCCGCACATCGCAGCCTGAGTTTAGGCGCTTTTACCGTATTGTACCAACATTTGAAATCCATTTGTTTTTGCTTTTGTCCAAGCAATTTCCAAAGTTAACCTTAGCGTGCAAGGCAGCAATGCAGATGCTTTCGAATATACTTGACTTCGATGCGCGGTTGTGCAGCAAACCCAATAGTTTATACAACACTATTGTGGACCACTGTATAAGTGATTGAATATTTATGCACCAAGAGAGAGTGAAGCTTTGGGGCAAGTTCTACATAAGGCATTTAGACAAAGTGTCTCTTGTATCACTACTTCTTCTAGAACTTCATCCTGGACTTGATCTTAATGAAAATGTCTTGTATCTCTTCTGGGGTATAGTCTTGACATCGCTTCATTCGATGTGGATAGTGCCTTATAGCTAACGCTTTCTTTAGTATTGTCATGCTCATTGCACACATTTAGTAGAAGTAAAACAAAGATCAGGAATCGATACAATTAACTTACTCCACCCACCAAAGACACCAAAGGGAAAGAAACACAAACATGAAGCGACCAGACCATAATGGAAACCTAAACAAAGGAAGGCCATAAGGACAGTTACTTTCCCACAAAATGGCTAAATGGCCATCCAAAGAAAAGACACAAGTGATACTCAAAGTAAGTAACAAACAAAAATATAAATAAACCGCAACAGAAGAACCGCCTTGGAACGGTCAGTGGAAAGAATTCCACTGGGGAGCTTAAATCGATTTTACATGGCCATAATCCTCGCCCTTACCTACGTCGCGATATACACTAATTGTGTTTAGTACGCATGAAGGCTTCCTAACTCATCAGTGTAACAAATAAAAAAAAAATACAGAGATAAAACAAGGTTGAGTACTCGACAACATACAACAACAGAATTGCTGGAGCAAAAGAAACCCAACAGTTAGACTCCGAGGTATCGTATAGGTATCATTTCATAGCATGCTTATATAATTTTGCTATGTGTACATACCCTTTTTGATCAATTGACGCTCTGTATTTGTTACACTGTATGTTTCTATATTCATGTACTCTTCTGCTTGGCGGCCCCCGCCCATCGGGGCTTGAAGAAATAGATGGGCTGCATGATGCTTCCACACAGAGCTGAAACCGACCCACACACGAATACTGGTAAACGGCTTAGAGGGTCTAAGCGTGCCAAGGCAAAGTGGTGCAAGTCGGACCGTCCATGCTTATAAATGCTATTGGTTTCATTGGGCGACTGAACTTGAGATGTCATTTCATCTCAATGTCGGGTAAAAGTCCCACAGAATTAGAAGCAACGTTTCCAAAATGTCCTTTACAGTGTTGACGGAGGCGTTAAACCTCAAATCAAACAAACAAACTCTCCTGCTTGGAGGAAATAAAGAAATCTATCTATCTATCTATCTATCTATCTATCTATCTATCTATCTATCTATCTATCTATCTATCTATCTATCTATCTATCTATCTATCTATCTATCTATCTATCTATCTATCTATCTATCTATCTATCTATCTATCTATCTATCTTGAGACGGCCCTTTGTTAAACAACTACTGTGTGTTTTGGTGGGTTGGACTACTGTGGTGTGGGTGGGTGGGTGGTGGTGGGGTTCAACTCCGGAGTTTATGAAATTTCAGCCTTCCTACCTTCGCCCTCAATTCCACATAATAACAAATTGGTTCATCTTAACATTTACTCAAAATAAAATACATGGTAAAATGGTCATGTATAGATAAATACTATCATAAATCAGGGTTGTGGACTCAACAAAAATCCGGCGTTAGAGCAGATAGATCACGGAGGGCCGAACCCATGACATATCGGGCCCCACCCCGCTTGACGTCAAAAGATTTAGGATGGGACCATAATAGAGTCCGACGGCCACCCACTAATGTGCAACCGAAGAGCGAAGCAAAGTTGTCCACCGCAAAAGGGTCAACAATCAAAAAGGCGGTCTGTCGCATAAACAAGTAGAGGCAATGATCAGGAATCGATATAATTAGCCCACAGCTCCCATCAGAGACACCAAAGGGAAAGAAACACATACATGAATCAACAGACCCCAAGAGAAACACCAACAGAGGAAAGCCAAAAGGACAGTTACTTTCCCACAAAATGGCCAAAAGGCTATCCAAAATAAAATAATAAAAGCGACACAATCACCCAATGTCAAACCATAACATAAATAAACTGCGACAGAAGAACCGCTTTGGAACGGTGAGCGGAAACGAATTCCACTGTGGGGGGTGGGGGTGGGGGGGGGGCTTAAATCGATTTTACGTGGCCACAATCCTCGCCCTTACTTCCGTCGCGACTAAGACAAATAATTTGTTCAGTCCGCATGAAGACCTCCTAACTCATCAGTGCAACATCTACGTGAACACAAAAATCAAACGACCACAGAGATGGGACAACGGTGAGGACTCGACAGCAAGAAACAACAGAAATGCTGGAGCAAAAGAAAACCAACAGTTAGACTCCGATGGGTTCGACCAGAGACAGAGCATCAGGTACCAATTAACATTTAAGTCTTTACGTTGGAACCGTCATAGAATCTGAGGCCTGATCCGGCGTGCAATTAAAGAGGGAAGCAAAGTTGTCAGCCGTGATTGGGTCAATTACCATGCATGCAGTCTGTCGTATAATATCCATGTTGTACCCAATCTTTTCATATCGAAGATTGATGTTACGAAATTGGGTGCTGAAATCATTGCAGTTATTCATTTTTCTAAATTAATTTACTAAGTCACCATAAAAATCGGGTTCCGATAGACCTTGTTGCGGAAGAGATTTAAGTCCAGTATTGAATTTTGAAATTAAATCCGAATGACGTCTATAAAATTTTGAAAAAGGCTTTGAAAAAGGATTTAATGACAACATTTATCATGAGGGTAATATTTCCAGAATGCCGGACTTTGATATTTTCTCACTCCTGGAATGTCGAAAACGCAGAACTAGATCTCACGGCACCAGGAAAAATGGTAACTTTAAACGTAAATCACGTGCGTTTAAACGAAACAATACTAGACTGAAGTGACTGTCAATTATATTATTAAATCATGGACGCCACTCTATGCTTTCATCTTTAAGTTCATTACCCGTTTCTGTTTTACGTCTTCTGGACACCGAGGCGAATAAATTCTACGATAGTTCTCATCAGTTATATGATGCGGCTCTCTTAACTAGAGGCTATACTCAGCATACTCTCCGTCCTTACATTGATTCTGAAATTAATCATAAACGCCATTTCTTCAAAATATCCTTCATTAATAAGGGTATGGATTTTATAGATTTACCCAGTATCTTCCGTGAGAGATCGGTGATTTCTTCCATCCCTGCTTATTTTCAAAATACTGAAACACCTATAATTTGCTATAAATATAACAAACCTGTTAGATCTATCATTTTTAATTTCAATAAACTTGTTTCAGATCTTGTTATTGATACTAATACTCCTGATTCATGTGATTGTAAAAACTCAAAGTATTGCTATCCTGCTGCTGGTCATGTAATTACTGGCAATTCGAAAATTATTCCTGATTCTAGGATAAGGAATACAATTTCTAAAGGACCGAAATATCGGTTTCCTTCTAAAATTGATTTCAGTGAATGTAGAGATGAAATCGCTGCTTCCTTGAATGAATTCGGTAATCGATGGTGTAAGCGAGAGTATGTTGAACATAAAGCCCTTAAGGACTGGAAACTTAGCATTTTAAAACTAGTGAATAAACGCATTTCTTTCTATTATCAAAATACTAACTTATTACCTTCTAAGCCCAAGACGTATTTACGTCATCTTAAACTAGGTATTCAAGAATTTCATAAGAAGTTTGTTTTGGCCCCTGCAGACAAGGCCGCTAACAACGTCGTCGTTGTGTGACGGCTCCACTATGTTAACACGCTTAAGCAGGAGCTTGGTGGTACTAAGGCCTATGAACTTCAGCCTTTAGCCACGAAGTTTGCTGTGTGTGTTAACGAAGGCCAAGACAAGCTTCCTACGCTATACTGGTTACCAAAACTTCATAAAACACCTTACAAAGTACGGTTTATTGCAAATTCTAGCTCTTGCACTACCACTGAACTTTCTAAATTATTAACTTCCTGTCTTACTGCTATTAAAACGCATGTAATTAAATATTGTGATAAAGTCTTTGAAAGATCAGGAAGAAATCTGTTTTGGTCTATAAAAAATTCGAATGAGGTTTTAAATAAATTGAAATCTAGACATTTTCGTGCTTCTAGTCTATCTACCTACGATTTTTCCACTCTTTACACTACACTTCCTCATAATCTTATAAAAGAAAAGCTTAATGATTTAATTGAATGGGCTTTTCACAGAGAAGATTCTCTCTATCTTGCATGTAATGTCAGAAATGGATTTTTCACTTCTAAAGAGCATACGAATTATACACTTTGGTCATGTCAGAAAGTGTGTGATGCCCTCACCTTTTTACTTGACAATATTTATATTAGATTCGGTACTAAGTTATTTAGACAAATTGTGGGTATTCCGATGGGTACTAATTGCGCACCTCTTGTGGCTGATCTGTTCTTGTATTGTTATGAAAGAGACTTCATTTTGTCGCTTTCCATTGATAACCAATCTGAAATTATTGACGCTTTTAGCTCTACTTCTAGATATTTAGATGATTTATTAAATATTGATAATACCTATTTTGATGGTTTGATCAGTCAGATTTACCCCCTAGAACTTCAGTTAAATAAAGCAAATTCTTCTGATACCGAGGCCCCGTTTTTGGATTTACATCTATGTATTGTAGATGGATTTGTTTCGTGCAAAATTTATGATAAACGCGATGACTTTGATTTTGAGATTGTAAATTTTCCTTTTTTGGATGGTGATGTTCCTCGTGCGCCATCCTATGGCGTTTATATTTCGCAATTAATCCGATTTGCTAGAGTGTGTAGTCATGTAACTGACTTCAACACTCGTAATAAAATTATTAACGGCTAAACTTCTTAATCAGGGTTATCGGTACCATAAACTACGCAAAGCCTTTTCAAAATTTTATAGACGCCATTCTGATTTAATTTCATAATTCAATATTGGACTTAAATCTCTTCTGCAACAAGGTCTATCGGAACCCGAATTTTATGGTGGCTTAGTATATAAATTCAGAAAAATATATAACCGCAATGACTTCAGCACCCAATTTCGTAAAATCATTCTTCGATATAAAAAGATTGGGTAAAACATGGATATTATACGACAGACTGCATGCATGGTAGTTAACCCAATCACGGTTGGCAACTTTGCTTCCCTCTTTAATTGCACGCCGGTGGGTCAGGCCATAGATTCTATGACGGCTCCAACGTAAAGGCTTATTGAGAATTAGAGAGATAATGTTGGTTGGTGCCTGATGCTCTGTCTCTGGTCGGGCTTATCGGAGTCTAACTGTTGGTTTTCTTTTGCTCCAGCATTTCAGTGGTTTCTTGCTGTCGAGTCCTCACCGTTGTCTCACCTCGGTGGTTCTTTGATTTTTGTGTTCACGGAGATGTTGCACTGATGAGTTAGGAGGCCTTCATGCGGACTGAACAAATTATTTGTCTAAATCGCGACGGAAGTAAGGGCGAGGATTGTGGCCACGTAAAATCGATTTAAGCCCCCCAGTGGAAATCTTCCAATGACCGTTCCAAGGCGGCTCTTCTGTGGCGATTTATTTATGTTGTTGTTTGTTACTTACTGTGTGTATCACTTGTGTCTTTTAATTTTGGATGGCAATATGGCCATTTTGTGGGAAAGTAACTGTCCTTATGGCCTTCCTTTGTTTAGGTTTCCATTATGGTCTGGTCGCTTAATGTTTGTATTTCTTTCCCTTTGGTGTCTTTTATGGGTGGAGTAAGTTAATTGTATCAATTCCTGATCTTTGTTTTACTTCTATTTTGCGTAGTTTATGGTACCGATAACCCTGATTAAGAAGTTTAGCCGTTAACAATGTATTACAGGTGTTGAAGTCAGTTACATGACTACACACTCTGGCAAATCGAATTAATTGTGAAATATAAACGCCATAGGATGGCGCACGTGGAACATCGTCATCCAAAAAAGGAAAGTTTACCATCTCTAAATCAAAATCATCGCGTTTATCATAAATTTTGCAAGAAACAAACCCATCCACAATAGATAGATGTAAATCCAAAAACATGGTTTGTTTTGTGTTTGTTTTTTGCATTTCGCAACAATTTTCCTGAGCTGACAAGAAAAACTATCACTACCTGGTATTCTTCTGAGTTTGTAAACTAACTCTCTATAAAATTCGGGTTCCGACAGTTGCTGACGTGTCTTCAAAGAAACGTTATATTTAGAAATAATGTCATAATGTCGACGATAACATTTTAAAAATGTTTTGCGCAGTTTATGATACCGACATCCTTGATTGAGATGATCATTCTAGTCATCAACATGACAATAAGCTCTAGCAAAACGAATAAGCTGTGACATATAAGCCCCTAACCCATAGCCTTAGGGACGTCACAAACCAAGAAAGGTAAATTTACAATTCCAGAATAAAAAAAAACAACTCTTTATCATAAATTTTGGAAGAGACAGTGTACCATTTGATACAGAATAAAAGTAAGCTCCAAATGGGGTTTTACAGGATTAGCTTTACTTAACTGCAATTCTTTCTGATAAATTCTACCAACAATTTGTTCAAAATAAATATTGTCAATATTTAAAAGCTCATCCAAATCTCGAGTGATGTAGTTAAACGCCTTAATAATATGGGCTTGTTTAGTTTTTAGAAAGAGACACCATGAGTTATTTTTCATCAGAAAGCAGAAATCTATCTATAGCAAGAGGAGCACAGTGTGTACCCATCGGAATACCAACTACTTGTCTCTATAATGTAGATCCAAACTTTATATAAACATTATCCAGTTACAAGGACAGTGCTTCGCAAACTTCTTGACACGTCAAATATTCATTCTCAAGAAGCAAAATAAGCATTTCTATTACTGCAGGTCAAAAACTGACACTTCCCGAGGAAACATTGTTTCATTTAGAGTAAATATTTTTTCTTTAATGAAATTATAAGGTCAAGTTGTGCAAAGAGTAGCCAAATCGTATGTTGACCAACTAGATCCACGAAAACTTTATGCGTTCACTTTATTCAAAACTTTATATGATTTTTAATGAACCCAAAATAAGTTAATTCTAGAATTTTGTAAGCCTTTTCTCAGTGTCTAGCAACATAATTTTAATAGCTGTTAAACACAATATAAGTAATTTTGAAGGTTCGACTGTCGTACACTAACTAGAATCGGCTATAAAACGAGCTTTATGAAGCTTCGGTAACCAGTATACTGTTGGAGGTTTTTCGTGGTCTTCCGTTATACTAACATTGAAACTTGGAATGCGTTGAGGGTGTTCTTTGACGATAATAGTTTCATCTTTTTTTCTTCGTATACTGCCTACGCCCTCGCGGGCATTTTCGGCAGGTGTACATTACATACACCCAGATTTGCAGGATGGACGCCTACACAGTAATCGTGTAATTACGACAGGGATCTTGTACCTGCACAGGGTTGGGGTGGGACTGGGGGTCCAATTAACGTCCCGATCAGAAGGACGCAGCACTTTGTGGCATTTATAAAATGATTCTGGTGGAGCATGTTCGGACACCGCAATTTTATTACGCTGCCGGGAATCGTGTGGGAGCCTCTAGTATCAGAGGCAAGTACACTAACCACTGAGCTATCGTCTTCAGGAACCTGAACGTAGGTCTTAGTACTACCAAGTTCGCAGCCGACAAACAACAATTACATTGTTTGTTAGAATCAAAACATACCTATTGTGGAATCTTTGGATACCCTGCCTGAGTAGCCTAAATATAAATATTTGTTTACTAGGACGTGAAAGACTTTTTAAGTAAAACGATGTACATCAATCAACAATTTTAAAGATATACAGTTTCCAGTTATTCAAAGCAGTAGACTGAAAATACTCTCTCTTACAGCAGCGCTTACAGAATTCATTTATCGAATCTGCGATAACTTGTCGACATTTAGAAAAACCAATATTCGAAGGGAATTTTTATTTAGGTCCTTTGTGATTATAACTCGATTTCTGTAATCTGAGATATTTTCAAGTTGCCAGTAAATACATGACCAGCGGCTGGGTAGAAAATTGTATTTCTAATATGTTTATTGTTTTTAAAGCAAATGATGGGAGATTCAGTATTTCTGAAATATGCTGGTATGGAAGATATAATGGTTTTATTTCTAAATATGCTGGGTAAATCTTTGAAGGCTATACCTTTATTGACAAAAGGAATTTTCAGAAAATGTCTCAAATGATTATTATCAGAATCGATGTAAGCGCGTACAGCATAATGAGTACAACAACGAATAAGAAGTGCTGCATTATAAACCCTTAACGCACACATTCTTTTTGTTTGTTCTTAGCACGGATGCACTAAATTAGGACTTCTTGCGTATTTATAAAAAAAAAACTGCTTTGTTTCGTTACAAAAAATGTTTTGACCCTGTGATGGATTCGGAGTCTAACTGTTGGTTTTCTTTCGCTCCAGCATTTCAGTGGTTTCTTGCTGTCGAGTCCTCACCGTTGTCTCACCTCTGTGGTTCTTTGATTTTTTGTGTTCACGGAGATGTTGCACTGATGAGTTAGGAGACCTTCATGCGGACTGAACAAATTATGTGTCTAAATCGCGACGGAAGTAAGGGCGAGGATTGTGGCCACGTAAAATCGATTTAAGCCCCCCAGTGGAAATCATTCCACTGACCGTTCCAAGGCGGTTCTTCTGTGACGGTTTATTTATGGTGTTGTTTGTTACTTACTGTGTGTATCACTTATGTCTTTTTATTTTGGATGGCCATATGGCCATTTTGTGGGAAAGTAACTGTCCTTATAGCCTTCCTTTGTTTAGGTTTCCATTATGGTCTGGTCGCTTAATGTGTGTGTTTCTTTCCCTTTGGTGTCTTTGATGGGTGGAGTAAGTTAATTGCATCGATTCCTGATCTTTGTTTTACTTCTACTTTTAATAAAAAAAGGCAAAAAAAAACAAAAAAACACTAGAACGCTTTTCAATTGTCTTTCATTGATAGATAACAGCTTTCTCTCGCAATAGTAATGTTGTGAATTTATAATCGACGCTTAAAATTCCAGGTGGTGTTCCTAATGAAGGAAAAGCTTGCTTCACAGTTTTCGGCGCTTTGGAGTACAGAAAACCCACAGGACCTGTTTACGTTCCTAGAAACTACATTCACAGAAATAGAGTCTATGAAAATTTTGAAACATGTATTGGCTATTTTCAACTATCACCCACAGTTCAGTGGCAGAAGTTTTAAAGACATTATCGAGACTTATGAGAGGAAAACTGAAGAACTAGAAGAGAGATTTCAAATATACAGAGATAATTACTTCGTAGGGAGAAGACCAGAAATTGAACGAATCAAAATCATTCTGACATCAGCCACTCAAGGTAAAATAACACTACTAAATAGAAGTGCAGGAAACGATAAGGAATCGATACAATCACCCCACAGCTCCCATCAGAGACACCAAAGAGAAAGACACACAAACATGAAACAGCAGAACTTAATGGAAACAGCAACAGCGGAAAGCCAAAAGGACAGTTACTTTCCCACAAAATGGCCAATAGGCGATCCAAAATAAAATAACATAAGCGACACAAACACCCAATAGGCTATAGCCGGGGAAAATACAGTAAAATTCCTATATTACGGCCACCTATAGGACTGTTCAAAAGTGCTTTTTAAGACCATTTTGAACAGTTCCAAAGGTGATCTCTGACTAAAGGACACTCCATGCCGAAAACGCAAAGATATAACAACTGCAACCCGCTAAATAAGCTTTTTAAAGCAGAATAAGACTTAATTTGTGGTGGGCTTAACACCGGAATTTCACTGCAAATAATTTTCGACCAGTAAACACTTGGATCACACATCCCAGTTCATCTGAATCTTCCATACACCCGGGTCTATATACAAAAAATTGAGCACAGTTTATGACATGCACAGTCCGATTTGAAATGACCTTGTTTCTGAAAATCCTTTTACACCCTGGTCTATACACAGAGTGATGAACAGTCTTTACATGCACTGTCTGATCAGAGTCTACACTGTCCATATGGATCTAGTTTACACACTAGTCTATACACAGTGATTGGCGAATTCTTTATGTGCAACGTCTGATCATAACCTGCCCAGTCCAAGGGAATCTAGTTTACACCCTGATCTATACATAGAGTAATGAGCAAAGTCTTTACATGCATCGTCTGATCAGAACCTTCACTGTCCATATGGATATAGTTTACACACTGGTTTATACACAGATTGATGAGCAATGCATTTATGTGCTTAGGCTGAACAGAGTTTGCCCTGTCCATATGAATCTAGTTTACACCCTGGTCTATACACAGAGTAATGAGCAAAGTCTTTACATAAACAGACAGACCAAAGTATTCGCTGTCCATATGGATCTATTTTACACCCTGGTCTATATACAGAGTGATGAGTAAAGGCTTCACTTGTACACGCTGATCAAGGGTCAACAGCTTATTGGCAATCATGTGCAGTCGGCAACTGTATACGGAGAATCGTGCACAGGAGTATGCGATATGATTATGAAAATTTGACAAAAAAGATGTGCCACAATAAAGAGATAAGTGCATGTCGTCCAAAGATATGTGAATGGTACATGCACGGTCGTCCATAGTTATGCGATGGTACATGCACGATCGCCCACAGTTATGCGATGGTACATGCACGGTCGTCCACAGTTAGGCGATTGATACATGCACAGTCACGATCGGTATTTTTTCTGTCGTCCACAATCATCACATTAACAGCCCCACGTTTTAACCCGTTGCTAAAGGGGTACCTTGACAAACAGTGCAGGGACAGATCAGACGCCGCAGTAGAACGCGGCGTCTGATCAGGGCCTGGACTATGTGCTTAAAAATAGAATAACAAGGAAAAAATAGGGCTGACACCCCTTAAATGACAAATGGACTGGTCCAACATATAGCAATGAAAGAGTCCACTAGTATACAATGGGTTAAACACACTGGATGTACATAAAGTGGGGTTTGCAAGAGCTGTTATCCTATTATCATTTTCCTTATTTTTGTGAAAATATATATTATGGACGCACGTTAGAACAGTTCTACTGAGGCGGTTCTAACGTGTACTAGCAATCTTATTTTGGACTAGAAATAAGATAACCGCTGGCAGTTTTCCTCTGAAAATGCGTGTCCAATTAAGAAGACGCCAATTAAGGGGAATGGATACACCGTCAGGGGAGGCAACTCCTGTAAAAGTATTTTTGTCTCCCATGTCAATATGGGTCAATTCTTAAAGGAACGAATTTGCTTCTGCGGAGCAAACTCTTTCCATTAAGAGTAGACCCCTTTTTCTTGGGACAGAGTTTCTATAAAGCGAACAGGAAGTCCCGAAAGCTATCTCCCTTGGAAAAATGGCGGAAAAATCTGCCAGGTGTTTGCCATTCCCCTTAAGAGCATGATTGTGATAGCGAAATTACTTTCAGGTTCTCTAATTGGTTTTGATATGTTCTAGAAAGGGTCACAGTAGATAACATACTGTTTTTCTTAACATCTTGCAGGTGTATGGTTAAGTGGGCAAGGAGGCATGGGCAAGACAACACTAGCCTCTGAAGTATGTTACAGGCTAAATATTTATCACAAAGTTCACATTGTCAACGTTAGTCTCAAGTAAGTGTTACTGGTACTTGAACCAGAGCAGGACAAAACATACAAAAACATGTTCGACAGGCAAAGAAACGTCAATTCATTCCGGCTATAGTTTTTACATTTTCATCTTCGGAATTTCCTGCGCTTGTAAAAGGGGAGTAGAACCCGGGGTTTAACTCACGGATTGGAAGGTGGTTTCAATATTAGATTTCAATATACCCCCCTTTACTTCAATGCGTTTAGCCCACTTTTCTTTTAAGCAGGCTATGCCTTTGAAATAAAAGTCATCTATTTGGTCCTCAAACCAAGCTTCTGTAGCAGCCTTGAGCCCATCATCGTCCCGAAATCCCGTTCCACGCCAGTGGGACTTCAGATTTCGAAATATATAATAATCACTTGGGGCCTGGTCTGGACTGTATGGCAGGTGATTTGACAACTCGAACTTGCACTCACGAATGTCCACTTGAGTAAGTCTGGACATGTAAACAGGGGTATCATCATGCAAACGAAGGACACCAGCAGCTAGCTTCCCCTTCGTTTTTCTTTAATAGCAATTCTTAATTGTTTAATGGCATTGGCACAGTATTCTCCTTTAACTGAAATACCAGCAGGCTTGTAATCTATCAATATAATTCCTTTGGAGTACCAAAACACCTTGGCCATTACCTTACCGGCTGGTGGTTGGGTACGAAATTTCTTATGTGGGGTGAGCCAAGGCGGTTCCATTGCATGAACTCTTTTTTTAGTATCTTGGTCCCAGTGGTGAAGCCAAGCTTCATCGCCTGTTACAAGAGGAGTGTGAAAGTCTCCTGGGTTGGCATTGTACACTTCCAGAAGTTCTTGGCTTGATTCAACCCTTTGGTGACGATCTTGAATGTTCAGGTGTCTGGGTACCCACCTGGCAGGTACTTTTAACATGCCTTAATGTTCATGGAGTATAGTGTAAACACTCCATTAGAAATACCACATTCTGAAGCAAGTTCTGCAACTTCGATTCGGCGATTGTTTAGCACAAGTCTCTCAACACGGTCTATCATCTCCTGGCTGGTGACATCAGCAGGGCGGCCTGGCCTTGGGTCATCTTCTAAGGAGTCTCGCCCATGTTTAAATTATGCTGACCACTGTGCCACTGTGGAATACTTTTGGGCTACTATCACCATATACATTAGCCATGCGCCGATGGATGTGTTTGGCCTTTGCACTCTTCTTAGTGACGAACTTTATGCCTGCTCTGAATTCAATGTTCTGACCTTCCATTTTGCCTATGGGTATAGGTTTTCAAACAAAAAGAAAGAGCAAAAAATGTATGTGTTGATTGAACGGCTGTTATCATTCAAATGCAAAAGGTTTACACTGCAAAAATGAAAAAAAGAAATCTTGAATTGTATAGAAAAATACCGAGTTTTACGAACGCCCCTCTTTGTCGCAAAATACCGAAGGTCTAGTAGTTATGGATTGTGGAAATCGATAGTGTTGCATTTAACAGCCTCGTCGAAATCAACATCTATCCTATCAAACTGTCGATTGCAACGCCGCGTTCTAAGAATTTATACCACCCATTTGTCAAAGTCGAACAAAATTGTCTTAAACATTCCCTTTAACAAATTCGATAATTGTTAACGAGACAAAAGGCAAGTCAATGCATTGATCTGGAATTATTATAGTTACCTTATATCTTCCATCCTAGACATAATAGGAAAAGAAACACACAGAGTAACGGCACAGTAACTAAAACAATACAAGATCTGGCCAAAACACAGTTTATTTCCCACAAAATGGCCAAACAGCACAACGGAAGCACTGCCTTGTGACAATCAGTATTTCGGCCATAATTGATTTTATATAACCAATTTCTTGCCCAGCTACGTTCAGTCACGTGGAAGACAGATTACATTTTTCATTGAAGTGCTAAGATATCAAAGATAGATATTGCTCGCTTTTAATCGTAATGGCCATGGTTTGATTTGGATTGCTGGCATGAGACTGAGTATAGGTCAGCTGGAAACTCCAATTATCTCAACCACGTTTGAGAAAAATACGCGAACATATATGCCTTTTAGAAGGCTTAAATAGACAGCCAAAGGATAATCCGTTTATATTAACATATTAAATATCACTACAGCTATTGTTAAGGGAATGTTTTCGGCCGTGAAAGGTCTCACTGTCCTTCATAATAGTTTAGTTTATATTTTCTTTTCCTTTGGGACCATTGATTCTATTGCGGGGTTTTGAAAACATTTGAGGGTCACCGATAAGGCCTAATTGGCCGGAACTAGCTTATCTGGCCTAGCAATAGAAGTAAAAGCAATGAGCAGGAGTCCATACAATTAACCCACATCTCCCATTAGAGACAACAAAGGGAACAGAAACACAAACATGAATTAACTAGACCCTGATGGAAACCCCAACAACGGAAAACCAAAAGGGCAGTTATTTTCCCACAAAATGGCCAATTGGCTATCCAAAACAAAAAATATAAGCGATACACACATTCAAAGACGAATAAAAAATCGCGACAGAAGAATCGCCTTGGAACGGTCAGTGAAAAGTATTATAATGGAGGCTTAAGGGGAACTGGTACACATGACTAAAAAATTGCTATCCATAGATTGTGATAAAACTTGTCATTTAGTTTTCAAGATGACAGGTCAGCAAAGTAAGGACATACAACAAACAACACAGCATATTTTGAGTGTAAAAAGTTACACACTTTTGGAACAGACATTGCATTCCTGGTATCCGATTTCTCAGTTACTGGGCAACAGAACAGTTTGTTAATCATCAATATTTCATAAAGAATCCTCATAATATTTAGTCACAATGATAAGCCAACAAAAAATAAAAATCAAATATCAGTGTAATGGCAAAGAATTCAGTCCCTGATAATTAACCCATTTTACTGCACATATATTTTAAACAAAATCTGATCTGTAAAAATATACTCCTTAGAATACTGTCAAAAACAACTACGTAATGCAAAAGGTATGTGGTTTATTACCAGACAGAGAAAATAACAGGTATACGGATTACTTTTTTCAAATATTTTATATAACATTTACATATACCACTAAAAAAAGATTTATAGTAAAAAATATACATTGAGCAACACTTTCATTCTGTGCATACTATATTTGTGTACATTTTTAAAATCAAGTATTCAAAAAGGCAAAAATAAATCTGATTAAAGATCATTAACAGTATTTATTCTCAGCACTGCCAAAGAAAGCAGCTGTTCAGGGCTTCAGAGTATCCCATCCACATATGTCACCAAAGTCAATTTATTGGTGTACTATAAACAATTTGTCAGTTTCAAGAAGTTAAATTGCAGTTTCTGCAATATGACACCGTGAGAGCATAAACAAGCTTTAACACTACACGGCGTTCACTTATGGTCATACTGACATGCATATTTTCATGTTCGCTTGTAAACATGAAAGTTCCATATAAAAATCGGAATTTCTTGCCAATTAGTTTCCTTCAATATTTTTACTATCTCATTGACGTTGTATGTACATCACTGGCATAACTGTAACATTTGGTTTGATAAACTTATAATCTGCCATGAAACTTTGTCAAACAGAGGCATAATTCTATATCAGTTTTGTAAGATTACCCCACCCAGCTACATACATGTATTTAACCATGTCTGAGGATCTATAATATAGAAGTGAAGGCAATGATCAGGAATCGATAAAATTAACCCACAACTCCCATAAGAGACACCAAAGGGAAAACACAATCATGAAACAACAGACCCTTATTGAAACATAAATAACGGAAAGCCAAAAGGACAGTTACTTTCCAACACAATGCCCAAATGGCTATCCAAACCAAAATAATATATAAGAGATATAAACACTCAGAAACATGCCAAAACAAAAAATTAACCGCGACAGAAGAACCGCCTTATAACAGCCAGTGAAACGAATTCCACTGGGGGGGGGGGGGCTTAAATCTTTTTTTCGTTGCCACAATCCTCGCCCTTACTTCCGTCGCGATTTAGACAAATTATTTGTTCAGTCCACATAATTGCCTCCTAACTCATCAGTCAACATCTCCGTGAACACAAAAAATCAAACAACCACAGAGATGAAACAACGGTGAGGACTCGACAGCAAGAAAATACTGAATGAAGTAAATTGACATTTATGTTCTTCATTTAAGGTTAATTTCAAAATGTTATCAAATTTATTAAATGAGTTCTGCTCAATCAGTAGTTGTGTTTATATTTGGCCTTGGTGAGCAATTATGTCTTGCAATTAAGTCTCTTCTGCAGTAGGGTCTGTCGGAGTCCAGAAAAATATATAACCGCAATGACTTCAGCACCCAATTTCTTAAAACCTTTCTTCGATATAAAAAGATTGGGTACGAAATAAATTTTATACGACAGACTGCATACATGGCAGTTAGCCCAGTCGCGGTTGACAGCTTTGCTTCCCTCTTTGGTTGCACGCCGGTGGGTCGGGCCTCGGATTCTATGACGGTTCCAGCGTTAAGACTTACTGAGAAGTAGAGAGATTAAATTCTATGTAATGTTGGTTGGTGCCTGATGCTCTGTCTCTGGTCGGGCCCATCGGAGTCTAATTCTTGGTTTTCTTTTGCTTCAGCATTTCCGCGTTTTCTTGCTGGCGAGTCCTCACCGTTGTGTCATCTCTGTGGTTGTTTAATTTTTTTGTGTTCACGGAGATGTTGTACTGATGAGTTAGGGGGCCACTGAACAAATAATGTGTATAAATCGCGACGGAAATAAGGGGCGAGGATGGTGGCCACGTAAAATCGATTTAAGCCCCCCCCCCCCCCTTCCCCCGATGGAATTCGTTTCCGCTGACCGTTCCAAGGCGGTTCTTCTGTCGCGGTTTATTTTCATTATGGTTTGTCTTTGGGTGTTTGTGTCGCTTATATTATTTTATTTTGGATTGCCTATTGGCCGTTTTGTGGGAAAGTAACTGTCTTTTTGGCTTTCCGCTATTGATGTTTCAATTAGGGTCTGTTGTTTCATGTTTGTGTTTCTTTCCCTTTGGTGTCTCTGATTGGAGTTGTGGGTTAATTGCATCGATTCCTAGCCATTGCCTCCACTGCTCACTGATACGAATGATTGACCAAATTTAATGTAAATTTATCAAAGGGTTCAGGCGATATGGAGCGGACAAGAGAGCGTTACAGACAGACAGACGGATGGTCTTGCCCGGACGGGCAGACAAACGGACAGACGAAGGCCGTTCCTATAATCTCCTCTCTGCTTCACGATGGGGATACTGTTATCCAAGAATCATTATTGGTTTCCTCCCATATTTCAAAAAAACTTCAAAAATTTTAATGATTAATGATAAAAAATAAGCAAAATTATCTTAGCGTTTGGAAAAAGCAGTTAATCTTCCTAAATTGCAATATTGTTTCGAAAAATGTTTCTTAACATCACTTCACACATCCTTCAGTCTACCTAAGAACAAATTGCAGTGAAAGAGCACACAGGTAATAACCAGAGTTAACTTTCAAAATACACTACAGTGTCAAGCTAAATTACCCCACCCACTTTTGAAGGCCTGTAGCTCGAAAAAAAACCAACCTTTCGCACGACCAGAGGTATGCCATAGTAAAGTACACATGTTATGCTATTAACCTGCACGAAATAAAAAGATTTGGTACAAGGCCAGAATACCCCCCAAATGGGCACCCCCCCCCCACCTTTAACAAGTTTAAATCAACAACTGACTGCCATGGATAGCAATAATGAAAAAATGTCCATTGATTGAACAACAAGTCTCAAGTAGCTGATACAAAAATAGCAAAATATATGTACCATGTTCTAAACTCCTATCTTGCTGTTTTAAGTAAACACCCTACCTTTGCAAATAGTGTATATCCAGTTCATATGGCTTATGAATAATCAATCTGATCAGCATCTACACTTTTCGACATGCAGTTTGTGAGTTAAATGAAATCAGTATATGAAGTAATTTGATTGGTAGATAATCGGTTAATGGGTTTGACTAAATTTATTTATTCAGAAAAAGTAAGGGCTAATCATCCTTCAATTTGAAACTGTACATTAACACATATATTTCATTTGAATGCCCTTTCCATTAAAATGCAATAGTCTATTTACATTGCAAAAGTGAATAATTTTCTGTAGCTTCCGTTAGATGAATAAGCACCTGCAATTTTAAATGGATGACATATATTCGTTGCCCCACTGCTCACCACGGGGAGGTGGAAGACAGAGCAGGATATTAATTTCTAACTAAGAATTTTAAATGAAGTCACTTTTAATATACATATTTTAAGAGGTCACTTTTGTGGATAGGAGTCACTTGTATGTTTAATAGCTAAGGTCTCATTTGACAGATTCGAATTCTCACTGAATCAGAAACCAGCAGAGCCAGTTTCGCAGAGCTGAAACTGACCGCACATGGGTACTGGCAACTAACAACAATGTAATCAGTCTCCTTGTCATTGTTGCAATAAAGAGACAACTTTCACGACCTTTAATCTTTCTTTCTCGAATTTTTGTTATCAAAAGAGCCCACCTGGAGAGGGATCTGCTCCACCTTTCTGTCGTCATATTCTGCATTACTGCCTCGCAGGCATTCTTGGATTTCTTTTTGGGTACAAACAAATATAAAGCATGTGTACAAAGCATCTTGCTCATGGGCACACCACATGTACTGCACCACAGTACTTTCAATACTTAAAGGAAAGAATTTGCTCCCCAGGAGCAATTTTCCTTTTCAGGAGCAAATTCTTTCCTTTTAGAGTTTCAAACTTTATTCATATTTCTTTGTTTACACCAAAATCGCCTATGAACTTAAATGTTGTACTCTAGTCTTGGAAAAATGGGGGCTTTCATGGTGAAAGAAACCACCGAACTAGGACAAAGGACCCCCACCTTGCCATATGTTTCCAAACTTTGTTTAATTGTTCTGACACGGAGTCAACTTTCACAAACACGCCCTGTGCACTCCAAATCACTTTTCCTGTCATTTCACTTGAACTGCCTGAAAATATCAGCCATATTTGTTGATATTGACAAATCTCATTTTAAGGAGTAGCATTACCTATCTTTGGGTAATACTAAAACATGACATGAAGGTGTTCCATTCCCCTGAAATCGATTTTACTCGCCATTACTTCCGTCGCGATTTTAACAAATAATTTGTTCAGCCCGCATGAAGGCTACCTAACTCATCAGTGCAACATTTCCGAGAACACAAAAATCAAACAAATAAAGAGATGAAACAGCGGTGAGGATTTGACAGCAAGAAAACACTGAAATGCTGGAGCAAAAGAAAACCGACAGTTAGACTCCGAGAAACACTTGAACACTACATAATTGTCAGTTCTGTTGTGTATTCCTTTGTGTATTCTTTGCTAACCCTTTTAAAGAACATATTAAGCAAGTGTACGGTGTAATCGAGGTGAACCAATCTTTTTTTTGACTCGGGCTGTTGACTACCTAACTCTTTATAGTCACTAATATTGTTCTTCAATACTTCAACACATTCATTCTAACACAAGTTGCTTACACGATCTATTTGTTGAACTGTGTATTGTCCTTGCAGTTCAGTAAGACAAAAGGATTTGTATGTCACATTTATTGACAGCAATTAAAAGTTCTTCCATAGACACTTTGTGAAAAAAATAAGTTTGAGTCTGATTGCTTTGGATAGAATATTAAAAGATCATTTTACGGATATTATGAAGATGCGTTAGGAACGTTGGCCTTTTTGTATGGGAAAAGTAGAAGTAAAACAAAGATCAGGAATCGATACAATTAACTTTCTCCACCCATCAAAGACACCAAAGATGTGTTTCAAACCTGTCAACATGTGCATTTTGCTGTGCCTTGACTTTGGAGAGAAGCGATACAATATTCTATCTTATAAGATGTAGCACTTTAGTCACAAAGATAATATATAGCTGTCCAAAAGATATCGTTTTATTATGTTTCTTGTAATATCTTTTAGATATTTGTGTTTCAAATAAAGTTTATAACAGTTAATTGAAAGGGGCTGAAAACAATTTGCTATTCACTCATAATTATTCTGTGTAAATGGCATTTCTCTAACGAAATTGCTATTTGAATATAAACCTTAATTTTCTTGACATAAGGGTATAACATGAGAATGTTAACCTGATGAAAATAAAATTAGATAAAACTAGCCAATATGGTCCGTTGGCATCTAACAATAATACTACTAATACTACTACTACTAATAATAATAATGATATAACTACTACCACTGGTACTGCTACTTCTACTACTGCTACTGTTAATACTTTTGATAATAAAACGATGATAACTATCATACTGTTACTACTTTTTCCACTACTGCTACTATCATTGGGCCCCCCACCGATAGGGGCTTGTTTTGTTTTTGTTTGATTTGAGGTTTAACGTCCCCATCAACACTGTATAGGTCGTTTTGGAAACGTTGTTCCCAAATTTGGGAGACTTTTACCCGACATTGAGATAAAATGACATCTCAAGCCCTGTCGCCCAATTAAACCAATTTGGTTTATAACCATGGACGGTCCGACTCACACCACTTTGCCTGGGCAGGCTTAAATCCTCTAAGCGGTTTACCAGTACTCGTGTGCGATCGGTTTTAGCTCTGCGTTGAAACATCGTGCATTATATTTATTTCTTCAAGCCCCAATGGGCGGGGGCGTCGATAGGGGCCTGAAGAAATAATCGATAGGGGATTGAAGAAATAAATTGGGCTGCAATATGCTTCCCCGCAGAGCTGAAATTGACCGCACATGGGTACAGGTAAACTGCTTAGGAGGTCTTAGCTTGCCTAGGCAAAGTGATCTGAGTCGGACCATTCCTGTATACAAATCCTTTTGGTTTGTTGCGGCGGCAGGGCTTGAGATGCCATTTCATTTCAATGTCGGGTTGAAGTTTCACAAATTGGAAGAAGCGTCTCCAAAACGTCCTTAATAATGTTGTCGGGAACATTTAATCTCAATTCATGTACAAACAAACAAACAAGCCACCACTACTGATGATACTTCTTATAATAACGAAAAGTATAATTCTAAAAATAAAAACGATGACAGTAATAATTATACTCTTACTGCTACTCCCACTACTACAACTCAGTACTACAATAATAATAATAATAATAATAATAATAATAATAATAATAATAATAATCAAAACGATGGTAATAATAATTATTATATCTTGCAACTACTCCAAATGCTATTACTACTAATAGTACCACTGCTTCAATCACTGTACTACTACCACTACTTCAAGTATTATTATTATAATTATTATAAATGTGATGAAAATAAAGTGGATAAACACTGAAAAAATATCTAATGTTGCTAGTCCATTTCGAGTATTTGGATAATCGATTACCGCTGAAATCGAAGCCAGCGCGCGTATTTAGCCATGCAGACCACAGTGCTGTTAGTATTAGTATAAACATATTTTAATGCCTTTGTGCATGATAACAAGTACAAACAATGGGGTTGGGCTACAAGTTCTACCAACATTAGCTACAGCCCTTCCCCTAAAGCTTGGCATGCAGAACAACCAACACGGCAATTAAATATAATGTTGAAACATAAAATAGAAGATTTAACACTGAATAAATATATAAATAAAAAAAAGATGAAATAAATAAATAAATAAATAAATAAAATAAATAAATAAATAAATAATAAATAAATAAATAAATAAATAAATAAATAATGCCAATGGTGATTGTGCCTCTCCGTCATCTCCCCACTATCCGACGCACCGCTACGTCCAAGGTTTGCTAATTATGGTCTTTCGTCCTGAAAATAAAGTAGATAATTATTCTGATTGAGCATAAAAGAACAATATCTCAATTAAATCGTCCTGTATCTTTAATAAACTTATGGACAGCCTCAAATAAAAGCATATTATCATCCTCTGACAAATTTGAATTTCCACAAAGAAGTAATTGTAAATTTAATGGGTGTAATGGTCTTGTTGCATGGAACATAACTATCCTTTGGTCATGAAACAGACTACATTTAAACAGAAAGTGTTCTGCATCCTCCATTTCTTCTGTACACTCACATATAGGGCTGTCTCGAAGATGATTACAGAAAAGGTCATTGTTAAGATTACTACATCGATTTCGCATTCTGCAGTGAAGTACAGATAGCTTTCGACTACCCTTAAGATAATGGACAGTGCTGTTTATGAAGAAACTCAATAAAACCTAGTTTTCCGTTATCAATGTAAAGTAGAAGTGGAGGCAATGATCAGGAATCGATACAATTAACCCACAGCTCCCATCAGAGACACCAAAGGGAAAGAAACACAAACATGAAACAACAGACCCTAATGGAAACATCAATAACTGAAAGCCAAAAGGACAGTTACTTTCCCACAAAATGTCCAATAGGCTATCCAAAACAAAATAATATAAGCGACACAAACATCCGCAGACAAACCATAACAAAAATAATAATAATAATAATAATGTGTTTTTCTTGATGTTGGAAATGAGAGTGTTAAGTATGAAGAAGACCAGACGTTTTGATGATTGTGCTTGTCGGTTTATAATTTCGCTAACGCTGTGCTCGCGGAACAATCATGTTCGATTTCAACTGTGTGAAATATGCATTATTAAATTCCACACCGTTTTATACGTCAATTTAGATATACAATTTATGGAATTCAGCAAAAACAAAAAAAATAAATAAATGTACAGCCGACATTTGATACTGCAAATTCACTTGTTATAAGTTTACATCTAAACGGCGATTAATTTATGTTGTTGTTTGTTACTTACTGTGTGTATCACTTGTGTCTTTTAATTTTGGATGGCCATATGGCCATTTTGTGGGAAAGTAACTGTCCTTATGGCCTTCCTTTGTTTAGGTTTCCATTATGGTCTGGTCGCTTAATGTTTGTATTTCTTTCCCTTTGGTGTCTTTTATGGGTGGAGTAAGTTAATTGTATCAATTCCTGATCTTTGTTTTACTTCTACTTTTAATGATATATCATTGCCTTTTTCTTTCCGAA
The DNA here is from genome assembly GCA_963580285.1 of Lucinisca nassula. NCBI lineage: Eukaryota > Metazoa > Mollusca > Bivalvia > Lucinida > Lucinidae > Lucinisca > Lucinisca nassula. Next base: position 188,852,292 of record OY757013.1, on the reverse strand, counting down.
ATGGATAAAATCAAACAATCGAGTCACTTAATATGGCACTTTGTGTCATATCTTTTCTTGTTAACTTTCAGGGAAAAAGCATTGGCTTCTGACGTCGCCCGGGCAATATTGATTGCGAGAAATGAAGAGGCCTCGTCATCTGATAAGAACATTCTATCTGCTCAGGCAATGACATCAGTCAAGAAAATTTCTGAAACAGGTACTCACATTAAACCAGAAGACCAATGGTCTGAAACAGGTACTCACACTAAACCAGAGGACCAATGGTCCGAAACAGGTACTCACACTTAACCAGATGATGATGATGATGATGATTTCGTGTTTAACGACGCGTCAACCCTCTTTGTGGGTCATAAGCGTCAAACGGTTAATGGTTAAACGGCAATAATAATTATGATGATATTAAAAGTAAAAAGTCAGAATGATAATATATAAAAATCTGAAACAGTTAAATCTTATGAAAAAGTCCAATTTCTTTTAAGAATAAAATAATGTTATCAACAGGTACATCTCGAAACAGTTGTTGCAAAGTGTCAGCTTTGAAATATAAAATACGTGAGGGTGAAAAGTCAACACAGTCAATTAAGATATGTTTCACAGTGAATGGCTGATCACAACCTACACAAGAAGGCTGATCATCACCATTAAAAATATAAGAATGAGTAGCTCTAGTATGGCCGATGCGCAGTCGTGTTAATACTACGTCCTCTTTTCTGGAAAACTGTGGAGGAGAGCATTTTGTACTAACGACAGGTTTAATGGCCTGGAGTTTGTTATTTACTGCACGGTCCCATTCGCCTTGCCATTCCGACAAGATGTATCTGTTGATAAATGGTTTAAAATTATTAAAAGGAATTTTAAAAACAGATGGATCAAGATTGAGCGATTCCTTTGCTTTCTTGTCAGCACATTCATTGCCGACAATGCCAATATGGCTCGGAAGCCAACAAAACAAGATTTGGTGTGTTATAGAAATTTCATGATGCCTTTCGATCAATTTTTGAATTTGAGGATTTTTAGATGACGAATGGTCTAAAGCCTTAAGCACAGAAAGTGAATCAGAAAATATAATTGCTTTTTGAATTGTTGAAGAACTGATAAAATCTAAAGCTATGTCTATTGCTTTGGCTTCAGCTGTAAAAATAGATGAACCATCTGGAAGGCGCATGGTTTTGTGCGTATCTTTCGAAACATACGCACAACCAACTTTATCTCCTTCTTTGGAACCATCAGTATAGACTTGCTGGTAATCATTGTAACGTGACTGCAGTACCTGAAAGTTTTGTTTGAGAAGTATTGGATTTGATTCGGATTTTTTGCCATCATGTAAGTCGAACAGAATAGAAGGTTTTTTAATACACCAAGATGGAACTTCGGCCGTTTCATGTTTTTGAATATTTTTAAGGTCGATACCTGAATTTTCTAGCAGTGGTAATATACGTAATCCAAAAGGTTTGATTGCTGTGGGTTTTGTTTCATACTTATCTACAAATTGAGGTGGAAATGAAATTTTGGATGCCGGGTTAGATGGATTTGCAGCAAGTCTAATAGCATACTGAAGAGAAAGTTTCTCTCTGCGCGAGGTTAAAGATGGTTCACCTGCTTCTACATAAAGGCTTAATACGGGAGAAGTACGGAAGGCTCCCATGGCCAGACGAAGGCCTTGGTGATGGATAGTATCCAAGGATTTTAAATAGGACTTTCTGGCAGAACCATAAACAACAGACCCATAATCTAATTTAGATCTTATTAAAGACCGGTAAAGATGTAATAAAGTATACCGATCTGCTCCCCAACTTGTATGAGCTAAAACTTTCAAAAGATTCAAAGCTTTTAAGCATTTCGCTTTAAGATATTTAATATGGGGAATAAAAGATAACTTTTGATCAAATATGACCCCAAGAAATTTGGCTTCTTCAACAACAGGAATTTGTGATCCGTATAAAAACAGGGAAGGATGTTCGTGTTTCTTCCGTAGTTTACAAAAATGAACACACTGCGTTTTCGACTTGGAGAACTTGAAACCATTTTTATCAGTCCATTCTTCTATTCTTTTTAAATTTTGTTGTAACTTTCGTTCAATTGTTTTCATATTTTTTGAACGGTAACATATACAAAAATCATCAACATACAATGAACAATCAGTTTTGTCGTCCAAACATTGTACAATATTGTTTATTTTGATGTTAAATAGCGTAGTTGAAAGAATACTACCCTGTGGGACACCCTGTTCTTGATCATAGAAATCTGACACGGAAGACCCCACACGCACCTGAAACATGCGCTCCCCTAAAAATCTTTCAATAAAACTGGGAAGTTTTCCTCTTAAGCCAATGTTATGTAGATCTTTCAATATTCCATAACGCCATGTTGTATCATATGCTTTCTCCAAGTCGAAAAAGACAGCTACTACGTGTTCTTTGTTAATAAAAGCATCTCGTATAAATGTTTCTAGTCTTATTAAATTGTCATTGGTACTACGTTCCGAACGAAAGCCCGATTGATATTCTGAAATGAGGTTGTTGGACTCTAAGTACCAGACTAATCTCTTGTTTATCATTCTCTCCAATGTTTTACACAAACAACTTGTCAAAGCTATCGGACGATAATTTGTAGGTTCTGCATGATCTTTCCCTGGTTTCGGAATTGGTACAACTGTAGCTACACGCCAGCTCTCAGGACAGACCCCCGTTTCCCAAATATTATTAAAGATATCTAAAAGTGTTGTAAGAGAACTTTTTGGCAGATGCTTAAGCATCTGATAATGAATTTCATCGGGGCCGGTTGCCGTATCATGTGATTTTTCAATGGCTTCAACGAGTTCGGATAAGTTAAAAGGTTTGTTGTATTCTTCGTGATTACGGGATTTAAAGTTTAGATGTCTTTTCTCTTGGTCCTTTTTGAAATTTCTAAAAGTGTCAGAATAATTACGTGATGATGAATTTCTCAAGAATGTGTGCCCAAGAGTATCTGAAATATCTTTTTTTGTTGAAGCTATTGTGTCAAATTCAGTATTTAAATGTGTAAAACTAGAAGACTTTGTTTTTCCTGAAATTTTTCGTACCATATCCCAAACCTTTTTAATGGGGGTTTTATAGTTCAATTTGGAGACATATTCTCTCCATGACTTTCGTTTGGAAGCTCGGATTGTTCGCCGAGCTTTAGCTCTAAAAACTTTTACGTCGTTGAGCTTTTCTGAAGTGGGATTTTTGCAGAACTTATTTAGAGCCTGTTTACGCTTTTTAATAGCTTCTTTACAGTCATTATTAAACCAAGGCTTGCTTTTCTTAGTATTTGTGGAGGTCTTTGGAATGCATTGTTCTGATATGTTAATAAGTGTATCTGTGAAATCAGAAACAATGTCGGATGATTCATTAAAATGATCAATTGATAACTCTTCTTCACATAAATTATGGAATAATTCCCAGTCGGCTTTATTCATTTTCCATTTCTGGTTACAGTCCTCATCTGGTTCGTTTACACTCTCAATTATAACAGGGAAGTGATCACTTCCGCACTGATCATCATGAACAGACCAGTCATAGTCTAAGAAGAGAGATGGGTGGCACAAAGAGAGATCTAAAGAAGACAAATGACCTGTCGCAGGGTGAAGGTAAGTATAAGATTTATCATTCATCAGGCAAAGATCGCTCTTTGCAATAAAATCTTCGACAAGTGCTCCTCTGTTATTGATATCTTTACAGCCCCATAGAATATTGTGACCATTGAAGTCGCCAACTAAAAGATATGGCGATGGAAGTTGACTCAGCAATGTGTCAAGCTGTTCGGGCTTTAAAGAAAATGAGGGAGGGATATATAGAGAGCAAATTGTAGTTTCTTTATCCAGAGAAACTGACACTGCCACAGCTTGTAGGTCTGTTTTTAATTTGATCTCTCTTTGTGGTAAACATGATTTAACAAAAATTGAACTGCCACCAGATGGTTTGTTACCATCAGAATAGATATAGTTGTATGTATTGAAACCCCTGACATCAATGTTGTCATCAGTTTTTAAAAAAGTTTCTTGCAAACAAAACACCGATGGGTTTAATAACGAAATAAGTAATAACAGTTCGTTATAATTTGATTTAAGACCTCGACAATTCCATTGTATTATTTTGTGTTTTAAATCCATTTTATGAAGAGATTAAGACTAGAAACTATATTGGAGCTGCAATTGGTGATATAGATCTGCTACCACCAGCTAGTGGTGTTGCAGACCTCGATCTGTTATTGCTACTTGGTGATGATGGAGCTTCAAACTCCATATCACTGTCACTCAAAGATCCGAATCTGTTCTGAAATTTTATATTGTCTCTTTCCATTTTACGTTGTCTGTCTGTTAGTTTTAGAGACAATTGCTTTTTCGGATCTTCCGATCCCTTATTAGTTCGACCTGGGTCGAGTTTCTCTTTTACATGCGGCGCTGGCTTCGGTACGGTCGCTGTCGACCGATCCGCAGCAACCTGGATTGCGCCATTTGATAAATTGGTTGAACTTTGTGGTGCTGGAGTGGATTTGCTCCATGCACCGGATTTCTTCAATTCAGCTATGCATGATTCAACAGTCTGTGTTGCGGAGCTTGAAACTTGTTTACCAGCACCCTTTGTGATGCTGGCGTAACTGGTGGTTGGTGTTGTGTATCGCTCGTCAACAATTTTCCGCGCTTCTGGGAATGTTATCCCCCTTTGGTATTTGACAGTAAGTATTTCTTTTTCTTTTTTCCATGCCGGACAATCTCGAGAGAAAACAGCATGCTTGCCACCACAATTTACACATTTGGCCTCATTCTTACAGTTTTGATGGTTATCGACATGTTTTTCTTCACCACAATTTGGACAGAGTTTTTTCTTCTGACATCTGCTTTCGTGGTGGCCAAAAACCTGACACGAGTAACATCTGAGAGGGTTTGGTATATATACATCCACGTTAACTGAAAGATATGCTACTTTTATTTTCTTGGGCAGAACTGGTGTATTAAAAGTCAACACGTAGGTACCCGTTGGCTTCAATACACCACCTCTACGAACTTGGATGTTACGTACACCAATGACGCCTTCCGATCTCAAGTTCTCAACTATCTCTGCATCACTGCAAGGACGGAGCTCTGGGCTGCGGATAACACCTTTACACGAATTAAGTGTATTATGCAGAGATACTTTGACCTTGAGATCGAAGAGCTTTGTGGTACCAAGCAGGCTTTTCACCTGCTGCTCTCTCTCGACTTCTAACAAAAGGTCGCCTGACTTAAGTGTTTTTATGCTTTTGGGATGTCCGGCAATGGACATGATGCTCTTTTCTATCACGAATGGGGATAGACTTGACACAGTGCGTGTATCTTCACATGAAGACATTACCAAGAAGCGTGGAAGATTAAGTTGCTTTGGTGCTGCAGACTGCTGGCTTGACTGTTGACTAGACTTCTGACTGGGTTCATCCGTTTCGGATGATTCCTCATCTTTTTTACGTTTGGATGCGTTGCGGTTATGTTTTTTTCCATTAGGCATAAGGAAAAAATTATAGTTTCGTCCCAAGTGCTCTCCGCCCTCCGTGGAGCCCTACAAGGGAACACCATAATGGAGTGGTTATCCAACTCGCAGGTGTTAGAGATACACGTGAGATATACTCGCATAAACAAAATGCCTACACGATTGATCCGTTTAGCCACCGCCTTCTAGAGATAAAAAAAAGACAGAAAAGGGTAAGGTAAATGGGCATATGGTTGGTATCAGGGAAGATACAAAAAGAGTTGAAGAGAAAGCAAAGCGGTATCTCTAGGGCTCGGCGTGACCAGCCGATTGACCGTGCCGGACCGCACGGCCACCCGTCTACACCGAAAAGCCAGGCCAAAGAGGCGTGTTGGGTACCTGAAGCACCGCCACCTCAAGTAACCCTCAACCTCCAGGATCCCTTCTTCCGGCTTACAGGACGCCACCCACGGCAAACGGGTGGTACTTCCTTTAGCTCTTCCCAGTGGGCACAGAGACCACAGCGGCAATGTGCCCAGTGGGAATTGAGCCCCCAGGGCCACGGCAAGGCAGGAAGTCTAATACCTGGGGGACACTTAACCAGAGGACCAATAGTCTGAAACAGGTACTCACACTTAACCAGAAGACCAATGGTCTGAAACAGGTACTCACACTAAACCAGAGGACCAATGATCCGAACAGGTACTCACACTTAACCAGAGGACCAATAGTCTGAAACAGGTACTCACACTTAACCAGAGGACCAATGGTCTGAAACAGGTACTCACACCTAACCAGAGAACCAATGGTCTGAAACAGGTACTCACAATTAACCAGAGGACCAATGGTCTAAAACAGGTACTCACACTTAACCAGAGGACCAATGGTCTGAAACAGGTACTCACACTTAACCAGAGGACCAATGGTTTGAAACAGGTACGCACACTTAACTTGAGGACCAATGGTCTGAAACAGGTACTCACACTTAACCAGAGGACCAATGGTCTGAAACAGGTACTCACAATTAACCAGAGGACCAATGGTCTGAAACAGGTACTCACACTTAACCAGAGAACCAATGGTCTGAAACAGGTACTCACACTAAACCAGAGGACCAATGGTCTGAAACAGGTACTCACACTTAACCAGAGGACCAATGGTCTGAAACAGGTGCTCACACTTAACCAGAGGACCAAAGGTCTGAAACAGGTACTCACACTAAACCAGAGGACCAATGGTCTGAAACAGGTATTCACACTTAACCAGAGGACCAATGGTCTGAAACAGGTACTCACAATTAACCAGAGGACCAATGGTCTGAAACAGGTACTCACACTTAACCAGAGAAACCTATGGTCCTGAAATAACTGAAATGCTGGACCAAAAGGAAAACATGTCATCATTGTTTATTGTCCGTGCTGTTTTACCCTTCACTGTGCACTTGGCAAATGACATCCATACTACGACAGATCAAAGTAAATGCAACACTTTGACACTTTCGAAGACGTTGCTTGCACGCTTCATGTCCTCATGGTTTATTGTCCGTGCTGTTTTACACTACAAGTTTACATTACAAAAATTGCATTTTACCAAGAAATAACTTTCCTTACAAAATTGCTGCTTGATAATCATCATATTACTTATCCGTAATACGAACATGTAGCTTTCACTGAGACAAAATATTGTGTAAGAATTCATTTACCTACAATCATCACATATAATCTAATCTTTATAATTGCGAGAAAGGCTCAGATTTGATTAGGGGCACGATAATACTTAAAAGGTAAATTATAATTCGTTAGACAATTGTGCCTGAATACTGAGCAAATTGCATGGCAGACAACACTACATTAGTATATACCAACCATGTAAAATAAATCGTTTTACATTCCGCTGAAATGTTTAAATCAATCTGAAAAGTAGCTGTCCTTTTGGCTTTCCGCTATTGATGTTTCGACTTGGGTCTAGTTGTTTAATGTGTGTGTTTCTTTACCTTTTGTGTCTCTGAAGGTCGGTGTGGGTTAGTTGTATCGGTTCCTGATCATCGCCTTCACTTCTATGTTGTTTGATTTTACGTGTCTCTTTCATTTACATAGATAGTAGGTACTCGTTAGAACAGTTCCACTGAGGCGTTTCAACCGTGTACTGACAACATATGATTTGGAGCGAGCAGAACTCCAAATAAATGTTTAACCTGATATAATAAAACCTAAACAAAATAGGAATTATAGAGATAATTATCGCAAGAACTTATTGACGCGAGGGAATGAAATAAATGTGAAAATAGAGGATTTTACATGAGTGCTCCTGTATAATTGAATTTATTTAACAAGTTGAGGAAAAGGGATAAAATGCGAGGCTTTGCCGAGAATATAATCCCTTTTCTTCAACGAGTTTCATAAATTCAATAATACATTAACACAAATGCAAGATTCTATTTATCATATGACATTTAAAACGCATTGTATTCGCGATTTTTAACAAAAATGTCAATATTTCGCCATTAGTAAACGCGATGTTGTTAAGGACGTCATACATGTAACGTTACGGGGCGTATCTAACTGATTTGCATATATAATCCACAAGTGGATTATCGAATTTATTACATGGCGTTATTACACTCTCAGACGCGACGTCATATGATAAATTCTGGTATTAAGTGGAATGGGAACATACTATACAGGGCAGACAGCCTTCAGAACATCCCTTTAGCTTTTCCAAGACCTGAGACTTGATTTTGACGTCTAATGTAAGATGCCACAATTTTTGCCAGAGAAACAAATCGTGTCTCGTTGGAAACAAGTAAGAAAATATTACTCAGAAAAAGCCAAAATCAATTTGAAGTCGAATCCGTTGATAATGATTGACAAAACTAGTTTTTAAAGAGTTAACCGGCGACATCGGATGTGTATGTATTCTCCTGAAGAAGCGCAAACTTGTACATTTCATCAAAACTTTATCTTTAGGTCTTGAGACCATACTGCTACTAGACAACATTGAAGGCTGTCTCCAGAACGATGCCGAGGACACATGTGCCTTTCTGCTGGAGCTCTTGGCAGTAGTACCAGATAATGTAAGTTGATTTTCTAACCAGAGCAAGCACCAATGTGTGCTCAGAGATATTTGTTGTGCAAAAAACTTAAACCAGCAGTCTCATATGTCCATCTAACGAAGATATGTGTTAGATAGCGATCAGGGTAGATTCCGATATGACTGCCCACAACGTGGGCATACATATACAAAAGACACAGTAATTCTGCGTTTGTCTTGTTCACATGTATATGAGCTGGTTCTTGAATCCATTCAAATTATGAACATATGTCAGCTGCATGAAGCATAGATTTGTAACTAGCAAAGACTCGGATTAGCCTCGCAGTCCACTCAGCCAACGCTGTGCCCTGTAACTGTGGATTCCCATTGGTCCAACGCTCTTTCATTTAGCTACGGAAGGCTGTATTCTGAGATGGTACCAGTTTTCCTTTCTTGGATGGTGATGTTCCTCGTGCGGCATCCTACGGTGTTGATATTTTGCAGTTAAGTTGATTTGCCAGATTGTCTAGTCATGTAACTGACTTCAACACTGGTAATAAATTGTAAACTGCTAACTATTATTCAGGGTTAACGATATCATAAACTACGCAAAGCCTTTTCTAAATTTTATAGACGTCATTCCAATTTAATTTCAAAATTCAATGTCGGGCTTAAATTTCTTTTGCAACCAGGTCTATCGGAGCTAAAATTTGATGGTGACTTATTATGCAAATTCAGATAAATATATACTTACAATGATTTCAGTACACACTTTCGTAGATCCATTCTTCGATATAAAAAGCTAGGGTACAACATAAAGTTTATATGACAGACTGCATGCATGTTAATAAACCCAATGCAGTTGATAACTTTGCGTCCCTCTTTAATTACACGCCGGTGAGTCAGGCCTCAGTTTCTATGACGGTTCCCGCTTAAAGGCTTACTTCTGTAATGTTGGTTGGTATCTGATGCTCTGTCTCTGGTTGGGCTCATCGGAGAATAACTGTTGGTTTTCTTTTCATCCGGCATTCCAGTTGTTTCTTGCTGTCGAGTCCTCACCGTTGTTTTCTCTCTAAAGATGTTTGATTTCTGTGTTCTCGGATATGTTGCACTGATAAGTTTGGAAGCCTTCATGACTGAACAAATAATTTGTCTAAATCGCGACGGAGTTCCGAGGGCGAGGATTGCGTCACGTAGAATCGCTTTAAGTCTCCCAGGAAAATTCTTTTCACTGACCGTGTCAAGGCTGTTCTTCTGTCGCGGTTTATTTTTGTTATTGTTTGTCTTTGAATGTGTGTATCGCTTATATCTTAATGTTTTGGATATCCAATTAGCCATTTTGTGCTCTTGGCATTTTGCTATTGATGTTTCCATTTGGGTCTAGTTTTTAGCTCACCTGTCACGTAGTGACGAGGTGAGCTTTTGGGATCACTTTTCGTCCGTCGTGCGTCCGTGCGTGCGTGCGTCCGTGCGTGCGTTACCTTTTTCTTCAAACGACATCTCCTCCTAAACCACTGATCGGATTTTGACCAAACTTCACAGGATTGATCCTTAGGTGGTCCCCTTTCAAAGTTGTTCAAAAGGTTCCGGTCCGTTGCACATCTAGGTCACAGGAGCCAAAAATAGATTTTTTACCCACAATTTAAAAATCTTCTTCTCTGAAACCACAAGGCCCAGGTCTTTGATACTTGGTATGACGCTTCATCTAGTGGACCCTTACCAAGATTGTTCAAATTATAGTGCTGGGGTCAAAAATGCTGCCGCCCAGGGTCCCTTTTGTTTTACATAGGATTATATAGAGAAAATCTTTAAAAATCTTCTTCTCTGAAACCGCAAAGTCCAGGTCTTTGATATTTGGTATGAAGCTTCATCTAGTGGACCCCTTCCAAGATTGTCCAAATTATAGTGCTGGGGCCAAAAATGCCCCCGCCCCAGGGCCCTTTGGTTTTACTTGGGCTTATATAGGTAAATTTTTAGAAAATTTTCTTCTATGAAACCGCAAGGCCCAGGTCTTTGATATTTGGTATGAAGCTCCATCTAGTGGACTCCTACCAAGATTGTTCAAATTATAGTGCTGGGGCAAAAAATTCCCCCGCCCCGGGGCCCTTTGGTTTACATAGGGTTATATAGGGAAAATCTTTAAAATCTTCTTCTCTGAAACCAAAAGGCGCAGGTCTTTGATATTTGGTATGTAGCTTCATCTTGTGGACCTCTACCAAGATTGTTCAAATTATAGCACTGGAGCCAAAAATGGCCCCGCTCTGGGGCCCTATAGTTTTACATAGACTTAACGAGGGAAAATCTTCAAAAATCTTCTTCTCCGAAACCACAAGGCCTAACTCTTTGATATTTGGTATGAAGCTTCATCTAGTGGAATCTACCAAGATTGTTCAAATTATAGCCCTGGAACCAAATATGTTCCCGCCTTGGGGCCCTTTGGTTTTCCATAGACATATATAGTGAAAATCTTTAACACTCTTCTTCTGTGAAACCACAAGGCCTAGGTCTTTGATATTGGTGTGAAATTTCATCTAGTGGACCTCTATCAAGATTGTTCAAATTATAGCCCTGGGGTAAAAAATGCCCCCGCCCCGAGACCCTTTGGTTTTACATAGACTTATATAGGGAAATCTTTAAAAATCTTCTTCTCTCAAACCACAAGGCCCATGTCTCTGATATTTGGTATGGAGCTTCATCTAGTGAACCTTTTCCAAGATTGTTAAAAATATAGCCCTCGGGCCACAAATGCCCCTGCCCCTGGGCCATTTGGTTTTACATAGACTTATATCGAGATAATCTTAGAAAATCTTCTTCTCTAAAACAGCAAGGCCCAGGTCTTTGATATTTGATAAGATGCTTCATCTAGTGGACCTCTATCAAGATTGTTTATATTATAGCCCTGAGGCCAAAAAAGTCCCTGCCCCGGGGCCATTTGGTTTTACATAGGCTAATGTAGGGAATATCTTTATAAAAATCTTCTTTTCTGAAACCGCATGGCCGAAGTCTTTGATATTTTGGTGTGGAGCTTCATCTAGTGGACCTTTGCCAGGATTGTTCAAATTATAGCCTTTGCTGATATTTGGTATGATGCTTCACTTTTCAAGACCTCCCTCAACATTATGCACATTATAGCCCTGTGGTCAATAATGGCCCTCCCCGGGTCCCAGTCTTGTTACTCTATGGATCAGGTGAGCGATCCAGGGCCATCGTGGCCCTCTTGTTTAACGCTTGTGTTTCTTTCCCTTTGTCGTCTCTGATGGGATGTGTGGGTTAATTGTATCGATTCCGGATCATTACCTTCCCTTTTTGTAACCATTTTGCACCATATGGAATCTTCTTTACTATATATGACAGTTGTCCATTTCGAAATTAAGGGGCGCCAGGTTGTGCTTTCTTTAGAATTTATTATGAAAATAACTTAACTTTTTGCAAATATTGAAGGCCTTGCGTTCTGTGGCGTCTGATCCCGGCCTGCACTGTTTGCCAGAGTACTCGTTTTTATTTGGGTTTCTGGCACAAAATGGGTTAATGGGTTTTCCGATTTGATTTAACTCTCATCGCACATGCACGAACATTAAGTTATCGCGTCCTAGTTAATAATGAACATCCCTGTAAACCCCATTGTATAGATTCTGTGTGTTTGATTTGAGGTTTAACGTCCCCGTCAACACTGTATAGGTCATTTTGGAGACGTTGCTTCCAATTGTGTGGGGCTTTTAGCCGACATTGGAATGAAATGACATCTCGAGCCATGCCGCCAAATTAAACTAATAGGGTTTATTTGCATGGTCGGTCCAACTCGCATCACTTTTCCTGGGCATGCTTAGAACCTCTAAGCAATTTACCAGTACTCATGTGCGGTTGTATTCAGCCCATTGTATGTGACGCGTCATGAGAGTTTGTGCCCAAATGGGGCATTACGTCATTCCGAGAAAACGTGAATAAATCGCGACGTCATAGTTGACGTAGCTAATTTATGACGCACCTGTTGCTAATATTTTTTTAAACAAGAGCCTTTTATATTGTAAATTATAAAGTTTGCTTAGGATTTATAAGCAAAAATAAAAAGCCGTTTCTCGTTTTTATACTTGGAAGATATGACGAAAAAGAATTTTGACCGGTAATATTGGCCGTGCTATTTTAGGTAAAAAGTTATAAATCGTCCCGTTTTTTAACAGCACCGAATAGCGCAATCGGCAGAGCACCTCCCCTCCAAGAATGGGATCGCTGGTTCGAGTCCCGTCCTGATACCCCATTTTTTTCAGCCTTTTTTCTTTCTTTTTAAATAAGAATTTTGCTGGATTGTTGCGAGAATTCCATTCCTTTAACGCCATATACATGATCACCAAAGTTCAAAGTACGAAATTTTGGATCATAGTATTTCTCGGATAATTGTTCTTTTCAGGTGTGTTTGTTTGTATTGGAGTTTAAAGCCCAGTCAACACTAACTAGGTCATTTTGTGCCGGTCAGTTCACCTGCCCACACTTTTCCTGGGTAGGCTAATACGTAAGTTATTAACTAGTACAGTGCACATTCTTTCGCCAGAAACTGACAACTGCCCTTCTTGAATAAGGGGACAACTGCCCTTCTTGAATAAGGGGAAGGGAGAGAATGACCGTAGAAAAGATTTCATAATCAATCTTCACGCAAGAATGTTGCTGAACCCGGCAGGTACGAACCTGCGTTCTCCTGATCAACTCTGATAGGCTAACTAATTTGCACTTTCGCACGGTTCCGTTTTAATAGATCCCTTGATTCAGAAGGTTTTATACAAAGGGTCCATGAGATCAACAACAGCAGATCTGGCATTACACATTAAGTCTTTCAAATCTAATTTGCCTATTTTATATCAAATAATTTGTTAACTAAATAGCACACAAGTAAGCCCCTCATTTTCAGCCACTTCTATCCAGGTTTAATTCCTGATCAGCATGCAATAAGCTAGCGGTATAGTGGTCATCAATCCAGCACATTGTAAGACCATATTGTGTCAAAATCAGCACCTCCATGAATGCGGACGGATAAGTTGATGAGAGCCATTGGTGTAATCAAACAATAAATAATGTGTTGATTTCTTAAAGGAAAGCATTTGCTCCTGAGTTGCGGAAATGTCGTGCCCTTTGGCAAGACACTTTAATAAATGTTCGGCCCTCTCCCATCGGGGCTTGAAGAAACATATGGGCTGCATGATGCTTCCACGATTCCAACCCGCACACGAGTACTGGTAAACCGCTTAGAGGATCTGCCCAGGCAAAGCGGTGCAGGTCGGACCGTCCATGCTGATAAACCCTATTGGTTTCATTGGGCGACTGAGCTTGAGATGTCATTTCATCTCAATGTCGGGTTGAAGTCCCACCAAATTGGAAGCAATGTCTCCAAAATGACCTTTACAGTGTTGACGGGGGTGATAAACCTCAAATCAATCAATCAATTTAGTTAAAGTTACTTTTGCACCTATCACTGGGAACATCGTATATATGTACACGTATATGCACATGTACACGTATATGCACCACTTTCAATTCAAGGGTTGCACAAAAAGTTACTTTGAATTCTATACTCCCATAAGTTGGATGTATTGAGAATTGTAGGTTGGTAGAATGACGACTCCAGGCTAACAGATTTTAAAATCGAGATTTAGTCTTACACGAATATAACAAAGTAATTACGGTACTGAGTCCGAGTCTGGCTCTGGTCACATGTGAGACACCAAACTATGCAACGGAAGGTCATTTTCTCCGGGTACTCCAGTTTTCGCCCACCATTGATTAACGATCGGCTCGATATGTGAAATAATCTTGAAAAGACCGTAAGATCACCCCACCCACCAAATGAAAAAAAGGAAAGAAAAAAAAATGGTACTGCCTGTGTTACCATTTACCTTACGATTTAGAAAAACTAACCCGCAGCATTTAATTTACCAGTGCTGAAATGTTCGGTTGTTTCAGCTTAACACTGTAGTACATACACCATGCAGCCTCGTATATTTCTCCTAGCCCTGATTGGTGAGGGAAAACAACACCAGTTTATGTATATGAATCAATTCAATAACTGCAAGTCAAGTATCATTTAAAGGCATTTGAATTATCATCACTTTTAATGATTATATACGAAATAAATGTTTTGACTCTTTTTAAATGTGTTTGTTTCTGTTGCTGAAACTGCGAATACAGCTGCAACTGCATGTTTTGATTGGTATTAGTGTACTGATCATGTTTGGTGATGTTAGTTTATAAGTACTTTAATTTTGTTTGCATAAAGTATTACTGTAACTGCGGGTTTGCCTGTGTCAAATATTGCAATGTAATTTTACTCCGAAAATGAGATGACAGTTTTATTGTGCAGAGAAAAAGATAATTTAAGTTATAATTTTCAATAATGGCTGGCGGTATTCACTTTTACTAGGAATTCTCTATGACCCTGGTAGAGCCCACATATGTATTATAGCCGCGCAACCCTCTCTCGACCTTCTGGTTTATCGTGACAAGTGGTGCCGTTACAATATTCAACAACATCTTCCTGTGTGGAATGGAATAACTGACTTGATCTCATGGCAAGGTTATACCTCATTATATTTAACTGATAGGTCCATGTGTTCCACAGAAGGACATTAATCTGTCGAAATTTTGGTATAGCAAGATTGTATCATGCATGATAGAAATGGTTCTTCCAAGTATCCATAACTATGTTAGTTATAATAACAGATACATTGTACCCTTATAACCCCCAATTCTCTGTATAAAGCTTTTATTTGTTTGTTTGTGTTATACAACCTTGTCAACACTATTTATGTCATTTTGGAAACATTGATACCAATCTTATGGGACTTTTACCTGGCATTGAGAAAATATTACATATCAAACCCCCTGCACAAACAAACTGCTAGGGCTTATTTGCAGAACAATCTCGCTATAACTGCTTTGCCTGGGCAAGCTAAGACCTTTTAGCGTTTTATAAAATTGAGCTCATGTTACGTCAGGTAGGCACGATGTAGCCAGTTTATTTCTCCTAGCCCTGATGGTAGGTGGCGGTATGCACAGTTTGTTTTGCAATGATGTCCATGACAAGGTAGATACTTTTAGCTTTACATTTGTACAGTTTGCATACGCAATTGCACACATACTCACACAAGGATGTAAATGTCAACTTTACTTCATTCTGCGATTATAGATCCCAAATCATGATAATACTAGTAATATGTTGGTGGGTTGGGTAATCTGACAAAATACTTATGAATTACATGTACGCCATTATTTAATGCAGATTAATGATTTATTTACAATACAAAATTTTGCTATAATTGCAATGATCTACATGCAATTTTGTCGAAAAGTAAAGGATTGTGCGTAAATTTTCTGTGTTTTAATTATTATTATTATTATTATTAATTTTCATATGGAATTCATATTTTATTAGCCACCATGAAATCATTCATTCCACCACTATGACGTTGAATGTAGCAATGTGTGTTAAAAAGTCTGCTCCCAAAAGCCAGACTTTGCAGTTAAAGTAATTGGTAAAGTCCAATCCTTGGCTATTTAGATGTAGGTAGCATTCAAACAAATTGATGTTGGTGACATACATACATATAATGTAAGTAGGTGGGCTACTCTATATCCACCTATTTTAAATTTGTTGCCATGGCAACAGAATTCTTCCCAACAATTATATAACGAATGATTGCTACTGGGTGAATAAATAAATGTGTGAAAGCATGATTTACTGATATATTGTTTTCTCTCAATGCTTAATGAGGCTTTGACAGTCTACAGATTTAATTTATCTAATTACTTGACGTGCTGCAAACTGTAATATGCAGTACGTCGGTCAAACTAACCGCATGCTTAAAACTAGATTGAACGAGCATTATCGTAGAATGAGTAAGCCTAAGAAAACTGACACTTTCTTGTACCGTCACTTTCGACGTACAGGTCATTCTGTAAATAACATTATTATACAACCAGTGGAAAAACTTTATTACGATGCAAATTCTACATCTAGATTCAAAATAATCAAAAGACATGAAGCTGAACTGAAATGGATTAAATTTTTACAGACCCCTTTTCCACTGGGATTTAATGACAACATTTATCATGAGGGTAATATTTCCAGAATGCCGGACTTTGATATTTTCTCACTCCTGGAATGTCGAAAACGTAGAACTAGATCTCACGGCACCAGGAAAAACGGTAACTTTAAACGTAAATCACGTGCGTTTAAACGAAACAATACTAGACTGAAGTGACTGTCAATTATATTATTAAATCATGGACGCCACTCTATGCTTTCATTTTTAAGTTCATTACCCGTTTCTGTTTTACGTCTTCTGGACACCGAGGCGAATAAATTCTACGATAGTTCTCATCAGTTATATGATGCGGCTCTCTTAACTAGAGGCTATACTCAGCATACTCTCCGTCCTTACATTGATTCTGAAATTAATCATAAACGTCATTTCTTCAAAATATCCTTCATTAATAAGGGTATGGATTTTATAGATTTGCCCAGTATCTTCCGTGAGAGATCGGTGCTTTCTTCCATTCCTGCTTATTTTCAAAATACTGAAACACCTATAATTTGCTATAAATATAACAAACCTGTTAGATCTATCATTTTTAATTTCAATAAACTTGTTTCAGATCTTGATATTGATACTAATACTCCTGATTCATGTGATTGTAAAAACTCAAAGTATTGCTATCCTGCTGCTGGTCATGTAATTACTGGCAATTTGAAAATTATTCCTGATTCTAGGATAAGGAATATAATTTCTAAAGGACCGAAATATCGGTTTCCTTCTAAAATTGATTTCAGTAAATGTAGAGATGAAATCGCTGCTTCCTTGAATGAATTCGGTAATCGATGGTGTAAGCGAGAGTATGTTGAGTATAAAGCCCTAAAGGACTGGAAACTTAGCATTTTAAGACTAGTGAATAAACGCATTTCTTTCTATTCTCAAAATACTAACTTATTACCTCCTAAGCCCAAGACGTCTTTACGTCATCATAAACTAGGTATTCAAGAATTTCATAAGAAGTTTGTTTTGGCCCCTGCAGACAAGGCCGCTAACAACGTCGTCGTTGTGTGACGGCTCCACTATGTTAACACGCTTAAGCAGGAGCTTGGTGGTACTAAGGCCTATGAACTTCAGCCTTTGGCTGAAGAGAGAGCTATAGTAGATAAACATGTTTGTCTTTCAGCCACCAAGTTTGCTGTGTGTGTTAACGAAGGCCAAGACAAGCTTCCTACGCTATACTGGTTACCAAAACTTCATAAAAAAAACCTTACAAAGCACGGTTTATTGCAAATTCTAGTTCTTGCACTACCACTGAACTTTCTAAATTATTAACTTCCTGTCTTACTGCTATTAAAACGCATGTAATTAAATATTGTGATAAAGTCTTTGAAAGATCAGGAAGAAATCTGTTTTGGTCTATAAAATATTCGAATGAGGTTTTAAATAAATTGAAATCTAGACATTTTCGTGCTTCTAGTCTGTCTACCTACGATTTTTCCACTCTTTACACTACACTTCCTCATAATCTTATAAAAGAAAAGCTTAATGATTTAATTGAATGGGCTTTTCACAGAGAAGATTCTCTCTATCTTGCATGTAATGTCAGAAATGCATTTTTCACTTCTAAAGAGCATAAGAATTATACACTTTGGTCATGTCAGAAAGTGTGTGATGCCCTCACCTTTCTACTTGACAATATTTATATTAGATTCGGTACTAAGTTATTTAGACAAATTGTGGGTATTCCGATGGGTACTAATTGCGCACCTCTTGTGGCTGATCTGTTCTTGTATTGTTATGAAAGAGACTTCATTTTGTCGCTTTCCATTGATAACCAATCTGAAATTATTGAAGCTTTTAGCTCTACTTCTAGATATTTAGATGATTTATTAAATATTGATAATACCTATTTTGATGGTTTGATCAGTCAGATTTACCCCCTAGAACTTCAGTTAAATAAAGCAAATTATTCTGATACCGAGGCCCCGTTTTTGGATTTACATCTATCTATTGTAGATGGATTTGTTTCGTGCAAAATTTATGATAAACGCGATGACTTTGATTTTGAGATTGTAAATTTTCCTTTTTTGGATGGTGATGTTCCTCGTGCGCCATCCTATGGCGTTTATATTTCGCAATTAATTCGATTTGCTAGAGTGTGTAGTCATGTAACTGACTTCAACACTCGTAATAAATTATTAACGGCTAAACTTCTTAATCAGGGTTATCGGTACCATAAACTACGCAAAGCCTTTTCAAAATTTTATAGACGCCATTCTGATTTAATTTCAAAATTCAATATTGGACTTAAATCTCTTCTGCAACAAGGTCTATCGGAACCCGAATTTTATGGTGACTTGGCATATAAATTCAGAAAAAATATATAACCGCAATGACTTCAGCACCCAATTTCGTAAAATCATTCTTCGATATAAAAAGATTGGGTACAACATGGATATTATACGACAGACTGCATGCATGGTAGTTAACCCAATCACGGTTGGCAACTTTGCTTCCCTCTTTAATTGCACGCCGGTGGGTCAGGCCTCAGATTCTATGACGGCTCCAACGTAAAGGCTTATTGAAAATTAAAGAGATAATGTTGGTTGGTGCCTGATGCTCTGTCTCTGGTCGGGCTCATCGGAGTCTAACTGTTGGTTTTCTTTTGCTCCAGCATTTCAGTGGTTTCTTGCTGTGGAGTCCTCACCGTTGTCTCACCTCTGTGGTTCTTTGATTTCTGTGTTCACGGAGATGTTGCACTGATGAGTTAGGAGGCCTTCATGCGGACTGAACAAATTATTTGTCTAAATCGCGACGGAAGTAAGAGCGAGGATTGTGGCCACGTAAAATCGATTTAAGCCCCCCAGTGGAAATCTTCCACTGACCGTTCCAAGGCGGCTCTTCTGTGGCGATTTATTTATGTTGTTGTTTGTTACTTACTGTGTGTATCACTTGTGTCTTTTAATTTTGGCTGGCCATATGGCCATTTTGTGGGAAAGTAACTGTCCGTATGGCCTTCCTTTGTTTAGGTTTCCATTATGGTCTGGTCGCTTAATGTTTGTATTTCTTTCCCTTTGGTGTCTTTTATGGATGGAGTAAGTTAATTGTATCAATTCCTGATCTTTGTTTTACTTCTACTTTGAAGTCAAGACTAACTAGCAAATATACATCTAAAATGATTGAAAATGCAATTTTCGCATATTCAGGGTCAGTCTTTAAAGACCTATATCTCGTATACCGCTCAATGTTTTCATCTGAAATTTCACATATGCACTTCAGTATTATAAAGCTATCAGAAAATGGCAAAAACTAATTTTCGGTTATGGACCCCATTTGGACCCAAAATCTCATGGCTGGTCACGTATAATGAGTGTTTGCAGTGGTATTCAGTACTTCTTATTTCTGCTCCAGAAAGGAGTTCCTAACGAGCACCACAACCTATGAATTGAGTTTAAATAAGAATAATATCTCAATTTTTAATCCGAAAATAGAAGTGATTTGATGGTTTGTTTGTATTGGAGTTTAACGGCCCAGTCAACACTATTTTTGGTCATTATTTTCAGCCGGTCAGTTTACCTATCCACACTTTTCCTAAGCAGGCTTATACGTAAGCGTTTAACCAGTACGGTGCACATTATTTCGCCCAATACTGACAACTTTGCCTTCTTGAATCAACGGAAGGGAGAGAATGACCGTAGGAAAGATTTCATGATCAATCTCCACGAAAGAATAATGCCGACCCCGGCAGGTATCGAACACGCGTCCTAATCACCAGTCAGACGCGCATCCGACTGAGCTACTATGGCTGGCTGAAAGTAGACATGAACGCAATGATCACCGTTATAAAGACATTAATGAATACACTATGTCACCACATGGGCATGCTATTTTCACTTTCCGTGGCTCATTTGCCAGTAAGGACCGGGGTCCAATTGTTCGAATCATTACGAGAACACGCCTATACAAATACATTGTAAATGTTGTCACTGCAAAAATGACAATTTTAAGACGAAAATTGTGGTATTTGTCTTATTTTTGCTCAAAATATAGATTGTGGGTACACGTTAGAACCGCCACACACATTTCAGAGCAGAAATTAGAAAAACAAGGTTTAGCCCTGCAAATCTCGTTCAAGACAAGTGGCCGTGTGTATAGCTCTTGTGTGCGGAGCGCAATGCTCCATGCCAGTGAGACATGGCCATTGACAAAGCCAACTCTCCAACATCTACAGCGATATGACAGGGCAATGATCAGACAGATCTGCAATGTCAAGCCACAGGACACTGTCACCATCAGGTCTAGTGGGTTACTTGAGCGTCTTGGCATTGAGGACCTGGACCTCATCCTGAAAGAGAGAAGGCGACGTTGGTATGGACATGTGGAACGCTCCAACGGTGCAGTCAAGACTGCCTGTGACATACAGGTAGGTGGAAAGCGGGGGCCAGGAAGGCCCAAAATGACCTGAAAGCAGCTAACAGAAAGAGATTGGAGAGAATGGAAGCTCTCTGCTATCCATCCTCATGATAGACACGCCTGGAGATCTGGTGTAAGATCTGCAGGCGTGCAGCAAGCCAGCTACCTGGAAGGGGGCCCACTTATGTGGACGTTACCCCTGTACCTGCACGTAAATCAAAAATCCGTTGATGATGATGATGAAATCACAGGTTTACTATATAAAAGTGGGGTTCAAGGGGGTCCTAATTATATAGGTGTGTTTTCGTGATGTAAAAATGTCGTTGGTACATATAACGTGGATACTTTTCATATTAAATGTTGCAAAATATATTATTTGAGCCAGCGCACGACAAAATCTACAAGGGGACCTGTGCGACAAGCTAAAAAATAAGATCAGCCTGCGCATCCGTGCAGTCTGAGCAGGCATGAGCCTTCTATAGCCTCTGGGTTATTCATAGGGCAACAAGAGAATGCTCCGACCGGGCTGACCCTTCTATAGCCTCTGGGTTATTCATAGGACAACAAGAGAATGCTCCGACCGGGCTGACCTGTCGGGCCGGCTGAATTTCGTCTTCGACCAAAGCACGAGTCTAATTGTAGGTTTTGTCATGCGTCGGCATGAAAAGTATGAGTAGCTTTACTCGTATTCTTTCCTATCTGGTACCCATGTATCAGATAATATTGCTTGAATATTCAATATTTTGGCCACTATCTAATCTAGTTTATTAGGCTAACGATAATTTCAGCAGGTATCGATCGATGTACGACATATTTTATCACACATAGATAAACAATATGCCGTGTCAAGCAAAAACCGTAATCGAATGTGATTTTAGTGCAAACAAATATTAATCTGCATATCATTTGTTCAATGCATCAAAGTGTAATGACTAATATTATACATGTATGTTGGCACCCGCCCATCGGGGCTTGAAGAAATATTAGGGCTGCATGATGCTTCCACGCAGAGCTGAAACCGACCTGCACACAAGTACTGGTAAACCGCTTAGAGGATCTAAGCCTGCCCAGACAAAGCGGGGCGAGTCGCCCCGTCCATGCATATTAACCATGTTGGTTTCGTTAGGGGACAGAGCTTGAGATATTATTTCATCTCAATCTCTGGTAATTGTCCCACAAAATTGGAAGCAGCGTCTTCAAAACGACAGTGTTGACGGGGACGTTAAACCTCAAATCAAACAATCAATTTACCTATATGTACAAGGGCAAGTCAATAAGTAACCAGCCTCATTTCCAGTTGACCGAGAAAACCAAGATGTTCATGCCTTGTTTCAATAGATGTTTTAGGCATGAGGGCAAACTTGCACCCTTATCGTATCATTCACTGATAAGATATTGAAAGTCAAGCATGGCTGGCGATGTAAAAACAAGCTTTTCGTAAAAAATTGAGTACCGTGCTGTAATTGAAAGGGAAAACAGGGGCCAGTCTCACCAATAAACTGTTTGACATTTGGGAGATGTATGAAAATGGCAAGCTCACTAGTTCAGCTCTTCTTCGCCGATGTTCACAAATAATGAGACTGGCACCTTCACGGGACTGATGAGATCTGAAGCACCAAGTGCTTTTATTTTTATATTTAAAAATGATGATATTTTAAACCACTGACTTTTAATAAATGGACCATGTAATGAAAAGCGCCTCCGTGTCCGAATCTGAATAGTTACTGATGTAACATCAAAAGGCATTCATTCACACTGTGGTGTAGTCTGGATACCCAACTAAATACTTTTCATCCATTTTTATATATACATGTATATATTCATTTTCGGTGGCGAAATCTCCGAGGGGCGAAACCTCCTGTGGGGCGAAGCCTCCTAGGGGCGAAACCTCCGATGGCGAACTTGATTGGTGGCGAATCCTCTGTAAACCTACGAGAATGAAAACAATGTAGACTATCAATACGCAATTCAGCGTCTTTTTATAGATCAGTACAATTAGACCATTTGATGAAAAAATGGTCTCTCCATATTTAATAAAAAAACAATTGTTGTGCCGGTAGATCCACCTTCGACCCAAAGAGTCCGGAAAAGGAGGGATATGACAACAACAAGACGTCCGGCGAAGTCCGTAAATCCTCGGAACATCTGACCAACTCTTGCCACGAGATTCTTGGGCCTATCTGCTACGTGTACAACGCATTAGACGACTACAGCTACAAGCGACAACACCTACCCTTACAGAGTACAGCTCCAGGAACCTGATATTCAGGTGAGTTGAAGTACAACAAATGGCGACGAGGATATAAGGTTAGTAAATTGTTAAATATGTAACTTTATTTTAAAATGTAATGTTTTTAAATTGTTAGCTGTAGTTCGGTGGGGAGACACCATTTTGGGAAAAAAAATCGAAAATGTTAAAATAGTCCATTTCTTTTTTGACACGTGGCTTTAAATTATAAAGAAAATTTTATTTGGGTAGAAATTACTATTCTGGGAATGTTTTTCGGCATAATTTGAATAATTTTAAAACCAGTTTTAGGAGCCGTCATATGTAGTAGTGATGGGTATAAGATACACTTGTACTGCCTTGCGGTACAAGCCGGCTTTTATAGCGACGCGGTAGAGTGTTGGCCTGTCACTCCGGCGACCCGGGTTCGATCCCCGGCCTGGTAAAGGTGATTAGCATTTTTTCACCTGTTACATTTGCGGTAAATGATCTTTTTTTTGCGCACTTTCGATCTCGGGTAAGCCACGTGGAAATTTCGAAATTCTAAAATGTAATTTGTAAATTTCAGAGCTCTAATTTTTTCACAAACCACGGCTACAGTTTTCAACCTTCATTATGATATATATGTGTCATTTTTAGCTTTCGTCCTCTTTGCTAGCCTGATGAAGCGAAATTGCTCCTGAGGAGCAAATTCTTTCCTTTTAGTAATGACAGAGGAAAAATTCCAACATGTCACGTGCGACCGTTTACTTGAAATGGAAAAAATATGAAAAGGTTCACTTGTCTTTTTGTAATTTGAGCATTTCGGCTCTGTAATATATTAACCCTATCATTGGGTTATTGTGTTGTTTTTTGTAGGATGTCTTATAATAATTGCACTGCCTCCATTTCATTTATTTGGAGAAAAGTTTCCCCAAATGTCGGTGAAGTCATTTTTGTAAGTTGTTTTATATGGTTGCCATACCTCTATTCCATTTATTTCGAGATATTGGCTAAATTGTCATTTCACATTACACTGCATTACTATTTTGTATTGCTATAATCGCATTGCCTCCGGTTCATTGGTGTCATTTTTCTTATTTACATTCATTGTAGCCTCTAGGCAGCATCTTCATCTTTCACGATAGAATGAAGATGAAACACTTGAAATTTTAGCACATATATCACAAATTGTGATGAATGGCTAGATTGATCAATTACCCACAATAAAATTGTGATGAATGGCTATATTGATCAATTACCCACAACATAGTGCTCAACAGTTGTCTGCATATGCATTTCTGACAGGCTGCACTCTCAAGCAGGCAGCCATGGCAGCGATGAATAAAAGTACAAAATATATCCAGTAAGTGTGAATCTAAACCGTTACTGGTGATATTTAAAATGATACTCGTCCTTTTCCCAGTTATCTGCATGATATTGCATTTAACTTGCTGAAATCTCGTATTCCATTTTCTAGCCCAGTATCTGGGTCTGTTTATGTTCCTCTGAAGTTTAAATGAGTCCTTGGCGTTTCTAATTTCACGCCTTATGAACAATTTTATTTCGGAAAACAATATCAGTATAAATGTAATTTCTGTACAAAGAAAACACTGGACACATAACAGTCCCTTGTGGGACACCAGATAAAATTGAAGCCAATATAGTTTTCTCATTAACAACTAGCTGTTTTCTGTAGCAAAGGAAGGAATCTATCCATTTTTGGAATCTAAAATCTTCCTCAGGTTTTCAATATTCGAAAGAAAAAGTAAGTAGATGTTTTAGTTCAATTGATAAAGACTACACCCAGTTTTTTATAGATCTCCATCCAATTCTCCAGCTCGGTACCCATCTGGCTCGCAGAACCAAAATTGGCCCAGGCAAAGATCTCCAGATGTATACCGGGGTGGGTCCCCTCGTGGCAGACAGTCATATGGTTACAGGAATTCATCAAGGCAAGAAATGCCTTATAGAGGTGATCGAGCATTCAATTACTCCAATAGAAGTTCTAATGGAGTGAATGGTGATGGCAACTATACTATGGGTGATAGGTATCACCGATGCTATAGTCCTTCACCAGGTCCTGCAAACACGATCGTTTCTTTAAATCAGTTCTTGTCATTTTATCTTCCGAGATACACATCTCAGCATTATTTATATGATGGACATTCGTATCCATCGTCTGGTAACTTGGAAATAGAGGCTACAGACAAGTTTCTCACTTCATTTTTTGCAACATAAATGCTTTAATTTTAATAGGTTTATATTCTGTCGCCGATCATTATCGTCGATTACTGTCACTGATTATTATCGGCGATTTTCTTATCTGTTGTCATCCGCGTGATTTCGTCACGAGAATGACAATTTTGTGTTTTGTTTTGTAGTTGTATTTTATTTTTGTGTCCATACTTTTCTACTCTGATAGCCATTTCTCTATAAGGGCAGTTTAGCTGCTGCCACCCATTCTTTTATTTTTGCCCTAAGTTTTGACTTTTATTCATTATGAAAGGGGGAGAAAGTTATGCATTATATGTAACTAAGGGTGTGACATATGTGCAGTCCTGAAACTTTATGGTGATATATCTGGCTGCAAGATATGATTGGAACTAAGTACATGCTTGCTCTATAAATTGGTTATCTGTGTCAGAATTACATTGTAACTAGTTGTGTTACGGTTTTATCACTATTTTTCTAATGTTCCCCCATTATTGGCATGTTGCGTCTCTGTTCATATTTTTTATCAAAATGAGTTTCTTGGCAAAATAATGGCTATGTTGGTTATATATTTCTGTAGAACATGTATTCTTCTAACACATAGATTATGCTGATTGGTTTCCTTTCTTAAACTACGCTTTAATAAATGATCTTGTTTGGATATTTTGGAACAATTCTTCCTGAACTTTGTAGGTACAATAGATTTGCATTATCTATACTGTGTGTGTCCTTGCATTTGTAGCTTTAATGCTTAATGTTTGAGTTATATATTTATCCTATAGATTGAACTATTTTGTAGCTCAGAGGGTTCAGTAACTTAGTAGTCATCGCATGGCACACCTATGTAATTTTGCAGTTGTTTCATGTGTTTATGTGGCAATACAGTGGTGTTCTGTGCATGTGGTTTCGGGAGCTGACATAGTGTGTTTGCTGGGCAGCTGTTGTGTCCATGTATGCGGAATATTGCTGATTTTGGAAAAGATATTCACTGTACTGGTTAACTGCTCAGGGCTGAGCTTGCCCAGGAAAGTGTTGTTGGGTTGACTGGCTGGCTCGGCATGACTGTCCTTTTTTTTAATTGGTCGTAAAATCGGACAATTGTTAAATAATTTATTTGACATTGGCAGGAGTGCCTCCGGGATCAGTTTTCGGTGGGCACCTCTTCCAATAATACACGGTGGTTTTTTTGTCTTGTTTCATTCAGACATACTTCTGCACGATGGTTTGTATTCTGCAGGCTGTCGTGTAGATTTCTAAATTCCTGCTCATTATGATATAGATTTCTGCAATAGGTGATTGTTGTTCGGTGATGTGTCCCTCTGCTGCATACTTATTTTGTCAAAATCTGAGTGCTCCAAGAAATTGGAATAATAGCTCGGTATTTGGTGAATATTAATGATAATAAAATACACTAAATTTTCAGTGCAGTATTATGGTAAGGGTCCTGCTTTATGTTAAAGTACTTATCATTCTGCAATTATTTCCAGCAGAATCCTAAAAATCAGTAATGTTTTAAATGGGCAGATTTGTTATTAGTGGAACTACAATATTCCAGGCTTTACTGAAGGTGTGTATGCTGAAACTCTCTCGTGTTTCTATTTTTCTATATTCAGTTACTTCCTATAGTTGTTTAACATGTGCACACAACATCATGTACAATAAAATGCATTTGACCACAACGGTTTCTACCACGAATTAATTTTCCTTTTGTTCTATGTATGTTTACATGTGTGATGATTGTATTAATGTATTGTCATGCTGGTACATTTAGTGTGCCAGGGTGATATTTTATCATGCTGTGCATCAAGTGCACATGTGTGATATTTGATTTTGCCTTTATGATGTATTTTTGTATTTTTATTTGTGGTAGATTCTGTTCTGTTTAGAATGCTTATTACTATTAAAATGCTCTGCATTCACACTTTACAGCATCATTTATTATATGAGACAAGCATTAGAAAAAGATAAATAATTTCTTAATTACAGATTCAAATCTAGTTGCTTGCCCTTTCTATGTAATGTGAAGCATGCACACTGCAGTGATTCTTGGATGTTATCTCTTTGGCTAACATTGCTTAATGTTATCCCTTCACTTTTTGGGCCCTTAACACTGACAAGTTGTGTGCTGTGGCTGGATGCATTATTGGGGAATTCTGTCACCTCAGAAGCATTTTTCTGTTAAAGAAATGTGTATCCTGGATCGTAATCTGTTACTATCCTAAAAGCTATTCGTATGTCTCCACATGGTCTGAGCGTTAACATGCAAGTGATGTGTTTTCCTACATGGCATCAGTTTGAGTGACGTCACACAATAGTTCTTTGAACCTGTGTGGGCGTCATACATCCTGGTGACATGCATTTTTGTTTTCTACATTACATCAGGTTTGGGTGACATCACACAATAGTTTTTTGTACCTGTGTGGGCGTCATACATCCTGGTGACATGCATTTGTTTTCTACATGACATCAGTTTTGGGTGATATCACACAATAGTTCTTTGTACCTGTGTGGGCGTCATACATCCTGGTGACATACATTTTTGTTTTTCTACATGACATCAGTTTTGGGTGACATCACGCGATAATTCTGTCTGTGTGGGTGTCATCCATCATGGTGACATATATTTTCATGTTTCCTACATGGCATCGGGTTTGGTGACGTTGCACAATAGTTCTTTGTACCTGTGTGGGCGTCATCTGTTCTGGTAACATGCATTTTCATGTTTCCGTATGACATCAGCTTGGGTGACGTTTCGCAATAGGTTTTGTGCCTGTGTGGGCGTTGTCCCCTCTGTTGACATTCTTTTTCATGTTTACTGAGTGACATTGGTTACGATGATGTTGCACATGATGCTTTGTAGCTGCGTGGGCATCATCTGCCCTTGTCACAATTTTCATATTTCTGTCATTACGCTGTAATTGTGGTGTTTGATCTGGGGCTGTTCTATGCTAGTGCTTTGTAACTGCATGATTGGTCCCTGATCAGGTGCCACATCTTATTCCATTTTGTCACATAATCATTATCATTTGGCAACTACTGCGGCTGAGTTGTGAAACTCCATGTCATTTGTCAATTCAGACATCGAACTCCTGAGCGTGTGAGTGAGGATGTATTATGGCCGATGATACCCATTTTCTGCCTTATTGGCTGTTTTCTACAAAGAGATGCGGTTGAATTTTGGATTGGTTCAACTAATTTCTCTTTTGCCTGGCTTCATATGGATGAAATGTTTTGTGCATCATCATTGGTATAATTTTAATGATGCATTGATTCATATGAATATTTTAAGCAGTTGGTTGACTATGGGTGTTGTTCATCTGGCATTTTCCTCATTCAGTTCTGGACCTTTGGGTCTGCATTGTAATGTGGTAGAATGCTTACATACATCTTTCTGTCTATCCGTTATCATCTGTCATACCATATCTCATTTTGTAAAGTATATCTCATTTTGTAAAGTCATGTGTGCCTGTGAGTGGTCTGGTCTGTGTTCACACCCTCATAGATCGGATCATTTTGATCAAGCATATGTATATATGTTTATGCACGCGCCTGTATAGAAATGGACCCAAAGACAAGTTTTTAATATGAATGACTTTTTCTACTCCCAGTGATTCATATTGTTCTAGGATGCCACCAAAAACTAACAGAGCAAGAAGTCGTTTCTACGATAATTGTCAGGTCTGCGGGGCATATTATCCCTATGTTCATAAGCACATGCTAAGGGCCATATACCTTGGTATCTGGACTCTCCCACTTCATGCGTAGACTGCCATATGTTAACGGGGAGCGGGAGTGAGTGCCAGAAGGTGCATTGCTGGTACCAGGTTTTCGGTGGGGAGTATCTGCTGCAGGCCTGGTTTCTGCTGATGAACGGGTTATTCCTGTTCCTCAGTCGGGAACTTGGCCTGGGGTCCCCCATTGAGTTGCTGGGCTGTGCTGCAGTTCAGGGGCTGGCTCCCTCTACCGTTAAGTTCTCGGAGGAAGAATATTTCTTCCTCAGAGAGTACGACCAGAGAGCTGGGTTGGAACCACTTCAACCTGGTGAGTATATGGTGATTCCCCCTAAACGACTCATTTGCCTGATACACCCTGAAACAATGTCTCGACTCATCTTCCACCTCAACTCTCAGGCAATGGCTAGGCTTCAGGATTACACCAGGTATTCTTTGGCTAATGGTTCCGATCCGCAATTAGGGCATCCTATGGTGAAGAGGGGGATCATTGATACCCATTTTCACCTGGATAGCTATTTGGTCATCAAAACCATTCATTGTCAGACCTGGAGTACTCAGAATCTCTCCCTATACGTATTCCTTTTGCTGTGGCAAACTGTGTTCCCTAAAAAGTGGCATCTTCTATCTGATCGTGTGGGGGCTGACCAGAGGTTAAGAATAACCTTAGGGGTCCACCCACACATGATCTCAAAATATCAAGTTGACCAGCTATATGGCAGACTGAAGAGTTTGTTGGATGCACATCCAGAGGCCGTTGGAATCGGCGAGGTTGGCTTGGACCTGACCACACAGTGTAGACATGGCTGTCATAACCCGAAATACTGTTATGATCAAAAGGTCCAGGGACAGCGCGGATTCCTTCGACTGGCTTTTCAGTTTGCTAAAGAAACGAATAAAGTACTGGTGTTGCATATACGAGATAGTGGTACTGGTGAAGCTGCTGAGGAGGTTCTAAAGATCCTCACAGAAATGGACATGCTTCGACACCCAATTCACCGCCATTGTTTTGTTGGGAAGGAGGAGTTTATTCAGTGGTATACTTCTTTACCCAACTATTACTTTAGTATTTCCCCTGTGACTGTTGATGACCCGGTAACTATGTCTGCTCTGAGAACACAGGATTTCTCGAAGCGTATTTTGCTTGAGTCGGACTCTGGATATCTAGGCAAATTCCCCTGGGCTGTCCATAAAGTAGCAAATGATGCTGCTAGATCATTGAACATTACTGTTACAGAATTAGTGCAATAATAATGCAGCCAGGTTGTACAACTTGCCCTGGTAATTTCACGCTATTCATGATATAGCCACTGTTAAATCCTGTTTGGTATTATGCAGCCAGTTCGCGGAAGACTTTGCATATTTGATTGGTTATTTTTGGGATTCTCAGTCAGTCTTCATTTTACATTGAATACACATCGCGTTAATTTGCATTGACTCTAAAAACATCTAAAATATTGTAAGTGTGGCTTGTTACTTGAAAGGAAAATGAGGTATGTTAAGAGTAAGCTAGTTCGTTAAGACTCGCTACCCTGGCATGGATTATATAACTGTTTGCTAAGCTAACCCCTTCCTTTCTGTTGCAGTTCTGAAATCTAAATAACAGTAAGTGATACTTGTAATTCTTCACTGCAGTGGTTTGGAGCTGCACCCTCCTTGTATGAGCATGTTTTAGGATTCACTATGAAATGCGCATGCTATATATATAATGTTTGTAACATGGGGGAGCAATGTCATTTTTGTTATTTTTGTAATTGTCTGACCAATTTGGTGCCGGAGGCCCAAAACGGATAGTCTGATCAGGATCTACACTGTTTGCAATCTGGTTGCAATCTATACTCTTCCTTATAGGTCAATTACCATTGTGGTTTCTGGCCTCGCCTGGGCCATGTGCTGAATGCCAGATTCTGCATTGGAAAGGCAAGTGGGTTGTTCTCCAGGTACTCCAGTGTTCGCTAACTTTTGATGAATAATCGGGTTCACATGAATATTAAAAGAGGAAAAATATCATTCATCATATTCGTACATGAATAAAATGTAAAGCATGTGCATGGTAGTGGCTCTTAAGAGAATGCTATTTCTAGCTTTAAAGTAGTCTTTCAAGTTTTATATTTAGTCAATATCTTGACTATACTTTGTTCTAGTATAGGCCACGAGTGGTTGCAGCTTATTTTTTCTGTCCATAGGTCTCGAGTCTTCAGGTCTTACACTGATATATTTTTTCAGCAATACACATTGTATTATATTTTGCTTGTAAGTGTGGGGCTGAATTCTCATATGGCCTATGGCATGAAGTGGCTATATACATAATTTGTATCATAGGATTCAGGGAAGTTCCTATGTCTGAGGAACAGCTTTTCGACTGTGTAGAATTTTGTGTATATATATATGTATAGGTACTGCAGTAAAGTATTACAGATGGATTGTCACTGGGCTATCAATATATTAATATAAGCTTTACAAATATTCGTGTCATTTGGGAAAGGTTCGTTCTCTGGGAGTTGGGAGTGTTCCGGAGAACTGGAACTTATTAGGACATTTCCTCTTGGTCCAGACTGGTTGCTTCCGGTTAGCTGAGTTTCATCAGTGATCCCCACATGTTGAGTTTCGGTGATGGATTTCGGTTGGCATATATATATATATATATATGTGTGTATATATATATATATATATATATATATATATATGTGTGTGTATATATGTATATATATATATATGCATAAGATACACCCTGTTTCGGGAAGTTATGGTTGGTCAGAGGTAATCCAAGTCCAGTGGCGGTGCATCTTATTTTGTGCGTACTAATTAGGATGTTGTAAATGTTAAGGGAATATTCTCCGTTTAATGCTACATGTATTATGTTCTCTGGTGGTGGTTTTCGTGCTATTCATTTAGTCTGACTATCTGTTAATCCTAAGGTATTCCACATCTCTATATGATCACACAGAAGCTTAGAAGCTGACTATTTGTTAATCCTAAGGTATTCCATATCTCTATATGATCACACAGCTGACTGAAAACTTTCTTTATCGCATAATTAGTTAGACACATAGACATAGAATAGAAGACATAGACATAGACATAGAATATTTATTTTTCGTCGATTTTGTTAACAAAGAACATAAGCCCATGTGGGCTTTTACTTCGACAAACAAGTGTTCAATAGTAAAATAACAAGAATATCACAGAAATGTGTCCTAAAATATACAGATGACAGCTAAAAAAGGTATTAAGCAAAAATAACACAATGAAAAAACAAGACAAATGAAACACAGATAAAAGAGGAACTATAAGTAGCCAATAAAACAATTAAACGTGTAAGCTAAAACAGGATCTATAATGAACAAGAAGGGCACTTACAGTTGAGGCCGTCCCAGGCATGCAACAGCCTCTTGAACTGTGGGTAGTTCTCAGCTTGTCGAAGCTCATTTGGGAGACTGTTCCATACCTGGGCTGAATTAGTTGTCTCTGTAAGGGCCATTTCTGACTATAATTCTAAATCTTACAACTAATAAAGATAAAAGTAGGGGTTCTTTGAAGTTATATTAATTAGTTAAGGTTAATAACATTTTATTAAGATTAAATAAGTCTCCTAGCATTTGAAATCTAGCATTTATTTTAAATGCGTGTTTGAGTCTTTTGTAATAGGGGGAGAGTGTTGTGCCGGTAGATCCACCTTCGACCCAAAGAGTCCGGAAAAGGAGGGATATGACAACAACAAGACGTCCGGCGAAGTCCGTAAATCCTCGGAACATCTGACCAACTCTTGCCACGAGATTCTTGGGCCTATCTGCTACGTGTACAACGCATTAGACGACTACAGCTACAAGCGACAACACCTACCCTTACAGAGTACAGCTCCAGGAACCTGATATTCAGGTGAGTTTACAGCACAACACAATCTTAAAATCTGGGAGTAGTTCTAGTTTTGCTTGAAACTGACAACCCGACTTCGAGTTATATTAGCCTGAATACACTGGACAAATGACGCCGCTAACTTTTCTCGGCTATTTATGAGGGGATCTTCGCACAACCAGGACAGGCATGGGTTCTATGGGTTCTGCATGGAGTTCGAATTTGGGCCCCGAACGACCATTTATGGTCCAATCTTCATCAAACTTACATCATCACATGGGCCCCGTCAAGCGATTTTGGTACTTATCGCCTATGCGAGCAGCGAAGGTTCAGGCGAGCCTGCGCATCCGCGCAGTCTCGCCAGAACCTTCGCTGCTCGCTCATACAAGCAGTAAATCAAGAGGAACCTTCAGACAGAAAGCCATATCTCTGGCCCCTCTGAATGGCTGAGCATGCGCAGTTAAAATTTGTCATGACGGAATGCTCGAAGACACAAATTCGCTTGGCGGGGCTCATATAAGAGTAACTTGCGCTTCAGTGTACCAGATCGTACGTATATAAAGTAGAAAAGTTGTCTCGATCATAGCAACTTCATTTTGGGTTGGAACACCATCAAACTGTAGATAATAAAAAGTAGAAGTAAAACAAAGATCAGGAATTGATACAATTAACTTAATCCACCCATAAAAGACACCAAAGGGAAAGAAATACAAACATTAAGCGACCAGACCATAATGGAAACCTAAACAAAGGAAGGCCATAAGGACAGTTACTTTCCCACAAAATGGCCATATGGCCATCCAAAACCAAAAGACACAAGTGATACACACAGTAAGTAACAAACAACAACATAAATAAATCGCCACAGAAAAGCCGCCTTGGAACGGTCAGTGGAAGATTTCCACTGGGGGGCTTAAATCGATTTTACGTGGCCACAATCCTCGCCCTTACTTCCGTCGCGATTTAGACAAATAATTTGTTCAGTCCGCATGAAGGCCTCCTAACTCATCAGTGCAACATCTCCGTGAACACAAAAATCAAAGAACCACAGAGGTGAGACAACGGTGAGGACTCGACAGCAAGAAACCACTGAAATGCTGGAGCAAACGAAAACCAACAGTTACTCCGATGAGCCCGACCAGAGACAGAGCATCAGGCACCAACCGACATTATCTCTCTAATTTTCAATAAGCCTTTACGTTGGAGCCGTCATAGAATCTGAGGCCTGACCCACCGGCGTGCAATTAAAGAGGGAAGCAAAGTTGCCAACCGTGATTGGGTTAACTACCATGCATGCAGTCTGTCGTATAATATCCATGTTGTACCCAATCTTTTTATATCGAAGAATGATTTTACGAAATTGGGTGCTGAAGTCATTGCGGTTATATATTTTTCTGAATTTATATGCCAAGTCACCATAAAATTCGGGTTCCGATAGACCTTGTTGCAGAAGAGATTTAAGTCCAATATTGAATTTTGAAATTAAATCAGAATGGCGTCTATAAAATTTTGAAAAGGCTTTGCGTAGTTTATGGTACCGATAACCCTGATTAAGGAGTTTAGCCGTTAATAATTTATTACGAGTGTTGAAGTCAGTTACATGACTACACACTCTAGCAAATCGAATTAATTGCGAAATATAAACGCCATAGGATGGCGCACGAGGAACATCACCATCCAAAAAAGGAAAATTTACAATCTCAAAATTAAAGTCATCGCGTTTATCATAAATTTTGCACGAAACAAATCCATCTACAATAGACAGATGTAAATCCAAAAACGGGGCCTCGGTATCAGAAGAATTTGCTTTATTTAACTGAAGTTCTAGGGGGTAAATCTCACTGATCAAACCATCAAAATAGGTATTATCAATATTTAATAAATCATCTAAATATCTAGAAGTAGAGCTAAAAGCTTCAATAATTTCAGATTGGTTATCAATGGAAAGCGACAAAATGAAGTCTCTTTCATAACAATACAAGAACAGATCAGCAACAAGAGGTGCGCAATTAGTACCCATCGGAATACCCACAATTTGTCTAAATAACTTAGTACCGAATCTAATATAAATATTGTCAAGTAGAAAGGTGAGGGCATCACACACTTTCTGACATGACCAAAGTATATAATTCTTATGCTCTTTAGAAGAGAAAAATGCATTTCTGACATTACATGCAAGATAGAGAGAATCTTCTCTGTGAAAAGTCCATTCAATTAAATCATTAAGCTTTTCTTTTTTAAGATTATGAGGAAGTGTAGTGTAAAGAGTGGAAAAATCGTAGGTAGACAGACTAGAAGCACGAAAATGTCTAGATTTCAATTTATTTAAAACCTCATTCGAATTTTTTATAGACCAAAACAGATTTCTTCCTGATCTTTCAAAGACTTTATCACAATATTTAATTACATGCGTTTTAATAGCAGTAAGACAGGAAGTTAATAATTTAGAAAGTTCAGTGGTAGTGCAAGAGCTAGAATTTGCAATAAACCTTGCTTTGTAAGGTTTTTTATGAAGTTTTGGTAACCAGTATAGCGTAGGAAGCTTGTCTTGGCCTTCGTTAACACACACAGCAAATTTGGTGGCTGAAAGACAAACATGTTTATCTACTATAGCCCTCTCTTCAGCTAAAGGCTGAAGTTCATAGGCCATAGTACCACCAAGCTCCTGCTTAAGCGTGTTAACATAGTGGAGCCGTCACACAACGACGACGTTGTTAGCGGCCTTGTCTGCAGGGGCCAAAACGAACTTCTTATGAAATTCTTGAATACCTAGTTTAAGATGACGTAAAGACTCTTGGGCTTAGGAGGTAATAAGTTAGTATTTTGAGAATAGAAAGAAATGCGTTTATTTACTAGTTTTAAAATGCTAAGTTTCCAGTCCTTAAGGGCTTTATGCTCAACATACTCTCGCTTACACCATCGATTACCGAATTCATTCATGGAAGCAGCGATTTCATCTCTACATTTACTGAAATCAATTTTAGAAGGAAACCGATATTTCGGTCCTTTAGAAATTATATTCCTTATCCTAGAATCAGGAATAATTTTCAAATTGCCAGTAATTACATGACCAGCAGCAGGATAGCAATACTTTGAGTTTTTACAATCACATGAATCAGGAGTATTAGTATCAATATCAAGATCTGAAACAAGTTTATTGAAATTAAAAATGATAGATCTAACAGGTTTGTTATATTTATAGCAAATTATAGGTGTTTCAGTATTTTGAAAATAAGCAAGAATGGAAGAAAGCACCGATCTCTCACGGAAGATACTGGGCAAATCTATTAAATCCATACCCTTATTAATGAAGGATATTTTGAAGAAATGGCGTTTATGATTAATTGCAGAATCAATCTAAGGACGGAGAGTATGCTGAGTATAGTCTCTAGTTAAGAGAGCCGTATCATATAACTGATGAGAACTATCGTAGAATTTATTCGCCTCGGTGTCCAGAAGACGTAAAACAGAAACGGGTAATGAACTTAAAAATGAAAGGATAGAGTGGCGTCCATGATTTAATAATATAATTGACAGTCACTTCAGTCTAGTATTGTTTCGTTTAAACGCACGTGTTTTACGTTTAAAGTTACCATTTTTCCTGGTGCCGTGAGATCTAGTTCTGCGTTTTCGACATTCCAGGAGTGAGAAAATATCAAAGTCCGGCATTCTGGAAATATTACCCTCATGATAAATGTTGTCATTAAATCCCAGTGGAAAAGGGGTCTGTAAAAATTTAATCCATTTCAGTTCAGCTTCATGTCTTTTGATTATTTTGAATCTAGATGTAGAATTTGCATCGTAATAAAGTTTTCCACTGGTTGTATAACAATGTTATTTACAGAATGACCTGTACGTCGAAAGTGACGGTACAAGAAAGTGTCAGTTTTCTTAGGCTTACTCATTCTACGATAATGCTCGTTCAATCTAGTTTTAAGCATGCGGTTAGTTTGACCGACGTACTGCATATTACAGTTTGTAGCACGTCAAGTAATTAGATAAATTAAATCTGTAGACTGTCATGTCAAATCAGACATGTTAACTACAGAGAAGCGTCTACCGTTTACAGATGAAGTAACGGTAGACGCAGTGCTTAAATGCGAACAACATCTGCACCTCTTGGCATTGCACTTAGAAATACTGGGATACATTCCACTTCTTTTCCACGGATTAGTATATTTTCGAAGGATGGGCGATTTGAGAGGAGATAGTCTTATACGAAGACTACTCCCAAAAACATTGGTATAAAGACTATATTTAATACTGGACCAGACAGGAATATTCACACAGCAGTGGTTTCATTTCAAACCAGATTGGACATGTTGCTTACCTTAGCAAAGTATAAACCTTAGATGAGCAAGTCCAAACAAATCCAGCTAATTCCATCTGTCCTAGCCACACATTGTTAACCCTTGTCCTGCTGAGCCCGGATACCTATTATCTTTCGAACAATGAAGATCCAGGTCAGATGGCCTCTAGGGAAGCCATCTGATCAGGATCTTCATTGTTTATCATTCAGCTCATGAATTTGTTGCTATAATTTGCACCATATAATCTGATTGGTTGATAATCAGCAGTGGGTGTGGCATATATAAATAATCGGCAGATCAAGGGTTAACAAGGTTTACCCTTAACCCTTATCTCGTTGAACATGATACCCTTACCATTGCAAACAGTGTAGATCCAGATTAGCTCGGGTTTTGCACTGTTTGTCATGCAGTTTGTGTGTTAAACAAATATATTATATCAAGTCATTTGATAGGCAGGAATGGGCGTGGCTTAGTTAATGCAGCAGGATAAGGATGCTTCTCAGGTGAGCCACTGTTGCCCGCTGGGTGACTTACATGTATCTTCGTTCGTGACGATATGCATTGTGGGCGAAGCTTGCTTTCCAAATAAATCTTGCTATCTGTCAGATTACATTCGTTAGGGGTCCCACGGACGCCTGATTACAGCCTTTTCGGGTTCATGTTTATTGGTTTGAACATTTTAATTTGTCATTCATTTACGGATTAATGAGTTTGGATTATGGCTTGGGTTGTATGGCCACAACCACTCATCATTGCATTATTATTTGAGCCCGGACACACCATTTCCTACAATTAACTTGTGCGCCTGGCGAAGAGTCTCTTGAAAGGTGGAAAAGTCATTTTTCAATTTTCCACATTATAAGTCTATGGAAACACTTAACTCCCCATAGCAACCAAACTAAAGAGCCAAATTTCATAAACAGCATAAAACCTGCAAAGGCAAATACAGTGAATATTTCCACAAAGCCTCATCCTCATAGAGCATATGGTAAATGAGGAGATGGTTGTTTTAAATGTTTTTCTCTCTCTCTTTCACTCTTTTTTTTTTTTTTTTGTTCTTTTTTATTATTTTGGTTTCCAGTGGAAACCAATAAAAATGAACAGTAAGGGCAAAATCATATGGAAGAAACATGATTGCTTAGAACATATTTCTAGGAATGTTTTACCAAAATATCTACTAAGGTTTGGCAGTAATGCAAATGTTCAATTTTCCCCATTACACATCTTTAGTCCGCCTCCGCCCATAGGCGTTTGAAGAATTTTGTTTGTTTCTTTTGGAGTTAAACGGCCTAGTCAACACTATTTAGGTCATTTTTGAGCCGGTCAGTTTACCTATCCACACTTTCCTGGGCAGGCTTATACGTAAGCGGTTAACCAGTACAGTGCACATTCTTTCGCCAGAAACTGACAACTGCCCTTCTTGAATCAGCAGAAGGGAGAGAATGACCGTAGAAAAGATTTCATGATCAATCTCCACTTGAAGAAATAAATGAGCTGCATGATGCTTCCACGCAGAGCTGAAACCGACCTGCACACGAGTACTAGTAAACCGCTTCGGGGATCTAAGCCTATCCATGCATAATTTCATAAAAAAAACACACACACGAAACCTGTTCAGGCAAATATGGTAGTCTCAGCCTCATAGTGCATATGGTTTTTGTGAAGACGATTTTTAAGTGTGATTTAATTCTATATTTGGGCGCATTTTGGTTTCCAATACAACCAATGAAAATGACCATTGTTGTTGTTGTTATTCAGCCATTAGGCCAAAGTGACCCTCGGGTATCTTTCTCCCAGTAATTAATATTCTTCTTAGTATAGGCTCACAAGTACTTGTATGATAAACTTTGCGCGTGCTACTGAATCATTCCCCTTAACCCCAAATCTATTTGTCCCATTTAAATACTCTAAAAATATGCTATTTAGTGTTTCTCTGTCTTGTTTGTGTGGGTCTGTATCCTTGACCTCTAAGAACAGTCCTGCTGTAAACTCTGAGATCCCTGTTGCTTGGAACAGTCGTACTCTTAGTCTCTCTCTTAATTCTGCATGTATTTCACAGTCTTCAATAAAATGCTGAACAGTTTCTATCTGGTCACACTGACATAGTGGTGAGTCTCTTAGTCCTAATTTATTCTGGTATTCAATAAGTTTAGAATAACCAGTACGTAACTGGGTAAACAGTTTCTGCTGCATCTTCAATTCTGTGTAGGGTATCTTGCTCTTCACAGACTGTCTGTACTCATACAAATGCCTGCCCTTCTCTGACACATCCCACCTACTTTGCCATTTTTCTTGACAGGAAGCCCTTGCCAGTCCTCTCACTTTCACCATGGTGGTTACTGTTGTTAGCTCAGGCATATCCTCTGCTTCTTTTGCTGCTTCTTTAGCCAGTCTGTCTGCCACTTCGTTTCCTTTAATCTCAGCGTGTCCCGGCGTCCAATATATTGCTATCTCCACCCATCTCTTCTCTACTAGTCTCCACAGCTGCTGTACCTCCATAACTATTGCCCTATGCTCTTTCTTCTCCCATCAGCCTAAAATCATACGGCAATTAGCCTAAAATCATATGGCAGTTAGCCTAAAATCATATGGCAGTGAGTCTAAAATCATTGGGCAGATAGATGATTCCTTTAAAACGTTTCTTGGAATGTTTTGTCAAAATATCTGGAAAGGCGTAGCTGTAGCAGTAAATTCCGCTTTTTCATTTTTCCCGATTATAAGTCAATGTAAACTCTATGTTGCCATAGCAACCAAACTAAAAAGCCGAATTTCATAAACAACACAAAATCTGAAAAGGCTAAAAAGGTGAATATTTTCAGAAAGACTTCGCAAAATGCCTAAAATCATGAGGAAGATGGTCGATTACTTCAGGAACATTTCTATGAAACGTGTGTCAAAATAACTGCAAAGATTTGGCAGTTAATGCAATTTTTCAATTTTCACCATTATAAGTCTATGGAAAATCTAAGTTGCCATAGCAACCGAACTAAAGAGACCAATTTCATAAAATAACAAGCAAATTCCACAGAGAATTTGTGTCCTCCGCCTTTTTTTTCATTTGAGCTGTTAAAAAATAAGTGAGTTACCCAGGCAATCATTGGTATCACTTAACGCGGGTTCGATACCTACCGGGTTTGGCAACATTCCTTCATAAAGAGTGAATGTTCATGAAATTTTTTCTATGGTCATTCTCTACCTTCAACTGATTCAAGAAGGGCAGTTGACAGTTTCCGGCGACAGAATGTGCTCAGTACTGGTTAAATCACTTACGTATAAGCATTCACAATGTACCTCCTACATATACAGTTTCATATTATAGATGGAAAAAAAAACTCTTAATTAAAAATGTGACAAAAGTGAAAAGAATTATTTAAAGATTCTGGAAAAAGCACATGCATATCTTCAGACCATAATTCAAGCAACTTTTAAGTTTTGGAAAGATTGGTATGAAACTGTAGGAGGAGTTGCGCTCACAAGGTACCAACTACATTATACTCTTTCATAGAATTAATACATGAAAAAAGTCTAAGTTAAAAATGTGAAAAAAAGTGAATAAAATTAATAAGAGAATTCTGAAAAAAAAAACAAATGCACAACTTCATACATGATAAAGACACCTGTAAAATTACAGAAAGATCGGTATAAAACTGCAGGTGGAGTTGCACTAACAAGGTACCTACTATGAATTCGGAACCATGTCAAAAAGTCTAAGTTAAAAAGGTGAAAAAAGTGAAAACAATTAATTAAAGAATTCTGAAAAAAGCAGATGCACAACTTCATACCATGATAAAGACACCTGTAAAATTACAGAAAGATCGGTATAAAACTGTAGGAGGAGTTGAGCTCACAAGGTACCTACTATGAATTCAGAACCATGCAAAAAAGTCTAAGCTAAAAAAGTGAAAAAAAGTGATAAGATTTAATTCAAGGATTCTGAAAAAAGCACATGCACAACTTCAAACTATGATAAAGGCACTTGTAAAATTAAAGAAGGACCAGTATAAAACTATAGGAGGATTTGCGCTCACAAGGTACCTACTACAAGCTCGGAACCACGCACCACGCACCGCGCATCACGCACCACGTACCACGGAAAGCCGAATACTATATCCCCTCGCTTTTCTCCGAAAAGGCGGGGGACAATAAAACCTGTAGAGACAGATATGGTGAATATTTTCATAAAGTCTCAGTCTCCTAGAGTATACGATTTCTGAGAATATGACTTTTGTAAGTAATTTTTCTATTTTTGTGCATTTTGGTTTCCATGGCAACCAATAAAAATAAGCAGCAGGCTTCAAATCATATGGCAGATAGCAGATTGCTTAAGGAACATTTCTATTATAGTTTTGTCAAAATATCTGCAGAGGCTTGGCAGTAAATGCCATTTTTCAATTGTCCCAATTATAAGTCTATTAAAACTATAAGTTGCCATAGCAAACAAACTAATGAGCTGATTTTTATGAAAACACAAACTTACAATCCCCAAGGCCAAGGATGCTACAGATAAAATTTGGCCCAGTCAGCCCAGTGACTTCACAGGAGATGTCGTTTGAAAGTGTTGATGCAGACGCAGGCGCAGACGACGACGGATAACTGCCTATCCTATAAGCTCCCCCGGAGCCTTCGGCTCTCGTGAGCTAAAAACAAATAATACGAAATTACTTTTCCAACTGAACAGTCCAAGGCCAATACATGGAATATTTCACGTATGGCAGTGACAATGCCTTGCTTACTTTCTTACATATTTGTCCCACATAAGTCGAAGGGGGCTATAGTAATGAGTTCGTCCGTCATTCCGTCCGTTTGCCCGTCCGTCCATAAACACAATCTTGTCTCAGAAACTCCTCCTACAGTTTTCAATGGATTTTCATGAACCTTACCCATTATTGTTAACATGGCCTGAATATGAGCTTATGTTATCGAGGTCATGCTCGACTGGTGTTTACTGGAGTTAAGGCCGTTTGGCAATTTCAACAGTAAGTCT
The DNA here is from genome assembly GCA_963580285.1 of Lucinisca nassula. NCBI lineage: Eukaryota > Metazoa > Mollusca > Bivalvia > Lucinida > Lucinidae > Lucinisca > Lucinisca nassula. The sequence goes on along the minus strand of OY757013.1, from coordinate 188,810,063 downwards.
TGTCCCTTCAACTCCTCTTCCAGATTTCAGTGGGTTTTAGTGAAACCTTCCAGTTGTTGTCCCCATGACCTGAAGAGGATCGTATTCGCATATACCGATGTTAAGCTTGACTGACGTTTATTAGAATAATGTCCCTTTGACACGTGTAGCAATTTATCAACAGAAGTTCTTGTCTCGGCAACTCCTAATTCAGTTTTCAAGGACTTTTTGATGAAACTTTCCATTAATAGTTCTCATGACTTGCAGATGATCATATTTTAGCGAGAACATGCTCGACTGATTTTTTACCAGAGTTATGGCCATTGGGTATTTTTTTTCAATAGTAAGTCTTATCTCTGTAACTTCTCTTGCAGTTTTCAGTGGATTTTGGTGAAACCTTCCAGTTATTGTTTCCGTGATCTTGAGATGATCATATTATTCAGAGGTCATGCTGGATTGATTTTTACCAGACTTATGGCCGTTTGTCAGTTTTAACCATTTATCAAAGGAAGGTCTTGCCTCCGCATCTCCTCCTACAGTTTTCAAGGGATTTTATAAAACTTTCCAGTTATTGCCCACATGTCGTGATGGTGATCATATCTTATCGAGGTCATGCTCGACTGATTTATGGCCCTTTGGCAATTTCCAACAGTAAGTCTTGTCTATGCAACTCCTCTTTCAGTTTTCAGTGGATTTTTAGCTCACCAGAGCCGAAGGCTCCAGGGGAGCTTATAGTATAGGCAGTTGTCCGTCGTCGTCTGCGTCGTCTGCGTCTGCGTCCGTCAACACTTTCAAACGACATCTCCTCTGAAGCCACTGGGCCGATTGGGCCCAAATTTAATCTGTTGCATCCTTGGGCTGGGGGATTGACAGTTGTTGTATTGCATGTAAATCGGCTCATCAGTTTGGTTGCTAAGGTAACTAATAGTTGCCATAGACTTATAATGGCATTTACTGCTAAGCCTCTGCAGATATTTTGACAAATTTTTCATAGAAATGTTCCTTAGGCAATCTACTATCTGTCATATGCTTTTAGGCCTATGGTCATTTTTATTGGTTGCCATGGAAACCAAAATGCAAAAAATAGAAAACAAATACTTAAAAAATCATCTCCACAGAAACCATATGCTCTAGGAGGCTGAGACTTTATGAAAATATTCACAATATTTGCCTTTACAGGTTTTGTGTTTTTTTTGTTGTTTTTTTTTAATGAAATTCGGCTCTTTAGTTTGGTTGCTATGGCAACTTAGATTTTCCATAGACTTATAAAGGGGAAATTTGAAAAATGGCATTTACTGCCAAACCTTTGCAGATATTTGGACACAACTTTCATATAAATTTTCCTCAAGCAATCTACCATCTGCCATATGATTTTAGGCCTATTGCTCGGTTTTACTGGTTGCCATGGTAACGAAATTAAAAACAAATAGAAAAAAAAATGCTTAAAAAATCATCTCCTCAGAACAAGGAGGCTGAGACTTTATGAAAATATGCTCAATATTTGCCTTTACAGGTTTTGTGTTTTTAGCTCACCAGAGCCAACGGCTCCGGGGGAGCTTATAGGATAGGCAGTTGTCTGTCGTCGTCGTCTGCGTCTGGGTCTGCGCCAACACTTTCAAACGACATCTCCTCTGAAGCCACTGGGCCGATTGGGTCCAAATTTTATCTGTAGCATCATTTGGCTGGGGGATTTTAGTTTGTGTTTTTTTATCAAAATCGGCTCATTAGTTTGGTTGCTATGGCAACTTGTAGTTTCCATAGACTTATAATGGGGAAAATTGAAAAATTGCATTTACGGCCAAGCCTCTGCAGATATTTTGACAAAAATTTTATAGAAATGTTCCATAGGCAATCTTCTATCTGCCGTATGATTTTAGGCCTTCTGCTCATTTTTATTTGGTTGCCATGGAAACCAAAATGCAATAAATATACAGAATAAGAGGACCAAGCTGGTCCTGTATCGCTCATCTGAGCTAACAGATTCAAAGTGTCAGGAAGTGCCAACCTTTACTGAAGGATTAATGGAGGGACGTGGTGATGAAAGGGTAAGAAATTTCTGCAAATCAAGTAGAATGTAATTCTATGATCTATGATATATAGGCTGACCTCACAAGTTTTCAAACTCATTCTTGCTTTTATTCTTGACTTGCTAAGATCCGATATAAACTGATGGGGCTATGGTGATGACAAGTTCAAAAATAAGCAATTAACTGCTGCAATCAAAGGGATGTTACTCTGTGACAAATAGGCAAACCTCACGAGTTTTCAAACTCCTCCGAGCTTTTCTGCCTGACTTATCTGTTTGTAAGTTTCATGGAGATCCGCTCAAAACTGAAGGGGCAGCAGTGCCAACAAGGTTGAAAATAGGCAATTTCAGCCAGTATTCAAACTCATCCGAGGTTTTATTCCCAGCCACCTAACATATAACTTTCAGAAAGATCCGATCGAAACTGAAGGGGCTACGGTGATGACAAGGTCAAAATTTGGCATTTGTAGCAATCAAAGGGATGCTACTCTAAGATAAATGGGCCGACTTAGCCAATTTTCGAACTCATCCGAGGTTTCATCCCCAGCCACCTAATATGTAAGTTTCAGAAAAATCCGATCAAAACTGAAGGGGCTACGGTGATGACAAGGTAAAAATATCAACATTTTCAGCCATCAAAGAGACATAGCTCTACGATAAATGGGCTGACTTGGCCGGTTTTCGAACTCGTCCGAGATTTAATCCCCAGCCACCTAACATATAAGATTAAGAAAGATCCGAACAAAACTGGAGGGTATATGGTGATGACAAGGACAAAATTCTGCATTTTCAGCAATCAAATGGACGTAAATGTATGATAAATGAGCCAACTTGGCCGGTATTCGAACTCATCCTAGGTTTTATCCCCAGCCACCTTACATAGAAGTTTTAGAAAGATCCGATCAAAACTGAGGAGGCTACGGGGATGGCAATGTCAAAAATCGACATTTTCAGCCATCAAATGGACATAACTATATAGTAAATGGGGCGACTTGGCCGGTTTTCGAACTCGTCCGAGGTTTTATCCCCAGCCACCTTACAAATAAGTTTCAGAAAGATCCGATCAACACTGAAGCGGCTACAGCGATGACAAGTCAAAAATCAACATTTTCAGCAATCAAATGGACCTAACTCTATGATAAATAGGTCCCTTTTGCCGGTATTCGAACTCATCCGAGATTTTATCCCCAGCCTCCTTATATACAAGTTTCAGAAAGATCCGATCAAAACTGAAAGGGCTACGGTGATGATAAGGTCAAACATCGGCATTTTCAGCTATCAAAGGGACGCCACTCTGTGATAAATAGGCCAACTTGGCTGGTTTTCGAACTCATCCGAGATTTTATCCCCAGCCACATTACATATAAGTTTCAGAAAGATTCGATCAAAACTGAAAGGGCTACGGTGATGACATGGTCAAAATCAGCATTTTCAGCAATCAAAGGGACGTTACTCTATGATAAATAGGCCGACTTGGTTCGTTTTCGAACTCGTTTGAGATTTTATCCCCAGCCACCTTACATATAAGTTTCAGAAAGATCTGATCAAAACTGAAGGGGCTACGGTGATGACAAGGTCAAAAGTCGACATTTTCAGCAATCAAAGGGGTGCAACTCTATGATAAATAGGCCGACTTTGCCGGTTTTTGAACTCATCCAAGGATTTTTCCCAAGCCACCATATATATGTTTTAGAAAGATCCGATCAAACCTGAAGGGGCTACGGTGATGACGAGCATTTTCCCAAAGTAAAGTAGAAGTAAAACAAAGGCCAGGAATCGATACAATTAACTTACTCCACCCATCAAAGACGCCAAAGGGAAAGGAACACAAACATTAAGCGACCAGACCATAATGGAAACCTAAACAAAGGAAGGCCATATGGACAGTTACTTTCCCACAAAATGGCCATATGGCCATCCAAAATAAAAAGACACAGGTGATACACACAGTAAGTAACAAACAACAACATAAATAAATCGCCACAGAAGAACCGCCTTGGAACGGTCAGTGGAAAGATGTCCACTGGGGGGCTTTAATCGATTTTACGTGGCCTAAATCCTCGCCCTTACTTCCGTCGCGATTTAGACAAATAATTTGTTCGGTCCGCATGAAGTAAGTCTATGGGACCTTGTGATTGCCATAGCAACCAAAGTTTTTATGCGATTTCAAAAAAAAAAAAAAACTTATGTCATCAATGCCCAACCAGAGGCATGCTACAGATGAGAAATGATTGAGATCAGCCTGCAGGCTGCAGAGATATAGCAGGTCAAAAGTGTGGACGGACGGACGGACGACCGACGACGGACGACCCACTATACTATAAGCTCCCCTGGAGCCTTCGGCCCAGGTGAGCTAAAAATAGTTCAAAAATCATCTCCTCAGAAACCATATGCTCTAGGAGGCTGAGACTTTATGAAAATATTCACAATATCTGCCTTTACAGGTTTTGTGTTTTTTATGAAATTTGGCCTTTTAGTTTTGTTGCTATGGCAACATAGATTTTCTATTGACTTATAATGGGGAAAACTGAAAAATGGCATTTACTGCCAAGTCATTGCAGATATTTTGACAAAACTTACATAAACATGTTCCTTGAGTTAACTTCTTTCAGCCATATGCTTTTATGTCAACCTGGTGGTCCCCTAGGTTGTGCCGGGGCCATGCCTCGGCCCCGTCACTTCATAAAATGCATTTTATCTCAGAAACCTTACAGATCCCAACCCCTAAACCATATATATTCTTGTTCCTTATGATAAGATGCATTAAGTGACACCAACCTGGGGGTCCCCCGGGATGCGCCGGGGACATGCCCTGCCCCCTCTAGTTCATAAAATATCATTTATCTCAGAAACCATTCAGATCCCCACCCCTAAACTATATATATTCTTGTTCCTTATGCTAAGATGCATTAAGTGACACCAACCTGGGGTCCCCCGGGATATGCCGGAGACCTGTCCCACCCCCTCCACTTCAAAAAATGCCATTATCTCTGAAACCATTGAGATCCCCACCCCTAAACCATATATATTCTTGTTCCTTATGATAAGATGGACACAGTGACACCAACCTGGGGGTCCCCCGGGATGTGCCAGGGCCATGCCCCATCCACTTCATAAAAGGCCCAATATCCCAGTAACCAAACAGATCCCCACCCCTAAACCATATATATTCTCGTTTCTTATGATAAGACACATTCAGTGATACCAACCTTGGGGTCTGTAGGGGGTGCGCTGGGGCCATGCCCCACCCTTCCACTTCATAAATGCTATATATCTCAGAAACCATTCAGATCCCCACCCTTAAACTATATATATTCTTGTATCGTATGATAAGACGCATTCAGTGACACCAACCTTGGGGGTCCCCTAGGATGTGGCGGGGCTCATGCCCCCCCCCCCTCCACTTCGTATAAGGCCGAATATCTCAGAAACCGTTCAGATTCCCACCCTTCAACCATTTAAATTCTTGTTCCTTATGATAAGACGCATACAGTGATACCAACCTTAGGGTCTCCCTGGCCACACGGGGGCTATGCCCGACCCTTCCACGTCATTAAAGGCCCAATATCTCAGAAACCGTTCGGATCCCCACCCTAAACCATATAAGTTCTTGTTCCTTATGATAAGATGCTTTCAGTGATAACAACCTAAGGATCTCCCGGGCCGCACCAGGGCTATGCCCCAACATTCCACTTCATAAAAGGTGATATATCTCGGAAACCCTTCAGATCCCCACCCCAAAACCATGTCTATTCTTGTTTCTTATGATAACACGCATTCAGTGACACCAACTTATGGGTCTCCCGGGGCTGTGCCCCACAACTCCACTTCATAAAAGGTGATATGTCTTGGAAACCATTCAGATCCCGACCCAAAACCATATATATTCTTGTTTCTTATGATAAGCCGCATTCATTGAAACCAACCTGGGGGTCCCCTTGGATGTGCCCGGGCCATGCCCAACCCCCTCCATTTCGTAAAAGGCTCAATATCTCAGAAACCATTCAGAACCCCCACCCCTCAACCTTATAGATTCTTGTTCCTTTATGATGAGACACATTCAGTGATACCAACCTAGGGGTCTCTGGGGGTGTGCTGGGGCTATGCCCCACCCTTCCACTTCATAAAATGCCATATATCTTAGAAACTGTTCAGATCCCCACCTCTAAAATATGTATATTTGTGTTCCCTATAATAAGGCTCATTCACTCACATCAACGTGGGGTCTCTATGTGCTAGGGCAACATGCTGATGCCATGTCCCACCCCTCCACTTCATAAAAGGCCATATATCTCAGACACCATTAAGATCCCCACCTCATAATCATATATATTCTTGTTTCTTATGATTAGACACATTCAGTCACACCAACTTGATGGTCCACAGGGGCCATTCCTCTCCTTATCATATGAGGGCCTCATATCTTGGAAACTGTTCATATCCCCACCCCTAAAAAGTATATTTTTTGTCCTTATTATAAGACACATTCAGCGTCAACAATCTTGGCTTTCCTGGAGTCTGCCAGGGCCATGCTTCAACCCCTCCGCAGCTTAAAAGGCCTTATATCTCAGGAACAGTACACATCCCAACCCCGAAACCATAAATATTCTTGTGCCTTATGATAAGATGGATTCAGTGATACCAGCCTGGGCTCTGTTGGGTCCATGTCTCATCCCTCCTCCTCATAAAAGGCCTAATATTTCAGATACAGAGTCCACATGGGTGCTCATTTGGGAATGGGGGTTTATTTGTCAATAAATTAAAACTTGAAACCATACATGGCTGCCAGTGGGCAGTGCTCGCCTGAGCTCTGGTGAGCATTGTGGCCCATGGGCCTCTTCTTGTGGAGCGTGATAGCTCAGTGGAGCGTGATAGCTCAGTGGTTAGTGCACTTGCCTCTGATGCTAGAGGTCCCGGGTTCGATCCCCGGCAGCGGCGATAAAATTTCGGTGTCCGAACACGCTCCATTGGCATCATTTGCAGGGATGAATGTCATTAAGTGCACCGTCCTTCGGATCGGGACGTTAACTGGAGGCCCCCTGTGCAGGGAGAACCATCCCCTGTGCAGGTTAAAGATCCCTACCGTAATTACAGGATTACTGTGTAGGCTTTCATCCTGCAAAACTGGAGTGTATGTAATATACACCTGCGGTAATGGTCAAATGTGACCGACGCAGTATCAGAAGATAGATAGATAGATAGATAGAAACCTTCCAGTTGTTGTTCCCATGACCTGAAGTCAGTCATATTATACCGAGATCACGAGTTGCTGCTTCTTACCAGAGTTACGGCCCTTTGTCAGTCTTAGCCATTTCATCAACAGAAGTTCTTGTCGCCGCAGCTCCTCCTACTTTTCTCAATGGATACTGATGAACCATTCCAGTTATTATTTTATCCCAGCACACAACAATAGTTAGGTGTTGTGATATACCGATCGGTGTCTATATATGCCCATCTGTCCATTAGCCCTTTGTAAGGTTTAACCTTTTATTTGTTTCTGAATGAACTCGTGCAGTTTCAATGAATTTAGATGAAACCTTCCAGTTAATGTTTCCATGATCTGAAGAGGATCATATTATATCAGATGCACTTAATTGAGCCCCGCCAAGCGAATTTGGGGCTTCGAGCATTCCGTCATAACAAGTTTTAACTGCGCATGCCCAGCCATTCAGAGAGGCCAGGGATATGGCTTTCTGTCTGAAGGTTCCTCTTGATTCACTGCTTGTATGAGCGAGCAGCGAAGGTTCTGGCGAGACTGCGCGGATGCGCAGGCTCGCCTGAACCTTCGCTGCTCGCATAGGCGATAAGTACCAAAATCGCTTGGCGGGGCCCAATTAATTTTTTTAAGATGTATGGCCCTTTGTTAATTTTAGTCATGTTGCCAACAGAAATTATAATCTCTGCAGCTCCTCATACAGAGTTCTGGTGCTACTGTTCCCATGCTTTAAAGGTGATCGTATCAATAAGAGGCAAAACTGAAACGGACACACATGGTTTCCCTGAGTGAGTGAGTAAGTTTAATTTTTTACGTCCCACCAACAGCTAAGGTCATACGGAGACGGAACCTCGGTTTAAAGACTCATCCGAAAGTCTGGAGAAGCCCGGGATCGATCCTGCGATCCCTGGTTTTTTAAGGCGAGTAGCGTAACCGCTGCACCACGGAGGCTTCTAAGTGGTTTCCCTGAAAGTGTACCCATTCACCTTATATTATCATATTATCATCATTTACAGTTTACGAGATCGATTTTCTTTTTAAATTGTTCTTTTCAACATTTATGAAAATTACAAAATAGTCTGTTGATATCAAGACTATATGTTACAAACATATACACCGCCGCATACTGACATCAAATGGTTGGGCGGGCGGGGGTGGGGGGTCGGACACTTAGCCTGCGGCCTTTTCTTTACATTTTATTGACTCCCAACCTTACTCGTTCCCTCAGGGAATAAAAGGGAGCGAAGACTTAGCTATGAAGGTGTATGAAAGACAAACGTTCAAAACGTTGCAGCCCCTGACATTGTATCTATTTCATTTAAGGTTAAAGTTATGGTGACATCCAGACTGGAGATGAATGACATGCCAAACCTACAACAAACATGTTTGGAAGAAGTCAGATTGCTACCTTTAACCAGAGACGATGCATTGAAGCTGTTACGGAAGTGTTCCAGACCTGTAAGAATATTTCTCATATCACTTCTGGTCTGAAATATATTAAAGTCGGAAATCCGTTAGTTTATTAAATATGCAAATAAGTAAGGTACGCCCCGTAACGTTACATATACGACGTCCTTAACGACGAAGCGTTAACTTATTGCGGATTATTGTCATTTTCCTTAAATTAAACTTTACATAATGATATCATATTGACTGTACAATAATAATTGCATGGAAAGTGTCGTTAATAATAAAATATTATCGATGAGCCTTAGAAAATATTTAAAAAATCACAATAAATTGTTGTGGCGTTACTATGATATAGCAAAGTACATGGAAAGGAGTCGAGACAACTTGTTCTGACTGTTGTATGACTTGACACGGAAGCATTACCTCTCCACCTAGTTCAGACATTCCTCTTAATTATGATGCAGCTCCTACTTTGTGTTAGAATTCTTTATTTTATTCGAAAGGTCTTACATACTCTTTAGGTTCTACATCATGTATGCCTCTAGCAATGACTTTTAGTTTGATACGTTTGCAAATATCTAGATTTTTTGGGTTTTGGTTTTACGACCCTTTCAAAACTATTTCACTCATATCGAGCCGATCGTTAATCTGAGGTGGGCGAAAACCGGAGTAACCGGAGCAAACCACCTGACCTTCCGTTGCAGAACTTGGCGTCTCACATATGACCCGAGCCAGGCTCGAACCACAGCGGTGAGACAACTTATAGTTAAGAGTCAGCGCTCTTATCCACTAGGCCACGGAGGCCCGCAAATTTCTAGATTTTCCACATTGTAAACTGCATGAACTAGTTACCTTTCTGTTAGAGCACATTATAGACATGTTAGATATGATCGTAGATCTTTCGAATTTGTATTGCTGTCTCCTTTCAAGAGGGTGATATAGGACATGTCATGAACCAATTGATAAGTAGACTGGATATCATGGCTGTATCGTCATTGTTCAGCTAAATCTCTGAGATTTTCTTATCAATCCTTCTGTTGCTATCAGAAAGTTTAACCAGCTGGGTTTCTTTGTTTGTTTACAGTCGTAACTCCAAACTTCGACTTTTTTCCCTTGTTATAGTTTGCATCACGAAAACACGCCTATATAATTTTGACCCCCTTGAACCCCACTTTTTTATAGTAAAACTGGGGTTTCCGGGGGTATACCTTATTTTTCTTATTTCTGCTCTAAATTATAGATTGTGGGTACTCGTTAGAACCGCCTCGATGATGCGGTTCTAACGAGTGCCCACAATCTATATTTTGAGCAGAAATAAGAAAAATATCACTATTTTTCATCTAATTTTTTATTATTTTTTTCGGCGATAAAGGTAGCAATGTATTTGTATAGGCGCGTTTTCGAAATGGGGAATATGTGGAACCTGATTGTATCAGTTTCTGGTCGTTTCCCATTTCAATAACTTTCAATAACTTCTATATTTGTTAACTAACATGGCGATAACATCAGTTATTCGTCCGATTTGCTGTTTCTTTATACCTGGAGAAGTGAGCTCCCTTGGATACATGTACCTGTTCGACAGTATTAAGTGCCGCAATTCGATATAAGGTTTTTTTTTTCACCGTTCCTTAGATTTATTATTCTTGTAAAAATGACCTAACGTTTTCCAAGTAGGAATTACGATTTATATAACTAGAATGATGATTAATTCGATTTGAAGGAAATATGAACAATCTTGCATTTTTAGAAAAACAATGATCTTGTTTGTATAAAACATCAAGACCCATGATCACAGTTTTAAAGCGATTCCCGAAAGAGTATGCAGTTTGTCCAAAAAAGGGCCTTCCTGTGTTCGACGGAATCTGATGAAAAACACATCTACTTAAAGAAAAAAGAATGTAAATTCAGGAATGATGAACAATAATTGGGTAATTCAATATCTAAATGGCAAATAAAAAGTAAAGCCGATGATCAGGAATCGATACAATTACATCGCACCACCCTGGATGGTAAAATGTACTGTCTTATACTAATCAGCCGATTATAAACTGAGGGCGATACCTTTCAGAATATCGACCAACTACCTAGGTAAATTTCGAGAACATTTATGGTAATGGTGTCATAGTGTTATACAGCCTATCATATATTTTCTAGAGGCAGCTAACTGACGATGAGTGTGCAACCCTACTCCACTTTAGTGGGTGCAGTCCACTTGCTATCAGAATCTTATCCAGGGCCATACAGAATATCAGTCAAGGACGTATTGAACATTCGATAGAAGATACACTCAGCAACATTCAGCAAAGGGAAATAATGACACCACATTTAGATGTGATACAATACTCATACGACCGTCTTGGTAATGGATATCAACAAATTCTACTTCGACTATCTGTATTTGGAACTTCTAGTTTTGAAATTGACGAAGTGATATTTGTAACTCAGTTATCCAGGAATGACGCTATCCTGTCACTGATGCTGCTGGATAACAAACAACTTGTTGAATTGGAGCAGATACTGCTAGTGAAAAATGAGAAACAAGAAGCACATTTTGTTTACTATCTTCATCCAATGGTTTTATCTTTCTTAGCACCTCTTGAAAAACCAAGTGGCGCAAACCGTAAGTTCCTTGAACTTATGCTCAAAAAGATCGAAAACGTTGAAGATAGTCACAAAGAACGTTTTGTAGAAGCGTTTTCAATATTCAGAGACAGAACAGCATGCATAAAACCGTTGTTCATTAGCCTGCAAAACGAACCGAAGGCATTTTCAGTTAACCGGAACTCCTACCTGTACAAACTCTCGGTGTTTTACGGATCGCCATCAAGCAGGGAAGAACTGTTACTTACACTAGCAAAGAAACACCTCGACAACGGTTATAGAACAGCTGGTTTATATTGGTACGTTGTAACTGCTTCAACTTGTATTGATGATGGAAAACTGGACAAGGCAGAACAACATTTAAAAGAAATTCAGGCAGACATCGAACTTCCTGCTCTCGATGTCAACATGACATACGTACAGGCCGAGTATTTCCTTACAAAAGGTCGTATAAACAACAGCAGAAACAAAAACACAGAATCAGAGGAGAATTTTCTTCAAGCCGAGAGGCTTTATTTGCAATCTGGAGATATTAGTAGTCGCTTCTCTGAGGTTGCCAGGGCTATGAATGCTTTAGGAAATGTTAATTTTAAAAGAAGGAACAATAAGCAGGCTTTGAGATACCATCAAAGTGCTGTCGACATAATGAAACAGTATCTTTTGGATGACAGCAACCAAGATCTCACAGTTTATATATTTAACTTAGGGACTGTCAAGGCTGAACAAGCTGAACTTCTTAGAGAAACCGATAGGGAATATGCTAACCAGTTGTTCGCTAATGCGCTCAGCGACTTTAATACTAGTTTGGACATTGATATCAAATTAAACCTTCAAAGCCTGCCAAATTACCCCACTAAACTCCTCCAGCGGTCATGCTTGTATCACAGCATGGGACAGTATGATGAGGCAATAGCAGATGGCAAGGTTGCAAAGGAATTACGAGAGAAATTATATGGCAAAAACCATTCACTTGTTACAGAAGCGTACTTCAGACTGGCCCGATTGCTGTACAAAAGATCCAAAAACACAAGAGAAGGGACACGTGGTAAATATTTAATTTCTTTCTGTAAATATTAATAACTTCCTTTTTAAATATTTAATTGCTTTCATTTAACTCACTTTGAAAGAAAGCGTCTTCATAAAAAGAATCGCGTTTGTAGGATCTGAAATATGATTAACTGAGGTGTAATAAACGCTGCATTGTAAGATTCGATACTTATTCGTTGTCATTAATTATTTCGCATATGTGTTTTCAATTTTTATAAATTCGTATGAACATATTTCAAAATTTGCTTCAATTATGCTCTTTTTATATATCATAACACTATAGGGTAAACAATCAATCAATATGTTATAGTTACAAACGATGACTGAATGCGGAAACTACGACGTCAAATAGAAGTGAAATCGATACAGTTAACACACACCTCCCATCAGAGACACCAAAGGAAACGAAACATGAACATGAAATAACTAGACCCTAATGGAAACGTCAAAAACGGAAAGCCAAAAGGGCAGTTACTTTCCCACAAAGCTGGTCTCGGTAGCTCAGTCGGATGAGCGTCTGACTTGTGATCAGGAGGTCACGGGTTCGATTACTGCCGGGGTCGGCAACATTCTTTCGTGGTGATTGATCATGAAATATTTTCTACGTCATTCTCTGTCTTCCGCTGATTCAAGAAGGGCATTTGTCAGTTTCTGGCGAAAGAATGTGCACTGTCCTGGTTAACCGCTTACATATAAGCCTGTAATGGAAAAGTGTGAATAGATAAACTGAGCGGCTCAAAAATGACCTAAAATAGTGTTGACTGGGCTGTTTACAAACAAACAATACTTTCCCCCAAAATCGACAGTTAGCTATCCAAAACAAAAAGCGATTCACACATTCAAAGACGAACTATAACAAAATAAATCGCGACAGAAGAACCGCCTTGGAACGGGCAGTAAATTACAGTTAAAAGTATTTCACTTGGGTGGGTGGGGGGGGGCTTAAATCGATTTTACGCGGCCGCAATCCTCGCTCTTTCTTCCGTTGCGATTTAGATAAATAGTTTGTTCAGTCCGCATAAAGGTCTCCCAACTCATCCGTGCAACATCTCCGAGAACATGCACAAAAAAAACGGAGATTAAAAAACGGTGCGGACTCGACAGCAAGAGACCACCGAAATGCTGGAGCAAAAGAAAACCAACAGTTGGACTCCGATATTTGGGATCCTGTAAAGTTAACTTAACCCACCAGTATTTTCCTGACCGTTCCAAGTCGGTGCTTCTGTTGTGGTTCCTTCATGCTTTGTGTTGATGTTCTAATTATATATGTTATTACGCTGATGATTCTGATTCTTACCCATTTTTTGTTGTTCATTTTAGTTACATTTGTGCTTCCAGGTTCTTGTTTGTCCCCCATTACGTATATTGCTCCCGTTGCGTTAGGTTTGGATATTCTGAGTCACCACCTGTTTGGAAAGAGCTGCTGACTAGGTTTACCTGTGGTTCGTTTGGTTTACTGTCATCACTCTATGTTTCGATATTGTGGGAAGATTTCGGGATCTGATTGTATCAGTTCCTGATCGTTTCTCTTTTTATATTTACTTTAAATATATTTAATTGTTTTCAAATTGTATGTGTTCAAAAAATGATAGGATAAGGGAATGTGAGGCGGCCGTAAATGTCTGTCTGTCCTTTGTCATAGAGTAGTTTATATTTTATTGTCCTTTGGGATCATTGATTGAATTGTGGAATTTGAAAATATTTGAGGGTCACTGATGAGACCTAATTGGCAGAGGCTAGTTAGTCTGTGCCACACACTTGTACACTCCATACTTTTCAATTCTTTCAGTTTTCTTACTTCCAAACGATGGTCCTTTCATAGAACATATTGTATTAATTGGAATGTTTGTCGGCCTGTTAATCCTTTTTGTACCAAATGGAATCTTCCTCCTTATATATAGCAGGAGTCCATTTCAAAATTAAGGGTGTCAGATTGTGTTTTTTTCAAACTTTGTTCGGAAAGTGGTTTGAATATTTGCGAGTAACACCATTACGTATAAGGGACTTAAAATACCGACCGTTTTGGCATTATCAACAATAAAGCTACGGGGATGTGCATGCCTGTGTGCGCATGTTGAAATGAATTTTCCATTTATTCATGTATTTACTATTAGGACAAAAGTAAAGACAACGGGTAATTAGTAGAATCTTATCTAGAAGATTTTTCGAACGGCCACCAATGGTCTATGTTCCAAACAGAACAGTTGTTTTTAGTTTGGTTTGTCTACCCTTTTGCCATTATTTCACTTATTTCGAGCTGATTGGGAATCAGACAGAGTACCCGAAAAAAAACCTCAATGGGGCGGTTCTAACGAGCACCCAAAACCTATGTTTGCAGTATAAATCAGAAAAATATCACCGATTTTCATCAGAAAAGTAGCCAATTTGGAGATCTGAAAAAATGCCCTACTTCGCACGTGTGTGTTATCGCAATGGTAGAATTTGGCGTCTCACATCTAGCCCGAGCGAATGTGTTCACCGAGGCGGTTCTAAAGAGTACCCTCAACCTATGTTTTGAACAGTTATAAAAAAAAATCAAGGATTTTCATCAGAAAAGTAGCCATTTTGGAGATGTGAAAAATGCACTATGTTGCACGGGTGATTTATCGTGATGATTTGGCGTCTCACATCTAGCCCGAGCGAATGTGTTCACCTGTCCTTCTTTGTCTTTTTACCCAAATCATTAATAAAGGGACTCAACTGAGTTTTACATATGTGCCTTATCCTAAATGCATGTTGCGCATCAGAAAACGTTAATGTTTATCCAAGTGGGTCATGATATTTAAAACCGGCCCCGATAGCTCAGTTGGTAGAGTGTCCGCTCCGGGGAACGGGAGGTCTCGGGTTCGATCCCGGGCCGCGACATACCAAAGTCGTTAAAAATGGTACTAGCTGTTCCTCGCTTGGCACTCAGATTTATGGGGTAGAGCTAGGACTGGTCGATCCAGTGTCAGGATAATGTGACTGGGTGTGGTATCATGTAATGTGTCTGGGACATGATACTTCAGTGAGGCAGCACTATAAACGTGAGCATTGAGCTCCCTGTCGCAACCAGACACCGTCGTGATATGACTGAAAAATTGTTGAAAGCGACGTTTAACCCGAATTCACACACACACACACACACACACACACACACACACACACACACACACACACACACACACACACACACACATGATATTTAAACAAATTAGGTGGGGTTGGGAACACTGGCAGCTTTTTCCACCATTTTTCAAAGGGAGACAACTTTCGGGACCTCCTGTTCGCATGTCCAACTGAAAGAAGGGTCTACTTTTGAAGGAAACAATTTGCTCCTGAGGAGCAAATTCTTTCCTTAAAGCGTTGACCTAAATTGACATGTGAGACAAAAACACCTTTTCAGGAGTTGCCTCCCCTGAAAAAGCTCCAAATCCCCTTTATTCTTCCAGCAACTTACATAGAACACATGGCATGGACACAGTGTGATAATTTCCAGCAAGGGACCTATCGACCTTTTTAAAGAGTAGACAAATGTTGGCCAGAAGCCATTCTTTTAGGATTTCACCCATATCAAGTGATTTTTGAAAAAATAATGTGATACTTGTTATAACTCGTTTTTTGCTAGATACCGGTTGGAAATGTCATTTTAGTGACCGCTCTTTTTTTATTTTTTGTTTTTGTCTCACTAGAATTTTACTTTAACGACTACATTTTGATTTGCTCTATCTTACAGAAAAGAAATTTATTTTCTAAATTCAAAACATAACCCCCAGAAAGCCAACTATTTCCTTTTCAATCAACCTACTAATGACAATGGAAGCGAGCCAGTTTTGATCAGAGAAAACTCAGCCCCCGCCCATCGGGGCTTGACAAAAAGATTGGCTGCATGATGATTCCACTCAGAGCTGAAACCGACCTCATACGAGTACTGGTTAAACCGCATAGAGGATCAAAGCCTGCCCAGGCAAGGCGGTGCGAGTCGGACCGACAAGGTATATAAACCCTTTTGGTTTCATAGGGCGACAAGGCTGGAGTTGTCATTTCGTCTAACTATCGGGTAAACGTCCCATCAGAAATCAAAATCAGTGTATCCAAAATGACCTATACAGTGTTGACGGGCCGATAAACCTCAAAACATTCATAACCAAACCAGAGAAGCATTTTTATACATGTATAACACTTCCATTTTATGCAGAAACCAGGAAGGTGTTCTTGAATGAGGCATACGCATTGTGTATTGAGATCGAGAAGCAGATCCGTAGAGAGAGTATGCTGAACCAAAACTGCGAGGAAATTCTGCGCCTCTACATGGCTGTGGTAACAGCACTGAGAAAGCCAAAACTAAAAGATGTAGTTGAAAGGTTTTGTAACGTAAGTTGTTTTTCGTTCAATTGAAGTGACATCATCTTTTATATTCTAATAAAATTGATTCACTGATGGATTTTTTGCATAATCTGACCTCCATGTAAAATAGGTCATGGTCAACAAAAGCTCATTATTTCGACAAACTTGGTAGGGCCTTAATCCCAAAAGTTACATACCAAGTTTCAAGGTCATCGGCCGTTCGGTTCCTGAGAAGATTATCGAAGGGTTTTTACTGTATGTGAGTATGGGCGCCATCTTTGTCATGTGACACCAATGCTATCAGCAGACTTTCTTTGCCCAATCCCGGAGAAGCTCAAAATGCAATTCCAGCAGTTATATTGAAAAAGAATCTGAGGTATCCAGGTAAAAAATGACCTTGGCCTTTGGAATCGATTAACTTTCATATAACTTATTGCAAATATCAGTTCTGATAGCACAGGCTCCAACAGTATGAAATAAAAAAAATCACTGTTTTACCTTGTCCCCATACAAACGCCTAATTGACATAAAATATGTCAAGATCAACCATAGACACGATGTAAACAAATTTGGTAGGGCCGCAAGGCTGCATACCAAGTTTCAAGGTCTTCGGCCATTTGGTTCTGAGAAGAATTTTTTTAAGGTTTTTACCATATATGGGCTTGGCGGTTATCTTGTTCGTTTTCCCTTTGTCTGTTTGTTTGTTTTTTTGTTTGTTTGTTTGTTTGATGTGAGGTTACAAGTCCCCGCCAACACTGTATAGGTCGTTCTGATGACGTTTATTCCAACTTTGCGGGACTTTTACCCGACATTTAGATGAAATTACAATCTCAAACCCTGTCTCCCAATGAAACTAATAGGGTTTATAAGCATGGACGGTCCGACTCGCAACGCTTAACCTGGGCAGGCTAAGATCCTCTAAGCGGTTTACCAGTACTCGTGTGCGGGCGGATTTCAGGTCTGCGTGCAAGCACCATGAACCCCATCTATTTCTTCAAGCCCCGATTGGCGGGGGCTGATCTGACCCTGTCCTTACGAACAAACTTGTGTCCCCCATCCCGCCCCATCGAGGCCCCATTTGTAATTAGATCAGTTGGCCGAGAAGTTTCAGAGGAGATGTCGTTTGAAAATGATGACCACGCAGACACAGACACAGACGACGACGGACGATGCACCACTCTATTCTATAAGCTCACCTAGAGCCTTCGACTCTGGTGGGCTAACAAACACTGTTAACAGCATCTCTTCCTATGCCAATGGCCTTCGACTCTGGTGGGCTGACAAACACTGTAAACAGCATTCCTTCCTATGCCAGTGGCCTTCGACTCTGGTAGCTAACAAACATTGTGAACAACATCTCTTCCGATGCCAATGGCCTTCGACTCTGGTGTCCTAACAAACACTGTAAACAGCATCTTGGTGGGCTAACAAACACTGTAAACAGCATCTCTTCCTATGTCATGGCATTCGACTCTGGTGAGCTAACAAACACTGTAAACAGCATCTCTTCCTATGTCATTGGCCTTCGACTCTGGTGGGCTAACAAACACTGTAAACAGCATCTCTTCCTATGACAATGGCCTTCGACTCTGGTGGGCTAACAAACACTGTAAACAGCATCTCTTCCTATGCCAATGGCCTTCGACTCTGGTGAGCTAACAAACACTGTAAACAGCATCTCTTCCTATGTCAATGGCCTTCGACTCTGGTGGGCTAACAAACACTGTAAACAGCATCTCTTCCTATGACATGGCCTTCGACTGTCGGGCTAACAAAAACTGTAAACAGCATCTCTTCCTATGTCAATGGCCTTCGACTCTGGTGGGCTAACAAACACTGTAAACAACATCTCTTCCTGTGCCAATGGGCTTCGACTCTGGTGGGCTAACAAACACTGTAAACAGCATCTTGGTGGGCTAACAAACACTGTAAACAGCATCTTTTCCTATATCAATGGCCTTCGACTCTGGTGGGCTAACAATCACTGTAAACAACATCTCTTCCTATGCCAATGGACTTCGACTCTGGTTGGCTAATAAACACTGTAAACGGCATATCTTCCTATGCCAATGGCCTTCGCCTCTGGTGGGCTAACAAACACTGTAAACAACATCTCTTCCTATGCGAATGGCCTTCGACTCTGGTGGGCTTACAAACACTGTAAACAACATATTTTCCAGTGCCAATGGTCTTCGACTCTGATGAGCTATCAAACACTGTAAACAGCATCTGTTCCTGTGTCAGTGGCCTTCGACTCTGGTGAGCTAAAAAAATAGAAGTGGAGGCAGTGACCAGCAATTGATACAATCAACCCACAGCTCCAGTCAGAGACACCAAAGGGAAAGAAACACAAGCATGAAGCAACAGACCCTAATGGCTCTAGTTTTTGCAAACAGTGTAGGCCCTGATCAGACACCGCGTTCTGTGGGGTCTGATCTGGGTCTGAACTGTTTGCAAATTACCCATTTTGGGGATTCTTGGACAAAAAGAATTAATCTAAAAATGAACATCAGTGGCCCTATTTAAATAAATTTTCACACAAATATTCCTCAAACACTGCTAGTAGGGATCCCGTCCAATGCAAAGGGTGGCGTCCAAAACTAAAAGCAGAAACAAATTCTTTGTTCCACATCTTCTTAGACCAGTATATCCTTCACTTCTATCTTGGACATAAGTGAGCGATCCAGGGTCATCATGTCCGTCTTCCCTTTCGAGAAGATTGGTCTATAGATAGATGTGAAATGGCAATTATGCATTTACCTTTATTTTGTTGACGCGGTCAAAAGTTTGGTTTCTATGCAAACCTGAAGTAACCATAAACCAATAATTCGACAACTGTGTATACATCTGTATACATATGTTCTAGAAAAGGCTATCCTATGGAAGCAAGGAATACACCACAGAACTGGAAAATATGGAGTGTACATGTTTTCTGGGCCAGACTAGCTAGGTCCGACCATTTAGGCCTCATCAGTGACCCTCAAATATTTCCAAAATTCCACAATGGAATTAATGATCCCAAAGGACAAGAAAATATAAACTACACTATGATGTAGGGCAGGAAGACTTTTTTACGGCCGCCACACATTCCCAGACACCAGCTGTAGTGACGTTAAATATGTTCTAGAAAGGGTTATCCTATGGAAGCAAGGAATACACCACAGAATTGGTAATTATGGAGTGTACATGTTTTCTGGGTCAGACTAGCGAGTTTCAGCCATTTAGGCCTCATCGCCCAAAGTTCGATATTAAGATCAGCTAAAAATCAAGACTTATTCGTCCTTTTGTAAAAAAAATATTTATACAGTTTATGTTCTTCTAACGTAGCCAATACCACTTTTAAACAGGTTGTTTTAAAAAAGGCATTTCACTGTATTTTTGAAGTAATTACAGATTTGTATCTGAATCAAAGCACAGAGGCACTGGTAGGTACAATGTCCATGAGCGTAGGTTGTGGACATGCTTCTGAACGTAGGTTTTTTTTTGATACTTTAACATTTGTATTTTAATGTAGACGCTGCAGCAGCAATCTGTGACGTTGATCTTATCTACATTGCTTTCTATTGTTCGAGCACATGCGTCCGGACAACACTATACAGAGAACAGTTTGTACACTTCGCTCTGACGTCACCGTGACAAGGACAGCGCAGCTATGAATAACCATAAATATGTTCTATAAAAGGGTTATCCTCTGGAAACAAAGAATACACCACAGAACTGAAAACCTTGGAGTGAACAAGTATTTCTGGGCCAGATTAGCTAGTTTCGGCTTATTAGGCCTCATCAGTGACCCTCGAATATTTTCAAAAGTCCAGCATGAAATCTATGGTCCCAAAGGACAAGAAAGTATGAACTACACTATGGTGAAGGGCATAACCTGAATTTTGTAATGGTTAGCGATAGTCACGTGGACAATAGTGATACGTAGTGGAGTACCGTAGACCTATGTCGTATATATGTGTTCTTTTAGTACTTCGTTTTTATCATAAATTTAACAAGACTGTCAAAAGAGTCTTCGTTTTAATTTTCATTTAACTTCATTTCCGCGACAACCCAAAATGTGTATCAGAATAATTTCTATCTGATACTTTCCGAGTGAGATCTTGTCATAACCAGCTAGGATCTCTCTACATCTTAAACCCAAATTCAGATCAGATCTAACTAACGTGTTCAAAGCTGGACCTTAGGATCTCTCTACATCTTAATAGAAGTGGAGGCAATGATCAGGAATCGATACAATCAACCCACAGCTCCCATCAGAGACACCAGAGGGAAAGAAAGACAAACATGAAACAACAGACCCTAAAGGAAACACCAACAGCGAAAAGCCAAAAGGATAGTTACTTTCCCCCAAAATGGCCATAAGGCTATCCAACATAAAATAACATAAGCGACACAAACACCCAAAGACAAACCATAACAAAAATAGACAGCGACAGAAGAACCGCCTTGGAACGGTCAGCGGAAACGAATTCCACTGGGGGCTTTAATCGATTTTACGTGGCCACAATCCTCGCCCTTACTTCCGTCGTGACCTAGACAAACAATTTTTTCAGTCTGCATAAAGCCCTCCTAACTCATCAGCGCAACATCTCTGTGAATACAAATAATCAAACAACAACAGAGATGAAACAAGGGTGAGGACTCGACAGCAAGAAACCACTGAAATGCTGGAGCAAACGAAAACCAACAGTTATACTCCGACGGGCCCGACCAGAGACAGAGCATCAGGCATCAACCAACATTACCTTGAATTAGATCTTTCTAATTCTCAATAAGCCTTTACGTTGAACCGTCATAGAATATGAGGCCTGACCCACCGGCGTGTAATTAAAGAGGGAAGCAAAGTTGTCAATCATGATTGGGTTCACTACCATACATGCAGTCTGTCATATCCTTATACATTTTATAATTATGTAAGCTTTACTACAACAGCTGCATATCTCTAGAAACAGATAAATACCAGGTGTTTGCTGCATAATCACATGCTTTAACTGATGATTTGAATTGATTCTAGTTTACTTGAATGTTTGCCAGTTTAGAAAGTGCAATGCATCGTTTTATCGCCTGTTAAGAAAATCAATATTTTATGGATAGAATATTTCTTAATAGAGCTTTAACAGTTTAGAAAGTAAAATAACTGTTAATATGATATGCCTTTACGCCCATCAACACTATAAATCATACAAGACTATTTTCATTGCCCTTCAACATTATATGTTTTGCTTGTTTGATTTGAGGTTTAACGTCCCCGTCGACACTGCACAGGTCATTTTGGAGACGTTGCTTCCAATTTTGTTGGACTTTTACCCGACGTTGAGATGGAATAACATCTCAAGCCCTGTCGCCCAATGAAACCAATACGATTTATAAGCATGGACGGTCCGACGTGCACCGTTTTGCCTGGGCAGGCTTAGATCCTCTAAGCAGTTTACCAGTACGCGTGTGCGGTCGGTTTCAGCTCTGCGTGGAAGCAACATGCAGCCCATCTATTTCTTCAAGCCCCGACGGGCGGGGCGATTCAACATTATATGTCATACATAAAATAGAAGTGAAAGCAATGATCAGGAATCGATGCAATTAACCCACAGCTCCAATCAGAGACACCAAATAGAAAGAAACACAAACATGAAACAACTAGAACCTACTGGAAACATCACTAGCGGAAAACGAAAAGGACAGTCAATTTCCCACAAAATGGGCAATTGGCTATCCAAAGCAAAATATCATAAGCTATACACATACTTATAGACAAGACATAACAAAAATAAACCACGACAGAAGAACCGCCTTGGAACGGACAGTGAAACGAATTCCATTGGGGGCGCTTAAATCGATTTTATATGGCCACAATCCTCGGGCTTACTTCGGCCTCGGCCCAGCCAAATAATTTGTTCAGTCCGCATGAAGGCCTGCTAAATCATCAGTGCAGCATCTCCATGAACACAATAATCAATCAGCCACAGAGATGAAACAACGGTGAGGACTCGACAGCAAGAGACCACTGAAATAGGAGCAAGAGAAATCCAACAGTTAGACTCGATGGGCCCAACCAGAGACAGAGCATCAGGCACCAACCAACATCACATAATATTACATTCTTTCTAATTCTCAGTACGCCTTTACGCTGGAACCGTCAAAGACCCACCGGCATGCTTTTAAAGAGGTATGCAAAGTTGTCAAACGGGACTGGGTTACCTACCATTCATGCACTCTGTCGTATGACATTTATATTGTTTCCAATTGTTTTATATCGAAGAATGATTTTACGAAATTGGGTACTAAAGTCATTGCAATTATCTTTCTGAACTTATAAACTTGGTGTTTATATTTCGCAATTAATTCGATTTGCCAGAGTGTGTTGTCATGTAACTGACTTCAACACTCGTAATTAATTGTTAACAGCTGAACATCTTAATCAGTGTTATCGGTACCATCAACTACGCCTTTTCAAGATTTTATAAACGTCATTCTGTTCTAATTTCAAAATTCAATATTGGACTTAAATCTTTTCAACAACAAGGTCTATCGGAAACCGAATTTTATGGTGACTTAGTATATAAATTCAGAAAAATATATAATCGCAATGACTTCAGCACTCAATTTCGTAAAATCATTCTTCGAAATAAAAAGATTGGGTACAACATAAATGTTAAACGACAGACGGCATGCATGGTAGTTAACCCAATCACGGTTGACAACTTTGCTCCCCTCTTTAAGTGCACGCCGGTGGGTCAGGCCTCAGATTCTATGACGGTTCCAGTGTAAAGGCTTTTGTTGGTTGGTACCTGATGCTGTGTCTCTGGCCGGGCCCATCGGAGTCTAACTGTTGGTTTCCTTTTGCTCAAGCATTTCAGTGGTTTCTTGCTGTCGAGTCCTCACCGTTGTTTCATTTCTGTGGTTGTTTGAATTTTGTGTTCACGGAGATGTTGCACTGATGAGTTAGGAGACCTTCATGTTGACTGAACAAATTATCTGTCTTATTCGCGACGGAAGGAAGGGCGAGAATTGTGGCCACGTAAAAACATCGAATTTTGAAATTAAAGCGGAATGACGTCTATAAAATTTTGAAAAGTCTTTGAGTAGTTTATTATTCCGATAACCCTGATTAAGAAGTTATGCAGTTAACGCTATATTACGATTGTTTAAGTCAGTAACATGACCAGACATTCTGGCAAATATAATTAATTGCGAAATATAAACGCCGTAGTTTGCCACACGAGGAACATCACCATCCAAGAAAGGATAATTAAAATCTCAAAATCAAAATAATCGCGCTCAACATAAATTTTGCAAGTAACAAATCCATCTACAATAGCTAGGTGTAAATAAAACAGACCTCGATATCAGGAAAATTTGCTTTTTTTAACTGAAGTTCTGTTGAGGATGTGGGGGAGGCGGGGGGGGGGTAAATTTTACTAATAAAACCATCGAAATAGATATTGTCAATATTAAATAAAACATCCAAATATCTAGAAGTCGAGCTAAAGGCTTCAATGATTTCAGATTGGTTTTCAACGGAAAGGGACACCAAGAAGTCCCCCTCACAATAAAACAAGAACAAATCAGCCACAAGGGGTGCGTAACCCGCACCCACCGAAACACCCACAACCTGTCCAAAACCTTAGCACCAAATCTTTTGTAAATATTGTCAAGAAGAAAGGTGAGAGCTTCACACACCTTCTGACATGACCATAAAGTATAATTTTATGCTCTTTAGAAATGCAAAAAAAGCCTTTCTTACATTACATGCAAGGTAGAGGGAGTCTTCCTTCTGAAATGTCCATTCAGTTAAATCGTTAAGTTTTTCTTTTATAAGATTATGAGGAATTGTAGTGTAAAGGGTGGAAAAATCATATGTAGACAGACTTGTGGCCGTTGTTTGACGGCATCACTATGTCAACACTCTTCGGCAAGAATTTAGTGGTACTAAGGCCTATGAACTTCAGCCTTTAGCTGCAGAGTGGGCTTTACGTGATGACCACATTTGTCATTCAGCCACTAAAGTTGCTGTCTGTGTTAAAGAAGGCCACGACAAGCTTCCTACGTTACATTGGTTACCTAAACTTTATAAAAGACCATACAAAGCACGGTTTATTTCAAATTCAAGCTCTTGTACCACCACTGAACTCTCCACATTATTAACTTCATGTTTGACTACCATCAAAAAGTATGCGATAAAATATTGCAACAAAGTCTTCGAAAGATCGGGAAGAAATATTTTTTGGTCTATAAAAATTCTATTGAAGTTTTAAATAAATTGAAAGGCAGGCGGTTTCGTGCTTCAAGTCTGTCAAGTTATGATTTTTCTACCCTTTACACTACACTTCCTCATAATCTTATAAAAGAAAAACTTAATGATTTAATTGAATGGACATTTCATGGGGAAGACTCCCTCTATCTTGCATGTAATGTAAGAAATGCTTTTTTCACTTCTGAAGAGCATAA